>JAJJWX010002072.1:0-543134 GCA_023529315.1 Papaver bracteatum | reverse complement strand
AGAAGTTTCAAGCAACAAGGAAATTGAGGAAAAGAGTTACAAATTATCAAAGTTCTACGAAGTTCAAGAGTTTATCATCAATAGTTGAAAACCGAGGACGAAGACCAAGAAGATTAAGAAGACGAGCTGAAGACTATGTTTCTATTAGATGTTGTGAGAGTGGTGTTATCATCATTACAATCGGATGTGAAGGTGGTAAGTACTCTCATCATCCATATTAGTGGTTGATTTCCTTTCTTAGAGATCATCAATTTTTTTTTTATTTCCCACGATCTTGTGGGGTATCCATAAATTATTCGGAAGGTCTCCTTCCCACTATTCAACGTGTTGCCGGATTTCTCTCTCCATTCCTACCTGCACACATGTGAGACCCATAAAAAAGCTATCTTATTGAGTGCAATTATCATATAATCCTTTTAAGTGAGGCATAAGTCGAGGCGAAATGCTTATTGATCGCTCTCAAACACGCATTCTCTCATTATGGTGTGGTTATTTCTCAATCAAGATTTAAGAATGAATATGTTCTTTGGTGTTTCTAACTTCTTATTACTAGCATACATAAACTCTATGTCCTCATAGCTCTTTGGATGTTTGGGACGCTGGAACGCTTTGAAGTTGGAGTAGGTTTTGTGGGTATATCTCTCGTAATCCCTCACGAGACTATAACTCGTCCACTAGGGACACCTAGGGGTTTAAAGGCCTGTTACACATGCTAAGTGCAACCGTATCCTCGACGAAATGGAGTTGTTGTACTTTAGTTTAGTTTGCTCGAGGACTAGAAAAAGTCAAGTGTGGGGGAATTTGATAAGTGCATATTTCACATATATTTGGTGTCAATTCCATGCTAGTATTTGTTGGTTTTCTTGCAAATTATTGTATATTATGCTTGTTTTCTCTTATTTGTGTTTTATTAGATGAATCATCCAAAAGAAGTGAAATAACACTTAATTGTGCAATTAAAGAATCTAGCTACAAGTGGAGAAGGGCCAAAGACCAAGTGAAACTCTTTCAAGTACAAGATTTCTACTTTTCATTTTGTAGAGGATGAGAAGACAAAGGCAATGGCGAAAGAACGGAGTCATTCTGAGTTCGTACGAAGAAACTATGAGCAAAACAAGAATTTAGAAGACTAAAAGGGTAAAATGGTCATTTTCCATGGGAAGTTCTATTGGCATCCCAACCGGATGATAAGGGACACTTTCCTGTTAAGAGACAGTCAAGGGAACTGCTAAAGGCAGTTCAGTCTTTTATTGGGAGGGTGCCAAATTCGAAATCTGTCAAAGGCACCCGGCCTATTAACTCAAGGCTCCACCACCTTATTCCTCGACTTCAACAAAAAGAAAAGAAAATCAACAGCCAGTGATGCTGATGATCATGACGATCAGGATGGGAATGATCAGAGTGATTCTCGAATTCGAATGGGTCATTAGTTTATTGAAGGTGTTAGAAGAGATGGATCGTGCTTGGAAATGGTGTTTAAAAGATCGGTGATGCTACTGCCGTCAATTATCGACAGTGATTGTGAATTTCCGTAGAGGTGTGATTCATGGCAGCGATGGAAAGTTCGAGTTTCTGTGAGATAAAGTAGAACTCAAGGAACAACATGGAAAAAATAATGGAAGCCACTGTCATTGGAATGATCATGGCTGTGATGATAAACTAGAGTTTGTTGTTGCTGCCAACCATTGAACCCGAGCTCGAGATGAAGTTCAAGGAGACGCTGCTACCATTGGAGATCGGGTAAGAAGAAGCTGCTGTTGGAGCTCAAGCAATTATCGGTGATTGATCAGAAAGATGAAGATGGAACAGTGACAATGAGGGTTGGTGATTAATGGTGGTTGGCTATAAACCCGAGTATGAGGAGTTCGAACGGTGACTGAGTGATGTTGCTGTGATGATTTCACCGGAGGGACCCATATGGCTTCTGCTTTCTCCTACAAGTCAGAAGAGGGAATAAAGCACGTGGTGGAGAACTTTAACGCGTTTTGGAGAAAAGGGTTGATCTGGTGCAAGGAGGCTCATCGACGCTGGATAGATTAATGGTGCAGATGAAGACACAAGGGTTCCTCAGTGGATCAAATGGATTAGAAGCCATGTATACGCTAATAAAACGCCGTCCGCTACGCCGGATAATCATTACCTGTTTTGGGATAAATTTCACCGACTTTGAAACCTTTATCTTGTGCGATTTTTGTGGATCGGAGAAGGGTTTTGGGTGCTATAAATAGCAAAGAGAAATTCATTATTTTTCATTGCTTCTTTTATTATTTTCTTTTAGCTAGAAGACAGAAGCATAGAGAGAAATAAAGTTTATGATCCTGACTTTTCTTGTAAGTTTTTATTTTTAGTTTCAATTTATTTATTTCTTCTTAATTTATTTCTTACTACCCTTTAGCTATGAGTAACTAAACTCCTTATTGATTAGGGATGATTTCAAAGTCCTGAACAATGAAACTTTAATTTATTAAACCAAGTTTATTTCAAGTTTTATTTATTTGTTGATCAATTAAATCAACCAATCAATATTTCTTCTACTAGTTTAGGGTTATGTGATACGTGTAATTGTCACATCAGCTCTTTACACAAGTAGTAAATCACAAGAGATGATAGAGGGATTCTGTTAAGAAATTATGTATAAAGATAACACTAGTAAGCGGGCTGAGCCTATGCGTCTGATGCTAGGATCAAGCTGATTCACAGAGTGTAAAGCATTTGGTTAATCTACACCTTGAGAGCTTATTCTTTGTGGGTTAGTTGGATAAAAACTGGTAGTCGAGCACTTCCGTATCCAGTGACAACATGAATCCGGGGAATAGCAGAGCTTATTGCTATTCTACGGTTGGTAACAATATAAATTCAACAATAGATAACTTGTATTCAATTAAGTTTCAGTTCAGTGACGACGAAGGATTCCCTAGTCATCTTTCTTCTCATTGTTTACAACAAAGTTTTATTATCTTTTATTAATTAGTTCGATTAAAAATCTAAAAACCCCCTTTTCGGTTACTCTTTAACAACTAAAACTCCCTGCTCTTCGTGGGAACGAACTCCTTTCCATTATATTACTAGTTAATTGTGTGGAAAGAAGTAATTAATTTTTTGTGTAAATGATGTGCATCATTTCCTTGCATCAGCTAGAGCTTGGCCTTTATCCATCCTGAAGTAATTTTTTTGTAACCAGTTTAAATAATGCTTGCATTCTTTAATGTTTGTTTTGATGTTTCCATAAACATCCTTGTTCCAGACTATTATTTGTAGCTTTATGTTTTTGAGTCTTCTGGCAATGGTGAAGGCACTGGATCCAGATAAAGATTTGCTCCAGCATTCAGCTATTAGTTTCTTTTAGTCTTCATGGTCCAACCAAGGACCAAGAATTTGAATGGTATCTTGCCTTTTTTCCAATGGGGGTTGGAATTTAGCAGGATATGGTGGTGATCAGACCCAACATCTAGCATATTGGTGATGGTGGTGTTAGGATAAAGGACTACCCAATCTTCAGTTGCTATTCCTCTATCTAATATTTGTTCAGTGAAAGCATGACCCCTTCTTTTATTTGACCAAGTAAAGCGGCATCCACTAAAACCAAGATCAACCAAATCTAAATCAAGAATTTTTTTACCGAGTAAAGAAGCTTCAGTGGAGTCAATGGGATGAGTACTGAATTTTTCAGTGTCATGAATAATAAGATTAAAGTCGCCAATAACCAACCAAGGCAATTGGTTGGTGGATGCAGTTTTATCTATCATTTTCCAAGAGTTTAATTTATTGGAGGTATCATAAGGAATACCATAGTAACATGTTAAAAGCCAAGGGGGGATATTGGCAGGTCTGACTATAACATGGATATGGTTCAAAGAAAAGTCAATGATGTCAATAGAGATGTTGATTTTCCATATCAATGCTAAGCCACCAGCAGTGCCACTTTCCCCTCCTTAGTTAACAAACCAGAAGTTGTTGACACTAATACCATGCATTGTTTTCTTAAGCTTATCCTGCTTTTGTTTAAGTTTCAGATAGGAATATAATATCAGGATTCAGTTTATTGAGCATATCATTGAGATAAATTTTAGCATCTCTAGTTCCCAATCCTTGACAATGCCATGCCAAATCTGCGATGAATTGCCAGAAATATGACACATTAGGATACTTGGAACTCGTTCTTCTGGTGATATGGTCATAGTAAGTGATTATGATTATCTGAACTATAAAGAAAATTTTGATGAATCCTACAATTATAAAATAAAGAGGGGTGAAGGGGTGTACCATTTTTTTTCTTCAGAATATGAGTTTTCCAAGGCACCATTGGCCATTAAGAGAGGAGTATTGCCAATCTTCCCATTAGTATCTTCATCCAAGTCCTTGAATCTCTTGAGATTAGCCAAGTCAGTACTGTTGGAGAATTGGTTATTCTCATATGAGATTGGTTTCTTTATTTTGGAGTCAAGGTTGGGGGTGTTCAAGGAATTATCACTTAGGTTCTCAAAACTATGTGTTTTTTTCTTTGCTTTTCAGGCCTCTTTCTTATTTTTAGCAGTCTCAACTTCCATTCTGGCTTTGATTTGGGCAAGAGTGGGAGGGTATTGAAAGGAAAAGTTTTAGGGGTAGGAGAAGCAGGGAAAATGTGTTCAACAACAACAACATCAACATCGAGTTATTGGTGTGATGAGCTTTTGCAACAACTTTCATTTTTGAGAGTTTTTTCTTGTAGGAACCCACAATTTTCTTTGCCAAATCAAGTCTACTATTTTTAATTTGATAATCCAGGACATCGGGATAAGGAGAATTTGACATATTATTGGGTGAAAGTTGAGCTTTAAAAGTGATTGGACTGTTTCAAGAGGAAGCAATGTTTGCTATGGCCTTTTCAAGCTCTATCCTTTTAGGAAGTTTCATTTTAGCTTCAAATTAAGCTGCAACATCAACATCAGAGTAAGGTATGTCGATGACATCTTTTCCAGCTTGGACAATTTTTATTGTGGGGTTCTTGGTGGGGGAAATGGGGGGGGGGGGGTTAGTAGAGGTTGTTGTTGTGAGTGATTTTGATTTTTTGGAGTAGCAAATAGGGTACCTGGGTGATTAAGAATTCTACAGACTTTACAGAACTTTATGCCATTAAGAGCATAAGCACATTCCAACCAGTAGGAAAGAGTAGGGGTTTCAAAATCTTCAATGCCAAACTTGAGAGATCTAGTGACATTGATAGTAAGTTTTACTTCCAAGTTCTTTTCAAGTCTATCCCTTCCATAAGGTTTTTTAGCATCTTGATAGATTCCAATTGGCTTGACTATATTTCTCATATCAGGAATGATGTGAGTTGGGATTTTCTTGATAAGAAGATAAATCATGACGTTTGAGAATAATTCTTCATCAATCATCTCAGGGCCACCAGCAGGAACACCTACTAAAACCATAAGTTTATCAAAGACTCCTCTAGTTCCTCCTTTCCTCAGGGTGGAATAGTCCTTTTTGTTAGAGCATTACTCGGTCGAACTCGCATGCGTTGCTATCTCAAGCATGTTTTTAAATATTAGTGATCAAAACTATAAAGTCTTTGATTTCTAGTCTACTATAGCTAAGGTCTCGGACTAGGATAGAAAGTGTATTTGAGCTCAATAACTCCATGGCGATCATCATACAAGAAGAAGAACTACTCAAGGAACCAGTGGATCTTCATCACTAAAATGTATGTGGAGACTTGAACTTATTTATCACTCAAAAGTCTATCTACTCTATCTCCTATCTTGAGACAAAAGTCTTTTTGCTATATAGACTTAGATTATACACATGTGGATATTTCGATCTAAGTATATCTCGCTTATATATTTCTCAAAATATGTTTTGGTAAAGCCTTCGCTTTAACCAAGTTTATCTTTACCTAGTGATGAAATTCATGTTATGTTTCAATTATTTTGGAAATCGCTCTGACGAAAAATAGTTTGTGAATAACAACTATATAATGCCCTCTGAGAATGTTTCAATGATTGGAATGAGAGTCTAGACAATATAACCATTGGAGGATATAAGCATTGTTGTGGTAACACATATATGTATAAGTCAAGTGAAACCAGAGTAGTGCGTGAGCTCAGTCTGCGAACTCAGCATACAAACTCAGTCCGCGAACCCAGTCCGAGAACTGACGAAGTTGTTGAACCCGAGAATTTCTGCTGGAGTTTGTGAACTCCGTCCGGGAACTTAAATCCTCGAACTTGAGTAGGTTATGTCTAAAAACGATATTTGTGAACTTATCTTAATTGTAGTAGCAGGATTTCCCACACTACACCCCTATTAAGATCCTATAAAAATCTAAGTGAAACTAGCTGAAGATTAAAGAATTAAACGACACTTTTATTATTTAGATCTCAGAAATGTTTACAGAAAATATTCAAACTCAGAATTACAACTTTCTTTTCTGGAGTTTCTCTCTCCTCAAGATTTTCTCAACTCTAAAAAATACATCATCCCCATCTGGACTTACTTGAACCCTTTATATAGGAAATTACATAGTGGGTGACAGCTAAGTTTTCCCCTTCTTTCGGATATATTCTGTGATCTCATCGTGGTATTTGCAATATTAATCTTCTCCAACTTTTGTAATCCTCGTGAAACAACACTCTCATAACATGTCTCTTCAATCGTCAGCTATTATGATGCTTCCCCGTGACGCTCGCCAAATGTTGCTGAAGAATCCTCACGACACTCTCGTGAATAATGTCATTTATACTTATAGGAATATTTGACCTTCTCGTGAAAGCGTTGTTCTTATCATGAGAATATCGTTGTGGGGATATTCTGGTACTACATCTTGCCTCTTCTCACATCTTTTCTGCGAAGAAGAAAAGATCGTGATAATAAATTGCCGTAATCTCCTATCTTTTCACCTCCATCTTTATTCTGACACGTCTCTAAACCTTTCACCAGCTGTCTTCACATAATTTTATCATCCATATATTTTTAGACACGTCATCTTATACCGCTGTAATTTGACCATTCACGTCCTTTCATTGTATTAACTATATTTATTTTCTCGAGAAGCTTCTTCTGCTATAAATACCTTCTCTCATTCTTATTCTTTTCTTTCTTCTCATTCTCTTTCCTTCTTCTTCTCTGCAAATTTCATTGCTTTCCCGCAAATCGTGCATCTACTATCTTTCGCCATTTTTTCAATCTCCTTTCATTTCCATTCTCTCAAAATGGTTGCTGCTGGTGCTAAAAATCTTATTGCTTTCAATTTGATGCAAGAAAAACTTAAAAATCAAGGATTTGACTTATCTTTAATCCCAGATCAAAGTCCTAAATCTGTTCTCTCTCTTGAATTATTTTCTAACTTCCAGTGTTCTCGTGAAAAAATTATAGTTTCGTTAGGACAACTTGAAGCTGGTCTTCCACTTCCTCTCTATAACCCTGAACTTCCACTCTTTTACCAAATAATTTCTGATAAGAGATTTTCACGAGCGGTGTATCAACTTGGCGGGGATTGTATTAGATTATTACTGGAATATGCCTCTCGTGGTGCTGGCAAAGGATCCCAATATTCCGAAGAACATAAAAGTCTTAAATATAAACATATTCCGATTATCCCTGCAAAGTATACTGTAGATAACTTCTTTCGAAATTACCAGTTACTCCCCATGGTAAGAGATAGTACCTGTTGGGGTGTCCGTTTGCATAAAAAGAAGGTCATTGCTGAAAATGCTCTTATGCAAGATATTGATTTTCATACCAATACAAATGATGGCCCTCGTCATTCTAATGACGATAAGTGGTTTATTTTTCCCTTATGCCTTAAAGGTCCTTATATATCCGGTTCTCTCCAACTTCCTGCGAATCTCTCTCACTATGAACCATGGACTTTCAACTGGCCTGATAGGTTTTCCGATGTATATTCTCTTATCTTCTTATGCTATTATTATTTTTTCCTTCACACTCTCGCTAACTTTTCCGTTATCTTGTAGGTTGCCAAAATGAAGCTTAATTACCAGAAATATAGGAAACCCAACACTCTTTTAGCTCTTAGATCTTTCACAGATGAAGTAAGAAATATTCCTTTATTAATTAACAATATATTGTTGCCCCTATTTCTTATCTTTATCTGTGTTTGTAGGTAATTGAAGAATTACCACCTTTAGAGCCAAAACCTAAGGAGAAACCTTCAACTAATTGTAAAGGGAAATCTACTGTTTCAAGTGAAGGAAGACGCTCTGCCCCTCGTGATAAAGAACCCAGCGAGCCTCCTTTGAAGAAGAATAAAACTCAGCATTCTTCTTCTCAACATACCCAATTGGATTCAATCATTATTAATAAATCTAATGATGAATTTATCGAAGAATTTGACGATATTAGAGAAGTTCCCTCTGTGAAAAATTCTTCTCCCTATGATTCTTCCATGGACCAACTGTCCATGCTTTTTGGCGATTCTTCTCATGGAACTGCGAATGAGTATGGTGATGAGACTCTTAATGGGCTAGCTCAAGCGCTCGTCAAAGTGTGCGATGCTCCAATCTTAACTGATAATAATTCTCTTCGTGGAATTTCTGGAACTCTTACTCCAAGCTTCTTAAATGCACTTGGTATTCTGGTATGTTTTCTTAATTGTTTCTTAATTTGCCAGATTTCTCTCGTCAAATTTTTTGTACTTATAAAGCTCTGTTGTAGGTTGGGAGAGCTTCTTTTGCTGCTGCTGCTGCTGATTTAGATAATAAATGTGCTTCATTTAAGAAAAAGGTTGTTAACCTTCGCCAAGATAAAGAGAAACTAGAGGCTGAAATTGCTGAGCTTCGCGAGAAAAATAAACTGTTGGAAACTGAAGCTTCAGTTGATAAACAGAAGATTTTGGATCTTAACAATGCCAACAAACAACTTTATGGTATGATTTACTTTTTCTTTCTTTTAGATTTTTTATTTTTCTTTTATATAGATTATCCAAGCAATCATTTTTGCAGATGTTTATGGTCTAACTGACGAGGCTACGTTCCTTCAAACCTTTCCCGAACCTGTAGATGATAATACTCTTCTTGCTCGCCTTAATAACTCCTTAAGTAATTTTGCTGACGAACAAATTAAATCCCTCTCTATAGAGGAACTTAAATTTAAGTTTAATCTCCTGACCATTGAACACATACACACTTTAGGATTATCTAATAAATTTAAGCGTCTTTATCATGAATCAAAGGAAGTGATCAATGGATTAAGAAGTAGAAATAGTGATCTGGTTGACGAGAAAGATCAAGCAATTAGAAATGGCAGCGAAACTCTAGCAGATTTCCATAAAATTCTTCTCGAAGTTCAAATGGAAAGAGATAAACTCTTCTGCGAAAATAAATATCTTCTTGCAAGAGAAACTCAAGTTCGTTCTCGCCTTATTATTACTAGCGATGATGAGTTTTCTTGGGCAGCACAGGTTCTTGATAATGCCAGGAATAATTTAGGTATAGATGCTAGTCTTCATGCTGATCAATTGGCCTTAATTAGGGACTTGATTTCTGAGAAAGAAGGTTGTTAACCACTCTATTCTATTAACTTTTTTTTTTTTTTTTTTTTAACTTCCATCTTAACGGTGCCTTATTCTCGCAGATTCTGAAGATAGATGCCGTGTAAGGATGAGAGAACTAGAAGATATTAATCACCAACTCGCGAACGATCTTACTGCTCGCAACGATAAATACTCGCGATTGAAATCTCAATTTGAGATTACTTCTGCAAATTTTAATAGAACCCTCCTCATCACTCGTAATGATACCACTAAGCAGGTTTGTGATGACCATGGAATTCCTCATTCTTTGTATCCTGATATTGCAAAGGCAATACCATCAATAATTCCAGATCTTGGTGTCTCTGATTCTGATGAAGATTTTGACGAAAGTGAAGAAGAGAATAATGATGAAGAAACAAATTCTGGTGATGATGAAGAACCCATCAAAGATAATGAAGAAGAGAAATCCGGTGAAAAAGAAGAATTTGATAAAGATAACAATGTTGATAAATGAAACAATGTATCTGTCTGACTTCTTTCTTTTATGTAATCAATCGCGAGTTTCTTCAATTAGCTGCAACTTTCTTCAATTTAATGTGTAAATTTCTTTGTCCCTTTATCTGTATGAATGAAAGAACATCCTCTTTTTTGCAAATATAACTTGGTCAATATAGTTTGCATCTACTAATTATCTGCGCTTTAATATCCATATAAATTTCTCATATGGTGATGAATAATAATCTTTATCATTCTATTCATTCCCATACTTGCCTCTATTATTCATCTGCAATATGAGAAAGTTAATAAACGAATATTTTGGCGAATTTCATAATTTCTGCAATATTGTCGCAAACCTTGATATTTTTGCGATCTTATGGTCTTATCATGCCTTCCTACTTAAAGGTCTTACTTTTCCATAGTATTCTCTCCGCGACAAGATCGCAGGACGTCTTTACATTTTCATGTATTGACCCATTGATCTTGTCTTATCTTCATTTCTTTATTGTATTGAGACAATATGACGAGCCTAAGTTTTCTCGCGAAAACAAAGCCTCGTGACATTGCCGTCTTGCGATGAAATCGCAGGACGTCTTCACATTTGCATGTAAAAACCCCTTGACCTCATCTTAACTTTTTTCTCTTATGGCTTTTTGCCTCTATATAATTTATGCGACAATATGACAGGCCTAAATGATCTTGCGATCTTAGAGCCCCATGACATTGCAGTCTTAAGACACTTATCAGCTCCCTAATGGAGGGTGCCGCCCTTATCTTCCCCTTGGTTGCCCCTTCAAGGAGGGCACATCGGCCATACAAGACTAGCTCATCCCATCCAGATTTACCAACAACCAGTTGTTTTCGCAGCCTCTTGTCCTTTATGCCTATATGGATTATAGTTACAAGACTGCACCCTAGGTGGGGTTTTCTTCAGGCCAAGTGCATTGTAGCCAAGACTTACCAAAGATGGCCGGGGTAGGTTCGTCCGTCCCGGGCATCCTTGGCTAAACCGTGTACCTCGGCGCCTTGATCATACTCTGCACTTCTTGGAAGAGATTCTCAGTCGTCCAACTAGGGTATAACCTTATAAAGCTGGAAATCCAAGATCTCTCTCCCGGATAGGTTTTCTTTAACCCCTACATCTGTATGACTCAGGTCCAAGTAGCGGTATAACCTTATCCCTGAATCATATAAAGAGATATCCCCTTTATGACGTGCTTGTAGGTCTTACATTTGCCTCTTACGAAATTGTATTCGCAAACTAAGGTGCACGCCATAAAGGTTTGTCCCGTTCTCTTAATCTCTGCGAAATTATATTCGCGTTTCTTAAAATTTCTTGCGAGTTTCAAATCTCAATAATTTTTTTTTTTTTCACTCAAACAGAAAAAACAACTTTACCTTTCCACTTCTAGCGATCTACTCGTCATATTTCATCTTTCTATCACTTCATTCTTCTCATCTTCCTTATCATCTGTTCTTTTACTTAGTGTATTCCCGCAAGTTGCTTGTCATTTCTTCCTTTTATGCTTTTTATACCTGTACCTTTGCTGCGCTTTATTATTTGCTTGATATCTGCGAGGGACTCGTTAGTTACTTATTCATACTTTTCTATTGAATCAACCATTAATTTGTCACTTCTCTGTTGTTTCTTAATTCTGTATTTCCAATTGTTGTTCTTCCCTGATCTTTCTTCACAAGACTTTATATCTATCTCATAACATTTCTTACTTTCTCCCCAATCTCCTTTAATTACTCCAACACCATTTGGATGAGGGAATTTAATGTACTGATGAAAGGTAGATGCAACACCCAATATCCTGTGTAACCAAGGTCTACCAATCAAGGCGTTATATGGTGATTCAATATCGACAACACATAATAAAATCTTGGAAGTCATTCCTCTTAACGGAATTCTCATTGTGATCTACCCTTTAGGCTTGATGGCAGTTCCATTAAAACCATAGATTCTGTATGTCGATGGTATCAAATCTTCATCTTTCCCACCCATGGTTCTGTAGGTGTGGTAGAACAGGATATCTACGGAACTGCCAGTATCAATTAGGATTCTATCAATGGCCCAAGACTCTTCCATTTCTTTATTGTTTTCTTTACCTTCTTCTTCTTTTTCTGCTTGTTCTGGTTTTATTTCCAACCTTACCACCAATGGGTTATCATGCAGCTCGCCAGGCTCTGGTATTTCTTGTGCTGTAAAAGAAAGGATTTGTTTCTGCCACTCTTCTAATGGCGAGATTCTCGCTATATTCATTATTTCTTTTCCATCCATATCTCTGGCAAAGACTTTACTTAAGACATTATCGTGGAAATCTTCGATGGTTCTGAAATAATGCACAATAAAATTACAAAATAAATTCTTTGCTTTAGTTCCAACCTCCATAACAAAAGTTTCTTCTCCTTTTACATTAGTCATTCTGCGATCGTCTGGTTGTGGTGGCAATTGTTGCGATTGTTGATGCCCTTTTAGAAAATGATTTAGCTTCCCCTGATCGATCATTCTTAAGATTATTCTTTTTACATTTATGCAATTATTTATCGAATGCCCATGAAAATGATGATAAGGACAGAATTCTTGATTACGAGTGTTAGGATGTGGTTCCTTCCCCATGTTCCATGGCGAGGGTATATTTTCCATTAAAATGATAGCTTCCCAGATTTTTTCTACACTAGCATTCAAGGGTGGCATCTTAATCTCCTCCCATATGGTTCTCATGCTCCCCTGATTTCTGAAATTATTTTGCTTTTGTCCACCATAAGTTTCTTTGGGTTGGTCAAGCCTTTGGATTTGACTATTTCCTCCACGATTGTAATAATTCTTCTCTCTTTAAAATTCTTCTTGATCACGACTTCCCATAGCCACTAGCTTTTGTTTGTCATTATTCGCCACTTTCTCTGCTTGAACGTGCGAGGTGCTCGCCACGTTATTAATCATTTTGGGAAGCAAACTTCCATTAGCCACTACAGAACTGGTGTTTGCAATTGGGTATGACTCCATTTCGTTTTGTTTTTCTTCCAAAGCAATGTAATCTTCTTGTAGTTATCTTAGTTCAGTCATTGTGATGGTGTTTTTGATTCTGAAAATTTGTATGTAGAGCAAATTGGTCGCAAACATTGCATTAATGAAGGATAAAATAAGATATCTCTCATCTACTCTTCCCGCCATCTCACTACACATTGTCTTCCATCTTATGGTTAGATGTTTTAGACTCTCGCCAATTCTCTGTTTTAATCCAAACACATCTTCGATACCTGGTCGTGAAGAGTTGTTCCTTATGTATGCACCCAAAAATGTAGCTTGTAAGTGATCAAAAGAAGTAATAGTATTTTTCGGCAATCCCTCAAACCATTTTAGCGCCTCGCCAGTCAAACTGGATGCAAAGTACTTGCATAAAACAACATCATGATTCTCCCACTGCAGCATACACCTAACATAAGCTTTAACATGTTGAATAGCACAAGTAGTCCCATCGAAAATACTGTTTAGTGCTGGAAAATTGCATTTTGGAGGAATTCCTCTTAGTTGTACTTCCTGTGTGAAGGGAGTTCTAGCTGCTTCTTCGATTGCTTCATCAAGTTTCCTTCTTCCACCTTTTCTTCTATTATTTATCATCCCTTTCATTTCTGCTAATTCCCTCAAAATTTGCTCATTTGCAGTTGGGCTTTGTTCTATTGGCCTTTTTAACGCACTTTCTCTTCTCCTGCGATTTTCCTCTTCATTTCTATCTAAAATTCGCAGTTGATTTTGTCTCCTAATTTCTTCTCCACCAACTTCTTCATTTCTCACCAATTCTCTTTGTTGTCTTTCTATCCTTCTCTGTATTCTGTCATACTCTTCCCGAATATTGCCATTTTCACGATTTTGTGTACGTCTTCTTTCTCGATTATCATGATTGTTTTTCCTTATTGCCTCTTGAAACTCCTGTTCTTCCATTTCTGCCCTCAGTCTTTCTCTCTCGCAAGCTAGACGTTCATGTTCAGCATAATGTCTCTTTATTTCATTCTCAATAATTCTTTGATTTCTGACGTGCTCGCGTCCATGTAATATTCTTCTACCTTCTTCGTTATTTTCTTCACCATCTTGATTATCTTCATTTCTTTGATTTTCAATATTTCGTCTTCCATTTAAAGTTTCCCCCTGTGGATTGTTATAATCATTATTTACTCTCTCTACTCCCTGGCATTTCCCTCTATTTGGATTTTGCGTTTCTTCTTGTACATTTTCTCCATCATTTCTTATGAGGGAATTTCGCCTTGGTATTTCTCTAAGTGACCTTGAACTTGATCTAGTTGTACTTCTTAATCTTCTTCTTTGTAACCTTAAGTTCTCCATTCTCAACTCATGATTTTATCTTGTTAAATTTGCACGTTCCACCGCCTCTAACCTTCTTTCTTCTTGTATTCTTTGCCCTAATTCCTCTGCTGTTTCATCTTCATCTTGATGAATCGACCCTTCTTCTACCTCCTGATTTCTTCCTACTCCATTTTCTTCTCTTAATTGTCGATTTGTTTCTTCTCTCATTGAATCTGATCTCCATGTATCCACACTTACTCTATCATAATCCACTCTTCCATTTTGTACCGATGTTGATTGGTTTGGTTGTTGAATTGAATTTTCCCTTTCATTCCTTGTTCTATTCCTCCTAGTTCTCATCCTTGAAGATTCTCCTAATACACTTGTTTCTTCACCTGCAAGTCTTTTACTTCTTCTCACTATTGTTGGTGGTTCTGATGTATTTCTTCTCCTTCTTCCAACCATTTCTTCAATTTCTCCAAATATTCAAATTGTAATTAGAGATTTTGGATCTTGATCTCCCCTTAGTCGGCGCCAAAATGTAGTAGCAGGATTTCCCACACTACACCCCTATTAAGATCCTATAAAAATCTAAGTGAAACTAGCTGAAGATTAAAGAATTAAACGACACTTTTATTATTTAAATCTCAGAAATGTTTACATAAAATATTCAAACTCAGAATTACAATTTTCTTTTCTGGAGTTTCTCTCTCCTCAAGATTTTCTCAACTTTAAAAATTCCTTAACCCCATCTGGACTTACTTGAACCCTTTATATAGGAAATTACATAGTGGGTGACAGCTAAGTTTTCCCCTTCTTTCGGATATATTCTGCGATCTCATCGTGGTATTTGCAATATTAATCTTCGCCAACTTTTGTAATCCTCGTGAAACAACACTCTCATAACATGTCTCTTCAATCGTCAGCTATTATGATGCTTCCCCGTGACGCTCGCCAAATGTTGCTGAAGAATCCTCACGATACTCTCGTGAATAATGTCATTTATACTTATAGGAATATTTGACCTTCTCGTGAAAGCGTTGTTCTTATCATGAGAATATCGTTGTGGCGATATTCTGGTACTACATTAATAAACTAAGGAATGCTATTGCAAACCGTGGCTTTATAGTTCATGAATCGATTCGAGTGAAGCACATCATTTTTGCTTCAATTGTGTCTTGTGTAGTACATGAGATTTCCTTGCAATTGAACAACTCTCTAATTAGTTCATTTGAGTCATTTGGAATAGTTATGGTGAAGAAGAATATGGTTGATATGAAAGTTATCATATGGCTAACCATTTGGTTAACTATTGTTGAACCAAATAATGTACAAGTTTTGGTACAGTTACAAAAGCCTAAAAACGTCAAGTACATGTGTGTATAACAAGCTATGTTTTCGATCTAACGGTTGATAAATATTAGCTTGAATCTAATCAGGTTTTCGTCTAACGCTGAATATTGAATGCTTTGTTACTAAGCTAACATTGATTGTAAACTCTGATTTGAAGGCTATATAAGGGAGAAATCTAGCAATTGGGAAACCTAATCCCCACACATTCTATGTGATACTAGTTGTTCTAAGCTAGAGTCGATTTTCCTTTAACCTTTGATTTTCTTCTTCTAAAACCAGGTTAACGACTTAAAGAATTCATTGAGATTGTGAAGCCAGACCGATACTACTTTTCTTGTAGTTGTGTGATCTGATCTTGCAGCTTCTATCATACGAGTACAATTGGAATAATTGGCTTGAGATTTCTATCTCCGATAGGCAAGATATAAAAGTAGTCACAAACACTTCGTCTCATCGTTTGTGATTTCTCAATAATTTTCTTCGCTGCGTCGGTTAAGTTTATTGTGAGGTGATTGATAAAGCTGAGATGTTCTTCTGAAATATAAGTTTGGTTTTATCAATTGGTTCATGTTCACCTTGATTTATCAAAAAACAGAACAAATCTCATAGGTATATTCGTGGGAGACGGATTTATCTATTACTGTAGACTTTTCTGTGTGATACAGATTTGTTTATTAAAGTCTTTGACTTTGGGTCGTAGCAACTATTGGTTATGGGTGAGATCAACTAAGGGAATCAAGTATGTAGTATCCTGCTGGGATCAAAGACATATGAGCATAATTGTACCTTGAATCAGTGTGAGATTGGTTGGGGTTCAACTACAGTCCAGACCGAAATTAGCTTGGAGTAGTCTAGTGCCTGTAGCGGCTTAATACAGTGCATGTTTAATTTGGACTAGGTCCCGGGGTTTTTCTGCATTTGCGGTTTCCTCGTTAAAAAAATTATGGTGTATGTGTTATTTCTTTTCCGCATTATATTTTGTTATATAATTGAAATAATACAAGTTGTGCGTTGTTCAATCAATTAGAATATCCGACCTTTTTGGTTGTTGATTTAAATTGATTGACACTTGGATATTGGTCTTTGTCACCATCCAAGTTATCTCTCTTTGATAAAGACTCACAGATTGTATTTGCTTGAGCAAATATCAAATTGAAAGATTGAGATAATAATTCATTGAGATATTTTCTATTGATTGAGTCTGACTATCTAGTTGATTCTCTAGAAAGTAACTCGGAATTGTCCATATAGATTTCTAATCGAAATATTGGGTGTGGTTATTAGACCCCCGCTTTTTTACTCTTCATGAATAAGATTGAGAATGTAATAATTTCTTCTTCTGTTCTAGACATCAACTTCAATTCTACTTTTCATTTCCCAATTAACATTGATGAAACTACTAACTCTAGAAGTTAGAAAACAGATGTTGCTGCAAAGTTTTCTAATAAAACACCATTTCCAATCTTGAGGTTGTTTGGTTTTGACATTATCAGGATTATTAAAACTAGGACGACTCCCTCTCTCTCTTCCTCCCCGAAAATTCATTCTCACCTCACCTTATTTCTTCTCTCTCTGGTTCCTATTAGTAGTTATGATTGTCTTTACCTGATCTAACGGCTATTTCCACCGTCGTCCTTCACCGAATTTCTACTGGTGCTTTTTTGTTTCATCTCTATTTGTATGACTATTATTCGAGTTCCTTAATTTGTGGTTCTAGCTCTTGTTTTGACATCTCAATTTATCAATTCAATGGAGAATACTAAACCAAATCACTACTGTCATTGCAACTGCCTCAATTACCATACTATACCCGTAACAGCAATCTCAGGTATCATATGAAGTATGAATCTCACAACAATCACAAATTTCACAGGACAAATAGAAGTTACTGGAATTACTAGAATCACAAGCATCACAAACATTGCAGAACGCTCAGAAATCACTGTCTCAACCACAATCCCTGATGGAATTACTAAAACAACAATCAACACTCAAATTACAGGTACCATTAGCAATCTCAACCCCTCTTTGGAGGAAAGCAGTAAACCCAAAACTAGAATCTCATATTTCTGGTGCAGTTTTTCTCAAACCCTATCCTTTAACTATGGTTTTAGAAATCAACATACTATTTATACTCCCATATCTCTATTAATCCATACCCCTCACCCTTTATCTATGTTCCATCATGATTTCTTAATCACTTTGCTAAAACATGTTCAGCCTAAACCAAACTATCCCCTGCACCATCACGCACATTCCCAATGCACTCAAAATCAATTCAAACTAACAAATATCATTGAAACTCCAACAAACAAGCATGATTGTTCTTACAAACTTAAAATACATTGTTCCAACCAGCCAAATTTAAACAAAACCAATTGTTATACCAAATGTTAAACCTTTCCCCACTCAATACTAGCACACTCTCAAAATCCAAAAAAGATAGTTATAATCTGTAGGTGCTAGAGATGGAAGACCTCAATGGATACTTACTTCTGTTTCTCCCAACCTTGCTCCGAGTCCCTTGACTGACACTCCAATTTCGAATCCGAGTCATTCAAACAGAAGGCTCTGCAACACGCTGCTTTGGCATGGGTTTTTGGGAAGAGCCAGTTGCATCACTTTGACCAGTCTCAACTCCATCTTCATCACTATACGGCTTTGGTACAGGGGTAGTTGGCTCTCCTTCATTATGAACGGTATATGGATAATATGGATCGGGGATCGGATCAGTGGTGGGTTGCACCATTCCAGTAAATATTTCTCGGCTAATCCAACCAGTTGCAGGGTAAAGTGCATCCAACACCGGAAAATACATTGGTTTATCATGACGCCATGGTCTAGCATCCAATTGACGTACCATGTACCTTTCTTCATAAGCGAGAGTGATGGATTGAAATCCAATTCTACCCAACCCAGACATAAGAAATCGATCTGCAACAACAACTACACCCTCATGCACTTGAAAAGGCCCATACTTGGGATGATAAGCATACAATATCCAATTATCATCATTAGAACCAGATCTTCGAGGTTTAGCAGCAGGAGAAGGAGACCCAGTTCCATTCATCCCAGACATGACTCCATCATTTCCTTCGTGTCCCTCTGGTGGATGGCTAGAAATACCCTCAACCTTATTGTCTCGAAGATTGCTGCTCTCTGGGGTCTTACTATTACCTTGAACTTCAAAAGGATTGATGGTATCGTGATTAATCAGAGCAGCTTTGGTTGTATGAAGAACCGCCTCAACTGTTCAACAGGAGAATCAATCAACAAACACTAGCTCTACAAGGGACCTTTTTTGTTATTTTTCTGATGCAGGGGCATAATATGACCTTAGAGTGTTTTTTTGTTTAGGAATACCTTATATATTTTATCTCTTTAGGAAGGGCGTTTTCTGTTATTAGACTAGAGTTTCTATCTTTAGGTTATTTGCTAGTATAAATAGGTTATTAACGTCTCTTAGAGCGTCCACAATGCACGACCATACTAAAACTAAAAACTAAAAAAATTTGGGTTTGAGGGTGTTTCCACACAACGGTGTAGAGTAAAATTATACTCGGGCGGAGATGAAATCATGCGCGGGGAAAAAAAAAAAAAATAAAAAAAACACGGGCGGAGATGAATGAGTTCGCCCCCATGGGGCGGAGATAGAATGTGTGCCCCATGGGGGAATCGGGCGAAGATGAAGGAAAGCGCCCCATGGGGCGGACAAAAAAAGTGTGCCCCATGGGGGAAGAAAAAAAAAAAAAAAAAAAAAACGGGCGGAGATGAATTGTTGCACCCCCACCCAGGCGTACTCAGAAATTCCGCCCGACTATAATCCATTTACTCCAGAGTATCGGCCAAATATACTCTGGATTCACCCTCTCTCTCCAACTAAAACCAAATTTTTGGTTTTAGTCACGCCCCACTGCGATTGAATTTTACCTAAAATTTGGTTTTAGTCGAGTTTTTACTCGTCCATTGTGGACGCTCTTAGAGGGTAGACTTTTATTATGATATTTTATTAAACTTTAATCTGCAGATTATATAAGAGTAATGGGTTTTTAACCTAGACTCAATTATATATGTTCTATTGTTATCAATTCTATGTTTTATTCAATTATCTTTATTCTATTTGCTCAGTTTATTGTTCTGATTTCTAATAACCCATCAATTGGCGCTAGAAGGAAGACAGACCAACAAACCCTAATTTCTAAAATGGTAGGTAGAGATAGAGGTGGTGCTATATGCAATGGATACATAGATTCTACTAAGTTAGGAACCTTGGTTGAGGACATGTTGCGACAGAAGCTATTGCGACAGGGACGTGCAAAAGCTCGAATGGAGATACCGGAGAGCCGACATAATCCTTTAGATTCATCGGAAGAAGTTTCTGAAGAAGATGAACACATAAGAGTCGATGAGAATCGTTTTCATTATTGTGATGTTCATGAGAATCCAGTATTCTCACAACACAACCCTTGGTATTCACTGGAAGGAGGATCGGAGGATGATGAGCATTCGCTTCATAAATTCCTTTTTACAATCGTGTTGTTCATAAATCATATCATGGCAGGTTAGAAATTAGATTAACCAAAGCCTTTGACTTGAAAACCAGACGGGTGAAAGTCGAAGTGGATGATATGTTTGGAAGAATGCATGTCGAGGATTTTATATACTGGGAGGCCAGTATAGAGAATTATTTTGAATGGAAGCCTATGATTGATGCTCGTAAAGTGCTGTTTGTGAAATCAAAATTGAAGGAGTTAGCATTACAATGGTGGAAAAGGCTACAGTAAAGGCGTATGAGGCAAGGCAAAAAACAAAATCAACATTTGGGAACACATGAAATAGAAGTTGTGCATTTCTGCCACCAGATTACATGGTGAAGACGAATAAGAAGTTTTATAACTTGTGCCAACGTGACCTTAGTAAGAGCACAAAGGAAACCATCACATTAATAGCAGATGCTCGGATTACAAGAAGAGTGCTCAAGAAACAAGTTCACTTCATTGAGGCTAATGGTGACGAAGACATGTCAGGAGAGTTGAAATATGATGAATTTATCAGTGAAGAGCTGAAACATGATAAATTTGTCAGTGAAGAGCTGAAATATGATACATTTGAAAGTGAAGACGTTATTGATTGGGAGCTACCACCAGTCTACGACTGCAGTCCAGAAGTTGAAGACACCGTGTTGCGTACTTCTATTTGTATTAATCCTTTTATCAAGGAAGAAAACTATCTAGAAGTTGAGGAGAAGTTGTTCTTCCGTCTGCTGATGTTCATATTGTTTACAATAATCAATCTTCATATCCAGTAGACAATATAAATTCGAAATCAGATTCTTCTGACAAAGATTTTAGTCATGAAGAAATTTGTAGAGGGAATTATACCAACAAATTTCTTGGTCGTATTTTCTATAACAACAAGAGGGATACTAAGCTATTTTTGTTGTCATAAGGAAAATGTGGAGAAACCTACAAAAGTAGAATTCGTGGTCGAATATTTTCTAACATTGGGAAGAAGATAGTGACTGAAGATTCTCTTGCAAGGAACATGCGTTACTCAAGTGAGTGTGTAATGACTTGCTATCAGTCGGTGCCGCAAAGTGCGATTCCTAGTTGCACTGTTATTAATAAGCTATGTGATATTACGTACGAATATCATTTGCAACATGGCGCTGATTGGGTAGCACTCTCTTTGGACCAACAAATTGGCAACCACAGAGAAACTTATGATGATGACATAAGACATACCTATCGCGAGGTGTGTGCAACCATCAACAAGAAGACAACAGTGGCAGTGGAAGTATTTTCAATTATTGATAGTAATTAGACCATTGAGTTGGTAGAAGCATCGAGGAATTTCTTACATTCATGTGAATCTGGTCATGGTGCGGTCTTCCATAAGATGTTGGATGGTTGGGATTTGATGAGAGTTCTGATAATGGAGATAGGTGATCTTCTATAACTGAATCAGAAATTAGTTACTGTGCTAAGTGTCGTTGTCCAAGGAAGCTAACAATTCTAATCATGTGTGGGGACACCACTTATAAGGAATGAGTTATAAAAGTTGCAAGTCATTACCTAAGAATTCTTCTGAAAAGCCAAATTGTGCCAAATTTTGGTATTCGTTTGGAACGGCATTGCAGTAAGAGGCTGGGAAGGTAAAATAGAGATATGTTTATCGACATTTTCTGTAGGATGATTGATTCTAGATATGAACATGGCGGTGCTGCAAAGGACGGGTTTTACATCGACATTAGAGAACTGAAAGCCTCGTGACCATATTCATAGGACTGTTAAAGAACCTAATAGGGCATGAAGTTTCAACAAGTTGAAGCTGTATTATACAAGCTGGACTCTTTGAAGAGTATGAATCCAACGGACAAAAATTTGGTTTGGAGACTAGGTTGTCGATAATCGGTCAAGACATAATCAAGGAGGGAGAGATTATGTATCATGCTACATTTAATGCTGGCATTCCATTATACCGTATCATACTAGATTTTGTTGGTTCTAGAGATACAACATCAAGGTATATCAGACTTCTAGAAGATAATGATAGTGCAATATGTTGGGGTAATGTCAGCAATGGTCAAAGAAAGCCTAATCCATATCCATTGTTACAAACATCAAAGGTCGATAACTTTAGGCAACAACAAAGGTTAGACAATGTCAGCGCTAACAGGGGCGTTGATTATTTAAGGGTGAAAATGGTTTCTGCTGATTTTGGTAATTTCGGGTGTGTAGGTGAGAAACAAATTTAAACCCTAAACAATTACCTGCAAGGGAGTACTTTAGATTTGAGAGATCAATCTGTACAAATCCAGCCTAAACTAAGAAATGGCCGTTCCAGACTTGCTTCGGTCACAAAGTAAAGGAGAAGGGTTGGTTTTGGGGAGGAAAGCGAAGATAGTGTTGAGGCCAGAATAGTTGATTATGCAAGAACAGTAGTTTTACGACTTGTATCAGAAAGTGGGAATCTAACAAATGGGAAATCTAGCAAATTGTTTTCTGAGTATTGTATGCCCTTATGAGAACTTGTTGTTCGGTGAAAATAGGTAATGCCTATTTATACAAGTCGAAGTGAAATGTACTCTGGTCTCATTAAGAAATGGAAAACGGGTGAGTAAATGAGAGGAGGTGGTAACCGGTAAAGTCTGGAATTGATGTTTCACAAAAGAAAGCATTTTACCATTACTCCCTATGTTTACTAACCGCTTTATCATTATGACACTCTCTTATAACGGGCGTAGTGTACGTCGCACGATGTAAACTACCAAACCAATACCCAATGAGCATCCCCTAGTTTGTGACATGTGTTGATGTCTGGAATATTTTTGTAGAAAACATGTAGCACGTTTGTTGTTGTCTGGCAAGTTGATCTTGGGAGACTTACGTGGTGACCTTCGACGGTCGAGATTTTGCATCTTAAGAGGAAAGGTAGCCGTTGATTATTACAACCCTTCTCTTGATGGAAGCGTGATCAACATGGCTTTAATATGGCCTAGTTTAGGCGCGGCCAAAAGTTAGGGTTTTGGATTTGTTTAGGCGCGACCAAACTAAGGCCAAAGGCTACCATGTGTAAGCTGGTAACCTTGGACGGCTAAGATCTGCACCTTAGATGAAAAAGTGGTCATCGATTGTTGCAGGCCTTCGTTTTGGCAGTTGTAATGGGAAGGCCGACATGGTATGGGTTAGGTGCGGCAAAGTGGCTGGCACGGCATGCCATTGGCACATGTGGCATGGTCGGCATGCCTTGGAGCGGTTTGGGCATGGCCAAAATTAGGGTTTTGGCGTTGGTCCAAAGGTTACCATGCGTTGGTTGGTGACCTTGGACGGCTAAGATTTGCATCTTTGATGGAAAGATGGCCATTGATTGTTGCAAGCCTTTGTTTTGGTAGCTGCATGGGGAAGGTCAACACAGTATGGCGCGGCAAGGTGTCTGGCACGACATGACATTAGCACATGTGGAATGGTCGGCATGCCTTGGTGCGGTTTAGGTGTGGCCAACATTAGGGTTTTGGCATTGGGTCAAAGGTTACCATGCATTGGTTGGTGACCTTGGACGGCTAAGATTTGCATCTTAGATGGAAAGATGGTCGTTGATTATTGCATGCCTTTGTTTTGGTAGCCGCATGGGGAAAGCCTACACGGTATGGCACGACAAGGTGGATGGCACAACATGCCATTGGCACATTTGGCATGGTCGGCATGCCTTGGCGTGGTTTAGGCGTGGCCAAAATTTGTGTTTTGGCATTGGGCCAAAGGTTACCATGCGTTGGTCGGTGACCTTGGATGACTAAGATTTGCATCTTAGGTGGAAGGATGGCCGTTGATTGTTGTATGCCTTTGTTTTGGTAGCCGCATGGGGAAGGCCAACACGGTATGGTGCGGCAAGGTGGCTGGCATCCCATCGGCACATGTGGGGCCAAGGGTTTGGTATGGACGATTTGGCATGGTGGGGCCAAGGAAAGGTGCGGTTGGCTTGGCTAGCATGATTGGCATGCCTTGGCGCGGTAGGTGTGGATGTCATGGTTTGCCCTTGGCATATTGGTGCGGCTAGCATGGTTGGCATGCCTTAGCGCGGTAGATGTTTCTAGCATGGTTTGCCATTGGCACAGTGGTGCGGCTAGCATGGTGGGCATGCCTTGGCGCGGTAGATGTGTCTGGCATGGTTTTCCATTGGCACAGTGGTGCGGATAGGATGGTTGGCATGCCTTGGTGCGATAGGTGTGGCTGGTATGGTTTGCCATTGACACAATGGTGCGGCTAGCATGGTTGGCATGCATTGGCGCGGTAGATGTGGCTGGCATGGTTTTCCATTGGCACAATGGTGCGGCTAGCATGGTTGGCATGCCTTGACGCGGTAGATGTGGCTGACATGGTTTTCCATTGGCACAATGGTGTGAGAATTAAGGTTTTTCCCATCGAAACACTAATTAGTATTAAAAAAAAGGTACCCTAGTAATTATCTCGCAGATATATTAAAGGGTTCAATAAATGCATTCAGTGGAGATATTATTACTCAAATTCTGTGACATCACTATCCGACTAGGGTTTTACGATTTTAACCCTAAGCTAAAAACCACCATCAATATTAAGTCCCCTGCTTAGCTCGGAACAGAGGCGTTGTTGCGAGGTAAGCATAAGATGGTGACAGACAAGGACTGAATCGAAACGTAAATCATGCAAGATGGTTAGGAAAGTCCAACTAATCTTTTTTGAGCGGTAAGGAGAGTTCATGATCTCGTGTTTGCCGGCCTTGCATAGATTTTATTTGTGGTGTATACCGTGGAGTGGTGAGATGAGAATCGTAGGTTTAGTCTGGCTACTCATCATCTTGGATGGGTTAGGGAACATCATGATACTAGCTTGGAAAGTTGTTGGTGTTGGCGCGGCAAGCCATGGCGCGGACGGTCTTGGCATGATGGGGCCATGGAAACGGAGCGAACATCTTGGCATGGTGCGGCCATGGCAAGGCGTGGTTTGGTGAGGCAAATCGTGCACGGACAGGGCCAAGGCATGGTGTGGACGGCTTGTTTGTCTTCGCGGGCCCGGTTGTCTCTTTTCCTTACTTGACTCAAATAGGGAGTCCTTTTCTTATTCAAACCCCCGAGTATCACGCCTTTATGTCTCGCCTGACTTTCATTAGGATTTTTGATGAGGGGTTTCGTTTAAGGCTGATTTCTCGGTCGTGACCCAATCATGCCCCGCTTGTGTTTCTCTTTATTTCTTTAGGGTTTCCACAGTATTTACGCCGATGACGTTGCATCATCTTCCCATTTTTACAGCAAAGATTTTCTTTCATTGAGTCCTCCTTTCCTTATTATGTCGATCAGGAGTGAATCATCCTCAAGCCAGTTAGGTTCTCCGGGAAAATGCGTGAGGCCTGACTCTTGCAACGATTCCCCCATACGGGATATTCGAGTCAAGAAGATCATACCGGTATGTTTTGTTGATCAACAGATGTTTTATTGTTTGCTGATGAATGACAAAAGTTTTATTTTGTGTAGAGATATCATGTCGGGGCGTGCGTTACCATCATTGATGAAGATGATTTGGTCACCTCTTTTTATTCAAGCCTGATCCCACCAACCGCTGCATATCTGGAGAACGCCGACTTAGGAATTTCTTGTCATGAGTATCCCAATGCAGGTTTGTTGTTCGGAACCCGCATGAGGTGTCTTTCCTCTAACTACCTGAACATCGGTGGGTTTCTGGTGCAGAAATAATTCGTGACTATTTATAAAAAGATATGGAGGATATATGGCCACATCGCCACCAGGAGAGTGGTGCAATATTATTCATCCTCTTTAGTTTCCATAGTGAATTATCTCTTACCGATGGTCGTCGAAATGGAGAGTATTTCTATCCATGATGTGACGGAATCAACTATTCAAAAGTGGGAGAACATGGTGTCTACCTGTGATTCTCTGAAGTTCAACGTTAGTTGGTTGCGATATCGTCTTGATATTGTGAAAGTCGACAAAGCCGGTATTCTTGATGGCGTGGTCCTTGCTACGAAAGATATTCTGGAAGAGGAGAACGCTCTAGCCATGGAGTCATAGAAGGTGGAAGAGTCAATTCAGAACTTAAAGAGTTGGACTGAAAGGTATCAATGCCGGTTAAAGATGATGATTTCGAGGGATTAGAATCTATTGGATGGGCTTTTCTGAGTTATGTGGTTGTGAGATGTTTGGTTTCTTTATGGGTTTTAAGCACGTTTTTGCTTTCCTTTTTTTTGTGTATATTTTTTTTTTTAAAGAATAAGAGAATTTTATTGATTTACTTAAATCAAACAAAGGAAAGAGACTTGATATTTGAGATATGAAATAAAAGTGGAAAGATGCCTGGCTATCTGTGTTTGCGATACGGCGAGGTGCGAGGTGATGGTCATGCGTAGTATTCCTTAAGCCACTTTCCGTTGATGACTGCTTTCAGTTTTCCTCTGTCTTCTTTAATAATCTTGTAGTACCCATTGTTGTACGTTTTTGTGACTATATAATGCCCTTCCCACTTTGCAGAGAATTTTGGTGCGGACGCTTCTTTCTGAATGTGTTTGGCAGTCTTCAGTACCAAATCTCCTGCTTGAAAAACCCGAGGCTTCACGATTTTGTTATATGCTCTGGAAACCATATTTCTGTATGCTTGTGCATGTGCTTCCTCCTTGGATCTTCTAGAATCTACAGTGTCCAATTCTGTGACTCTGGCACTCAATGCTTCAGCTTCATTCCATCGAACTCCGCTTGCTTCGGTAATCCTAGCCGATGGGATTTTAACTTCGGCTGGGAGGATGACATCTGCACCGCAAACAAGGGAGTAGGGAGAGGCCCCGGTGGAACTTCTTGGTGATTTCCGATATGCCCAGAGTGTCATTGGAAATTGCTCAAGCTATGTCCGAGGATTATCATGTACTGTCCGACTGAGGTTTCAGATCAGATTTTTGTTAATTCTTTCAGCATTTCCGTTCCCTTGGGGGTAGTACACGGTGGAGAAGACTTGCTTAATTCTGTATTCTTCGAGTAACTCTCGTACTTGCTTGTTTGTGAAAGGAGTGCTTTGTTGGTGATGATATGTTTAGGCACGCCAAATCGGCAGATAATGTACTCCTTAATGAATGCGGCGATTGTGGTTTCATTCGTCCCTCGTAAAGGTATGGCTTCGACCCATTTGGTGAAATATTCAGTTGCTGTTATTATGTACTCGTGATGCTTTGAGGATGGTGGATTGATCTTTCCAATGATTTCAAATCCCCAGCTGTGAAATGGCCACGGACTGCTTATTAAATGCAGGGGAGTCGACGATACATGGATAAGGTTTCCGTGAATTTGACATTTTTTGCACCTCTGGAAGAAAACAACCGCATCTTCCTCCATGGTCGGCCAGTAGTATTTCTAGTGTATCTGAAGAAATAATTTTCGTTTTCCTTGATGTTCGCCTTCGTGCATCTCTTTCTGCATGATTGGGATTTCTGCTTCGTTCAAACATCGTAGGAAACTTCTGCCAAAGCTTTTACGATATAAGATTCTTTCATGGAATACGAATTTCGCGGACCTTTGTTTTATCTTGGATGCATCCTTTTTATTGGTGGGGAGTATGCCATCGCGAATATAACTGATGTATGGCTCCTGCCGGTCCCCAGCGTAACCAATATTGAAAACTTCTAATTGATGTGGCGGCGCTTGGCAGTTGGAACAAGTTTTTTGAAGTAACCGAGATTGAGCCTCCATTTCTGGGCAGTAGTAGCCAAGGCATTGCAAACGGCGATAAAGCGTTACTACTAATGTTTTCCCGCAGATCTCATCATGGATGCGACTTAGTTGTTGTTGTACTTCTCCCTCTCCAAGAAATCTTGACAAGGAACCGTCTGGATTTCGATGATATAGCACCCCTCGGAGCATGAAGGAATTTTGTAAGGTTTTGAGACTGACCTTTCCCTGGAAAGGTGAGCTGTTAAGTTCTTGGATAATTGGTGTTCTCCAGTCACCAGCTTCATCCTCTTCGGGTTATGAAAGACATGTTGAATCCACGGTTCGTCTCTTCACTGTCAAGGTTTCCTCAAAACCATCAAATTGCAGTTTTGATGCTATCTTGGCTAGGAAATCAGCGTGTTGGTTATCGCTGCGCCCAATATGTGTTATGGTCGCGTCAGCGAAGTAGTTTAGCAGTTTTTGTGTCTCAACTCTGTATGGGGCAAAAGTTACTTATTTCAGTGCGTATACTCCGTTCACCTGGTTGATAAGTAATTTAGAGTCCCCTCTTATTTCCAGACGCATGGCTTCAACTCATTTAGCCAAGGACATCCCGATGAGAAAGGCTTCATATTCCGCTGAATTGTTGGTGCAGGGGAAGTCTAGCTTGAAGGAGTGCGAGAATACTTCACCGGCTGGGGATATTAGAACCACACCTGCTCCTCTAGTACCGTTGTTAGGAGTAGCGGAGCCGTCGAAGAATAGTAGCCACATTTCTTCTTGGATGAAAGATATTCACGGAAAGTCTCCAGGGAGGTCCTCGTGTAGTGTCATGGTATTTTCTCCCGGAAACGCCGCCAGTAAATCCGCAATTGATTTCCCTTTGATGGCACTCAAGGAAGTGCATGTTATGTCGAACTCTGACCTTAGGAGGAGCCATTTGGCCAGTCTTCCTATCAAGGCCGGTTTTGAGAGGAGGAACTTCACAGGATCAGACTTAGATATTAGCACCACTTTATTGGACAGTAAGTAATGCCTGAATTTCTAGATGGAGTGGATCAAAGCTAAGCACGCCTTTTCCGTTTTGGGATATCTGAGCTCGGCATCTCTTAAATTTCGACTGAAGTAGTAGATGGGATGCTCAATTCCTTTGTCATCTTCTTGGGCGAGGAGAGCTCCGACAACAGTGTCGCTAAAATCAGTGTAGCGGTCTTCCTTGTATAGGAGATTTCAAGATGGCTGGGGAAGATAATGTTTGCTAAATCTTTCGAAACGCCTCCTGTTGTATTGTGGTCTAGACGAAGCTTGCTCATTTTTTTAGCATGGGAGTAAACGAATCAAAAAGTTGAGACAATCCCGGTATAAAGCGGCGAATGTAGTTTATTTTACCCATGAAACTCTGGAGTTCTTTCACGATTTGAGGTGGTGGCATCGTGAGGATGGCTTGTGTTTTGACTGGGTCAAATTTAATTCCCTCAGCAGTCACCTGGAAACCTAGGAACTTTCCCGAAGAGATACCAAAATCACACTTCAACGGATTCATCTTCAGTTTGTACTCATGACATCTTTCGAATACCTGTCGCAGAATTCCTGTATGGGCTTCCCGAGTTCTTGACTTGACCACTATGTCATATATATAATCTTCAACTTGCTTGTGCATCATGTTGTGAAAAATGGTGGTCATGGCGCGTTGGTATGTGGCGCCAACGTTTTTCAAACCGAAAGGCATCACAGTAGTAAAAGTTTCCAAGAGGAATTCGAAAATCCGTCTTACTCGCGTCGTGTTCGTACATCTTTATTTGGTTATAGCCACTGTATCCATCCACGAAAGAGAACATACTGTGTCCACTGGTGGCGTCTACCAACATGTCAATATTGGGGAGCGGAAAGTCATATTTAGGACAACATTTGTTTAAATCTCTAAAATCGACACATCATCTGATCTGGCCGTTCTTCTTTTTTACCGGAACTACGTTGGCCAGCCAAGTAGTATGGTGAATCGGTTTGATGAAACCATCCGCTAGTAGCTTTTGAATCTTTACCTTAATTTGTTCTTCCACATCGTGTCGAAATTGTCTCGGGGTTTTCTTGACCGGTTTGGATCCAGGTATTACGTGTAAATGATGAGTGACCAGCTTCTCGTCCAAGCCAGGAAATTTCCTCGTATGTTCTTGCGAATACGTCTTGATATTCCTTGAGAAGGTTTACCAGCTTTACGCGTTCGCATGCGCGCAGATCCGAGCTGATGGAGATGGGCCGCAGAGACTCTTCAATCCCGATATTAACAACCTCAAGTTCGTCTGTGGTAGAGTTGGTCCCGTCTTGTAGATATCGTGGTGCATCAGGTACTTCCTCCCGCGGCTCGTTACTGTGTTTGCGTTCCATTGGGAGGAAAGATTCTGCGGTAGTCTCTCATGTTAATTGCTAACATTGGCGCTGATATACGGTTTTCCTTTTTTCATCATGGCCCGTGATAAAGGCATGTTCTTGTTTGGTACGGGTACGAGCCAAATTCTGGTTTGGTATTTGGGGGCTGACGTGTCTCTCTATCAAAGGGGTGATGTGAGACCGGGTTTCTCCGTAAAGCGGTGCAATACTATCATTTTATTCAATGGATGGATACTTTGGAAGTGGGATGTGGTGACCTTGTCGGTTGTGCCCTACGTGCCCTTTCTTGGCTCAAAAATATCCATGCCGCGGATCGGCGCATATGGAGATAATGATGCGGCTATGCGGACGACTTCTCCATTTAGCATAGTTTTCAAGCACTGGTGATACGTCGAAGGAATAACTCTGTTGTCGTGGAGCCATGGTCTTCCCAGTATCATGTGGTAATCTGGATCCTTCTCAATTACTTCAAACCTCACTTTTGACTGGACATATCCTACTGATAGATTCAGGTCAATGTATCCATACGTGCTGGTCTGGTTTCCTTCGAAATCGATCATTATAGTGGACTGTTGCACGACTTCGTTCGGTCGTACCTTGGCCATCCTGAGTGTCTTGAGGGTAATAATGTTGGAGGCCGATCACTTGTCGATGAGAGCCCTTCTGAATTCCACGTCCTTGATACGTGCCGAGACGTGTAGAGCCCGGTTATATCCTTCCTCTGCCATCATATCATCATTGGTAAACATGATATTATTGAAGGACATCTCTAGCGTTCTTGATGTTTCCAAGCGCGAATGAACCAGGGGCATTTCAGCGCTATTCGAGTGAGGGCGGAAAACGTCTCTATCTTTTGATCTTTTGAAAGATGTAAGAATTCACATAAACTTTCCACCAGTGAGGCCGCTTCCTGGCCTACTGGTTTCTGATTTGTAGTGAAGCTGTTGACTTGAGAGTGATCATCTGGGATGTTAGTCCCAAGTCCTGGAGTTTTCGGGGCATGTGGATCGTTCAATTATTTCGTTAAGTTGATGAGGAAGTCCAGTATGATGTTAATCACATTTTTCATCAGTCCCATGTTCTTGGTGTGGATCTCCTGAATCCGCACCAAGTCATTCAACCTTGGAATTCCTTCGTCAATTGCGTTGTTGGGCGTTGCGTTTGGAATGGTAACAATGTTCGCCTGAGTGGAACTTGAGGACACGGATTCATCCCTAAATCCGACTATCCTCCTGAGTTAGGGAAACATATTTCAAAATTGATATTGGGACCGAGAGATTGACCTCCCACCGTGGTCGCCAATTGTTAGAGGGTGAAAATGGTTTCTGCGGATTTTGGTAATTTTGTGTGTGTGGGTGAGAAACAAATTTAAACCCTAAACGATATACTGCAAGGGAATACTTTAGATTCGAGAGATCAATCTGTACAAATCCGGCCTAAACCAAGAAATGACCGTTCCAAACTTGCTTCGGTCATAAAGTGAAGGAGAAAGGTTGGTTTTGGGAATGGAAGCGAATAAAGTGTTGATACCAGAATAGTTGATTCCGGAAGAGTAGCTGTTTTACGACTTGTATCAGAAAGTATGAAGGTAACAGATGAAGATCTAGAAAATATTTTCTGAGTGTTGCATGTTCCTGACCTGAACTTGTTGTTCGGTGGAAATTGGAAATGCATATTTATACAAGTCGAAGTGAAACGTACTCTGGTCTCATTAAGAAATGGAAAACGGGTGAGTAAATGGGAGGAGGTGGTAACCGGTAATGCCTGGAATTGATGTTCCATAAAAGAAAGCGCTTCACCATTACTCCCTGTGTTTACTTACCTCTTCATCCTTATGACACTCTCTTATAACGGGCGTAGTGTACGCCGCATGCTGTAAACCGCCCAACCAATACCCAATGAGCATCACCCAGTTTGTGACATGTGTAGATGTCTGGAATGTTTTTGTGGAAAACATGTAGCACGTTTGTCTAGAAAGTTGATCTTGGAAGACTTGCGTGGTGACCTACGACGATCGATATTTTGCATCTTAAGAGGAAAGGTATCCATTGATTATTGCAACCCTTCGCTTGATGGAAGTGTAGTTGCAGGATTTCCCACAACACACCCCTTGTAATATCTTGATAATAATCTCTTAATCTAAATTAATTTGATATTTAAAATTCTAAAAATTGTAAATAGACACACGAATTTTTACATGGTTCGATCAATTTGATCTACATCCATGATTCTCTACTATGATTGTTAAAGTTTACATTTGATTTTACATTTGATAATCTCCATTAATGGAGTTCTAAATCTAGTTTTTGGGAAGAAGATGATAAAGAAAAATACATTTTCTCTCTCTAAAAATCTCTCTGAAAAATATCTCTCTCTCCTAAAAATTTCTCTCCCCTCAAGACTCTCTCAACTCTCAAAAAATACATCATCCCCTTCTCAATCTATTAGATCTCTATTTATAGAAAATTACATAACGGGTGACAACTAAGTTGTCCTCTAATTTTGGATCTATCTTGCGAACCTCTCGTGAACTTTGTAACCATCGTGAAACACACACGTTCTTCTCATGTTTCTTCAGTCGTCAACTTCGTCATTCTTTGAATTATTTTGTGACGCTCGTGAAATGTTGTTGAAGAGTTTTCAGTGACGCTCGCAGAAGTGTCATTAATCTCTCGTGAACATAATTGTGGTGATATTCTGGTCCTACATCTTGCCTCTTTTTTCTTGAATATTGCGTGAAAAGTAATCTTTAAGAAAAAATCTGTTGTTGTAGTAGTCTTTGATTTTTGTTGATGAAGGAATGAGCGAAAGAATACTGGATTTGAAAAGTATATACTTGCCTCTATTCTTTTGCGAAGTTCCATATCTTTGTTAAGTAAATAAGAATTATTAACTCTTGAAGTACTCGTGAAGTATGAAGTATCCCTGAAGAAATATAAGAAGTACCCGATCTTCAAAAAATAAGAAGTATCCGTCCTTTAATGAAAATCATAAGTATTGCCTCCGTTGTCGTGAAATTATTACTTCATTTTTGGTGAAAATCTTAGTCCATTTTGGAAATGATTCTTGCGAGAAGATAAAGAACATAAAATGTTTTCTTGGTAATCCATAGCTTCCTCTGTTCTTTATCTATGAAGGAAGAATCCCTAAAAAAATGTTAAATGAACGAATTGCCTCTGCCTCATTTGATAAAATGGTCATATTTTGCGAAATAATCATTTCTCCTGCGAAATTCTGGAATAGTCTGCAATATGCTGAATTAGTCTGAAAATTTATGAATATTTCTCTGCGAATTTCTGAACATTTCTGCGAGATTCTGAAATAATGCTGTGAATAGTGGAGATGAATAGTGGCGAAATTGTGAATAGTGACGAAATTGTGAATAGTGACGAGATTGTGAATAATGCTACGAGATTGTAGACGTTCCTCTTGATAGACTCTGAATAATACTTCTGAGAAACTCTGGATAGTATTTCTGAGAGATTCTAAATAGTACTTGCTTTCTCTTTTGCGATGAGAAAATCTTTCCTGCATTCTTACAAGAAAATAATTAATGTTTGAGATTATTCTATTGGTCTTATTTTGCCTTCCTAGTTAAAGGTCTTATTTCGCCAATTTTTCTTTCCGCGACAAAATCGCAGGACGTCTTTACATTTGCATGTATTAACCCATTGATCTTGCCTTATCTTTTCTCTTAAGGCTTTTTGGCCTGTTATGCGACAATATGACAAGTCTAAGTTCTCTCGCGAGATCAAAGTCTCATGACATTGCCGTCTTGCGATGAAATCGCAGGACGTCTTTACACTTTCATGTAAAAACACATTGATCTCATCTTAACTTTTTCTCTTTTGGCTTTTTGCCTCTGTATAATTTACGTCACGCGACAATATGACAGGCCTAAATGATCTTGCGATCATAAAGCCCCATGACATTTCCGTCTTAAGACACTTATCAGCTCCCTAATGGAGGGTGCCACCCTTATCTTCCCCCTGGTTTCCCCTTCAAGGAGGGCACATCGGCCATACAAGACTAGCTCCTCCCATCCAGATTTACCAACAACCAATTGTTTTCGTAGCCTCTTGTCCTTTATGCCTATATGGCTTATAGTTACAAGACTACACCCTAGGTGGGGTTTTCTTCAGGCCAAGTGCATTGTATCCAATACTTACCAAAGATGGCCAGGGTAGGTTCGTCCGTCCCGGGAACCCTTGGCTAAACCGTGTACCTCGGCGCCTTGTTCATACTTTGCACTTCTTGGAAGAGATCCTCGGTCGTCCAACCAGGGTATAACCTTATAAAGCTGGAAATCCAAGATCTCTCTCCCGGATAGGTTTTCTTTAACCCCAACATCTGCATGACTCAGGTTCCAGTAGCGGTATAACCTTATCGCTGAATCATGTAAAGAGATACCCCCTTATAACGTGCTTGCAGTGTCTTACATTTTCCTCTTACGAAATTGTATTCGCGAACTAAGGTGCACGCCATAAAGGTTTGTCCCATTCTCTTAATCTCTGCGAAATTATATTAGCGTTTCTCGCGATATTTTCGCGTTTCTTCATTCTTTCATTTCTGTCAATTCTTTATATAATCTTGAATAATCTCACGCGATTACGCTCGCAGACTCGATAAAAATTTGTTTTGCTCATTTCTGTGAGTTGAAATATTCTTTAAAATCTTTTGAAATCTTTGAAATATTCTTTGAAATCTTGCGATTTTATCGCATTTGTTAAACCAAAAATTTCTTTCTGTAAAAGAAATATTCTAGAGAAATCTTTGTAATCTTCTTTGAAATCTTGCGATTGTATCGCGTATTTTGGAAACTTGAAATCTTAGAAATTTTGGCGATAATTCCATCTTCTATAATCTTTTTAAATATTTGTAATCTCATGAGAGGGTCGCTATTTTGGAAATGAAATCAAATTTTTTTGAAACCTTAGAAATCTTTGCGGTAGTTTCATTTTCTGTAATCTTTGAAAATTTTGAATTTTTTTTGAAATCTATAAATTTTTTGCGATGATTTCACCTTTTGTAATCTTTGATAATCTTTGAAAAATTTTGCGATCTGTAAAATTTTTGCGATGATCTCATTTTTTATAACCTTTTGAAATTTTTGAAATCTGGCGATTGTATCTCTTTTTTGGTAAGTCAAATAAAAAATCTTAGAAATTTTTGGAATTTTTTTTTTTTGAAATTTAGAAATTTTTGCGAATATATCGCCCTGGTCAATCAAATCAAAATTCTTTGAAATCTTTTGAAATTTTAGAAATCTTGCGATTATCCCGCTTTTGGTGAATTGAATCAAAAGTTTTTGAATTTTTTTGAAATATTATAAATCTTAAAAATGCTCTTTGAAATCCGACGATAATATAAATAAAAAATTTTCATTTTCTGTAAGTAAAATATTCAAGGAAGTGGTACTTAACTTTTTGGAAATTTGTTGTTGCTGCCAATTCTCACGAAGTATTTGAGGTGCTTGAGAAATTAGAAGAAATGAGAAATAAACTTTTGATCTGCCTCTTGCACCCTACCAATTGTTCTAACCCTTCTCTTGCGAAATAATCAAATATCTGACGAAGTAATGAAATACCAAATTCCTGCCTCTGACCAATTTGGCGAAGTAATGAAATAATCCTCTCGTGGAAAGTAGATGTACCAATTTCTGATCGTCAATATTTCCATTCCCCTCCTTCCTAAATATTCACGATGCTCTCGTCATTTGAATTAGTATGAACTTCAAATAGACACAACACACCCTTCCTCTCATCAGCAAATGCCTTTTCTATGAATTACTATAGACTGAAGAAATGCCTTTTCTCAAAGATTTTATTAGTATGAACCACGAGAATTACAAGGAAGAAAACCCAACTATGGACCACGAGTATGCAGCTTGTACTTAAATATAGGCTAATTACAAGGAAATTCGCAGTTCATTTCCTTTCTCCATGAATTAATCGTTTTCTGGTAAAAGATGTATGACCACGAGAATTCAAGTATGAACAACGAGAATTCAATCTTCTTTCATTTACCACGAGAATTCAATCTTCTTTCAAGTAGGACCACGAGAATTCTGATAAATGTTGTATAAAAAGTATACTTTCATTTATCACTTATGAGAATTCTGATAAGTGATGTAGACTTTTCACGAAATAGCATAGGAAATGTGAATGATTAGATGTACATGGTAAAGCCATATAAAAACATGTAATTATATCCACGAAATGGGTAGACTTTTCACGAGCAGGACCACTTCCTACAATTCATTGTTGAACCCTTTATGTATGAAGTGGGAGGGACCCTCATGTTAATATAATGTTTAGGACCTTCGGGAAAATGAAAGAAGAATATCGCCAAAATGAGAGGCAAAATATTCATTAGTGTAACTTTTTTTCCAAAATGAGAGGCTATATTCAGAATATCGCCGAAATGAGATCGCCAAAATGAAAACTTTTTAGGACCTTCGTGAAGAAATGTAACTGACCAAATGCAATGACCAAATGTAACTGACCAAATATAATATTTTGGTCCTATGTTTCTTGTAGTTCCTCTGCAATTTACGCCCATCTTATCATTCTTCTTTTAGTTATAAACAACCGTATACTCCTTTTTGTTTTTCCCTTTTGTTGTTTACTGAAATAATAGCGAGCACCTCGCAACAGTCTTCCTTGCTGATGGCTTATGACCTCAACAACATAAATGCTGAAAAGACTAAAATCAAGTTTAAATGCTGGCTAAGTTAACTTGGCTTGAATCTATTCTGAATTTGTAAGCTTCATTCTCGCTGATGGTTACATAATTTGTCCTTGGTGAAACTTTTGATAAAGTTAACTTCTTCCTTTGAACGTATGTTGTTCTCGCAGATTTTTGTTGATCATCGCGAAATTTTACATTGGTTCCATTCCATACATTTATGCGAGTCCCACCATACTTTCCTTTTTGCTGCCACTATTGCCTTCTTTTAAATTTTGAAGCAGGATTAAATTCTCTATGTCTATACATTTTGCGAGACTTAATTAAGGAAATCCCATACGTTTGTTCTTTATCTTTGCTGCAAACAACCAATTAATTTAATTAGTAGTCTATTTAATCTTGAAGACATCATTGCTACTCACAAAATTAAAATAAGAATCGTGAATTTTTACGTTGCAAATCTAATTTGAAAGAGATAACGATCAAAATTTCAATTAAAATCAAGATTTACTAAAAAAATTTATGATCAGGACTCGTTTAATTCAAAATATCAACCAAAAATCAATTTTTGTGAAAACAAAGTTTGATTGTTTAAAACTCAAAATCTTCCAAATCTAGATTGTTAACACATAATTAAAAAGATAAGAAGGAATTTATCCTGTTTGAACAGTTAATTGATGCCGTTTCATTTTATTTAAAGTTTTCTTCAAATCTGCTCCTGCTTCCCAACATTTCTGCTTCTCTTTCTCTGTAAACAGTTCCCTTAAATTTTGGTGGCTGTTCTTCATCGTTCTTTTTCCAAAATTTTCATATTTTCCCCTGTATCTCATAAATACAATTGAAATCATCATTAACAATTGTTAATTTCTCTTGATTTTCTTCAATATGGTCCCCTTAGTCGGCGCCAAAATGTAGTTGCAGGATTTCCCACAACACACCCCTTGTAATATCTTGATAATAATCTCTTAATCTAAATTAATTTGATATTTAAAATTCTAAAAATTGTAAATAGACACACGAATTTTTACATGGTTCGATCAATTTGATCTACATCCATGATTCTCTACTATGATTGTTAAAGTTTACATTTGATAATCTCCATTAATGGAGTTCTAAATCTAGTTTTGGGGAAGAAGATGATAAAGAAAAATACATTTTCTCTCTCTAAAAATCTCTCTGAAAAATATCTCTCTCTCCTAAAAATTTCTCTCCCCTCAAGACTCTCTCAACTCTCAAAAAATACATCATCCCCTTCTCAATCTATTAGATCTCTATTTATAGGAAATTACATAATGGGTGACAACTAAGTTGTCCTCTAATTTTGGATCTATCTTGCGAACCTCTCGTGAACTTTGTAACCATCGTGAAACACACACGTTCTTCTCATGTTTCTTCAGTCGTCAACTTCGTCATTCTTTGAATTATTTTGTGACGCTCGTGAAATGTTGTTGAAGAGTTTTCAGTGACGCTCGCAGAAGTGTCATTAATCTCTCGTGAACATAATTGTGGTGATATTCTGGTCCTACAGGAAGCATGATTAACATGGCTTTAATATGGCCTAGTTCAGGCTCGGCCAAAAGTTAGGGTTTTGGCTTTGTTTAGGCGTGACCAAACTAGGGCTAGAGGTTAGCTGGTGTTAGAGCACTGCTCGGTCAAACTCGCATGCGTTGCTATCTCAAGCATGTTTATCAATCTTAGTGATCAAAACTATAAAGTCTTGATTTCTAGTCTACTATAGCTAAGGTCTCGGACTAGGATATAAAGTGTAGTTGAGCTCAAGAACTCTATGGCGATCATCATACAAGACGAAAGACTACTCAAGGAACCAGTGGATCTTCATCGACTAAAAGGTATGTGGAGACTTGAACTTATCTATCACTCAAAAGTCTATTTAATCTATCTCCTATCTTGAGACAAAAGTTGTTTTACTATATAGACTAAGAATATAAAAATGTGACATTTCGAGTTGAGTATATCTTGCTTATCTATTTCTCGAAAAGTCATATTATGTTTCAATCACTTTGGAAATCGCTCTGATGAAAAATAGTTTGTGAATAACAACTATATAACGCCCTCTGAGAATGTTTCAATGATTGAAATGAGACTTTAGACTATATAACCATTGTGGGATATAAACATTGTTGTGGCAACACATATATGTATAAGTCCTTAGCACTTGAACCGAAGTTTGCAAACTTTGTCTATTAAGTGGAACCAGAACGTGAGCAGTCAACTCAGTCCGCGAACCCATTCCGCGAACTGGCGTAAGTTCTCGAACCCGAGAATATCTGCTGAAGTTGAAGTTCAGGTGCAGTCCGGGAACTGACGGAAGTTATCGACCCGAGAAATTCTGCTGGAGTTTATTAACTTCAACCGGTTAGCTTGAGTCCGCGAACTCAAGAGGTTATGTCTGAAAATGTTGTTCGTGAACTTATCTTAAATTCACTACACCATTTAAAGGTATTAGCAACTCATATTAGCAATAACACTAGTGCCGTTGCTAATTTTTTGAAATGGCAGATTGCTGTTGCGAATTTTGCAACCACAAAATTTCGGTTGCGAATAACAACTGTTGGGTATTCACGCATGCGAGGTACGCGTGTGGTCGGGAATACTATGATATATTTTTCCTCCCATGTCAAACATTGGTCAGCTGAACTAGTTATTATTTCACCCTTCAAAGATCTTTTCTTTTAAACCCTAAATTCTAAGATAACTTACCTCATTCTGTCTAGTACTCTTCTCTCTCGCCTCTCTCGCTATTTCTTCTTTTTCTTCTTCTTCTACTGTGACTAGTTCTCTTTTCATCATGAAAAAAAAAACATAAACAACAACATACTTTGAAGTTTTAACCAAGATTTCTCTCTTCACTATCTCCAGATATCATTTTTTCTCTGAAATTTTCGTGTTAAAGGAGAAGAAGATCGATCTCATGTATTTGAAGATTCTTTGTAAATGTTAACTTCAGATCTCATGTTTGAATTTCGGATTTCATCTTCTTAACAATCAAAAGTAAGTCTTCTTTTCTTTTCTTGTAAATATCATCAAAATAAAACATGGGTTTTAGTAATCATTGTTAATTTCTTAAATCTAACCCCTAAATTTTGTTTTTATCATCCAGTCTTGTTCATTTCTTAAGTCTACCGAGAATACTCATACCAGCAGGTGAAATACTAGCCTTTCCCCCCTTCAATTCAACTAATTTTGAAGTAGTTCAAGTCGATTTCATTGGTGTATAACTTGTCTCAAGTAAAATTAGGTCAAATGAATTATAAGGAAATTCAAACAAATTTCAGGTATAATTTTTAATTGAAACCCTTTAATGATTTGTTTGTGTTAATTGGTTCAGTTAATTGGAATGGATTATAATGACAGGACATGGGAATTATGCAGGTGTTGATTGTTATTGTGAAGGTTTTGGTGATGATGGAAGTCATTTGATTTTGATTGGCAGTGGTCATTTGAAGTCATGTGATAGAAAGAAAACCTTTTATCCACCCCCAGTTATTCGAACATTGATGGCGAAATTGGATATTCACATTTTTGACTGTATAGTTCTTAGTATGACTTTACATTAACCTTATATGCCCATGTCAAAATAGAAATAGTCAAATAAATTATGTCATCATTATTAAGCATTCACTAATTATTAGAGCACATTTCTATGATCTTCAACTGGACTATTGTTGTATCATTGTCCCAAGAATTGTAATCTAACCACATAGCCACTCTTAATATTTTCAAAAACTAAGAATCTTTGTATGTGTAATCTTAGGTATGATGAGATATCTTCTAAGTATTCCGTTGAGTACATTGATGGAGGTAACACAAAGCCTGTTTCTTAAGCTGATTATGCTTATTCTATGGGTGGTCATTAAACATCAGCTAATTAGGGTTTATGTTATCTTAACATACATTCATGTGCAACTCAAAATTCAATCAGGGTTGCCCATGTATCGTTACCCTTTATGGTGTGTAAACGCTACAGTTGTATCGTACATGCAAGCTGACTAGCTGAGTGAATATAATGTCTTTCGCAGTGGATGCTTCAAATTTCTGGAGCAACTAGTTACATCGGGTGTATTGGAAAGGATAAGTTTGGGGAAGAGATAAAAAAAAATCCAAACTTGCTGGTGTTAACGTAAGTTGCCTCTCAGAAGTCTTTGACACTTCATTCATTTTCTTGTATTTATCTGTACAAAATTAATGTGAGCATGTTTCACTATCTCATCAAGGATATCTAATGCCTATTAATATGATCCGAAATCTTCAATCAGGTTCAATATTACGAGGATGAGACTGCACCAACGGGTACATGTGCAGTTTGTATTTTGGGTGGTGAAAGGTCAGTTCCGAATCTCAATTATCTTCAGTTCTTTATTAGCTGATCATGCATAATGGTGATGAAAAATATGTAGCCGAGGAGTAATTGTAAGATCAATCAACTAAACCATGTGTTGTGTTCGAACTTTGATATCCAGTTTTCAAAGTAGTGATATAGTTGTAGGTGATTTTATTCAAGAGGTGAATATGGTTGGCTACTTATTTTACAAATCTTCTTTGGTCCTTGCTATTTTCATCCCTGAGAAAAATACTCAAAAAACCATGTGTATTTTCAGTATCATTCAAATCATTATTGGGGAGTGCAATGGAGACCATGACACATGGTTAATGGTGCTCATGGTTCTACGCAAATGAGCCTTAGTGATGATTTGGATATTACCGACACATCTGTAGTCAACATAGAAGGTTTATGTAATGTCAGGGTCTGGTATAGTAGCTGTAGGCCTGTAAATAGGGATACAATTTTGGTTTTTGGTTATATAATGTTGAGAAAGTTGGATTCGATGTATTGCAATGTATGTGCAGGTCTCTTATTGCAAACTTATCAGCAGCAAATTGTTACAAATCTGAACATCTTAAGAGGCCAGAAAACTGGGCTCTGGGTAATTCCTCTTTACTTGCTTTGCTTTTCATCACTATTCCTTTCGACTTGTATTGTACGTTCTTTCAAGACAACCAAAGTTACATGCTTATCCTAGACAGTTGAGAAGGCCAAGTACTTCTATGTTGCTGGGTTCTTCCTCACAGTGTCTCCGGAATCCATCCAGCTTGTAGGTGAACATATTGTAGCTCAAAATAAGGTAATTGCTGATAGGTTAAATTCCCATCCAGCTTGTTTGTTTTTCCATATCTTAGTAGTCATGGTGAAAAACTAAATTTAAACCCATTTGCAGATCTTCGCAATAAATCTTTCTTCTCCCTTTTGTTTATGGGTGAAAACTATTCCTGCCGGTTTTGGTAATTTGGGGTGTATGGATGAGGAATGAATCTAAACCCTAAACAAATGCACTGCGCGGTGAGTTCTTTTGATTCAAGAGATAAATCTAAACAATTCTGGCCTAAACCAAGAAATGGATGTTCCAGACTTGTTTTGGTCACAAAGTGAAGGAGATGGGGTTGATCTCAAGGAGGGAAACGAAGAAGGTGTTGAGATTGTGAAGGTGTATGCTTGTTTATGACTTGTAAGAGAAAGGCGAGCAGGCTTACGATTAATGCAAGTAGGCTCTGGGTGTTTGAATACGTGTTGTATTAACACTTGGTTTCTGTGTTTTTTCTCCTGTTTTGGAAATAGGGAGGATAACCTATTTATACAAGTCATTTGAGCATTATTCACGTCTCTTGTAGGAAATGGAGGAAGTGGAGTGATGAAGTAGTGGAGTAGTGCGTTAGTGTCACACGATCAATCTTTCCCACTTCTTCCATCATCACTAACCGTCCATGTCTTCCTGACACGTTCTTGTGATGGCGTATTGCATGCTGTAAACCGCCAGACCAATACCCCAGTATGTATCCCTTAGTTTGTGACATGATTGATATCTTGAGTGTGTGGATCATGGGACCCACAGAATGTAGTATGTAATGCTAGTTTAAAGAAATAAGTTATTTAGGAAGTCGATACTTATAAAGTATCGTGTGTATTCTATGCATGTTATGCATCGAATGTATTCGGCATATATGAAGTATCGATGTTGAGCATCATGCCCTTCCTGCTTCACGTGAGGGTTTGGAGGCTGCGCTAGCAAATCTTCCCTTGACTGACCACATGGTGTGGTAGATTGGTAGACAGTGATCACGGTGATACTTCACTAGTCGCCTAACTCTTATCCTAGGTCGTTCGTTTGAGCTGGCGAAGTTGGACGTACGAGATGACTTGCGACCCACATCTGCGACCCTTAGATTAGGGTTTAGGAGGTGCGCGAGTGTACTCTTTCAGCTTGGTCGAATCCAATCATGGGAGGCGTTTTATGGAGGACCGATCAGGCATGCGTGTAGACGGCATGCTGATATCCATGTCCATGCTTCACTGTCCCACGAAGGTTTGATCTAGGCCACTCGAATTTACCGGTGAAGTTGAGTGGCTGAGATCAATTTGCGACAAAAATCCTATGCCGCAAAGGATTCTTAAAGGGGCGCGATATGCCACCTTCAAGGCGTGCGTTTCGAGATGACCAAGCTTGGTCGGTCTCGGCCGTTTGGCCCGACATGTAGGTGGTAGGCTGGTATTCACGCCTATACCTGACTATCCCATGGAAACGTCATCTAAGCCACTCAATTTTTTTGGCGAAGTTGAGTGGTCGTGATCAGTTTGTGATTTGGGAAGCGCGACCACACTAGTTTGGGTACACAAATCAAGGCGCTTGACCAAGGTTGGCTTTGGCCGATAGGTCGTACATGAAGCCGGGCCCGCGGTGGTCATGTTAGCATGCTCGGCCTTCCCTGAAGCTTTATCTTAGCCTTCCATTCAAGCCTGCTAAGATGGATGCTCAAGATGATTTTGCAACACAAGGATGGTGCCGTAAACCCAAATTTAGGGTTTTGCCGGACATGCGTCATGCTTGGTTTGGCATGTACGATTTGGGACAACCAATCACGTTTGGCCCTGACCGTTTGTTCATGTGTGTAGTCGGGCCCACAGTGATCGTTTTGACATGCTCTGGGACCTTTGAATATACATCTACACCCTCCATCTATGCCAGCGAAGATGGATGGTTGAGATTGTTTTGCGACACATGTAATGTGACGCAAACCCTAATTTAGGGTTTTTTGTCCATTCCGCTTGGTTTGGACAGTTTGACAAGCTATGCCACCCCTTTTGGGAGGCCGACCGTGGGGTCCGCGTTTGGTCTGCAGTGAATGTTCCAATACCTGCTTGGGGGTGTTGGATTCGATCTGGACCATCCAATCATGCTGGTGAAGTTGGATGACCGTGATAGTTTCTAGACTGTTATGGACAGTCTAGGTGCTCAATCGGGCTAGTATAACACACCGAGAGTTACACACTCAATCGGGCTAGTATAACACACCGAGAGTTACATGCTCAATCGGGCTTGTAGGACCAGAATATCGCCACAATTATATTTACGAGAGATTAACGACACTTCTGCGAGCGTCACCTAAAACTCTTCAACAACATTTCACGAGCATCACAAAATAATTCAAAGAATGATGTAATAAACAACAACATCATAAAACATGAGAAAAATGTGAAGATTTTGTAGTCAAAGAGAATACTCGCGAGCACAAGGCGGGAACTCGCGAGAGCAAGGCAGGAAATGAAGATTTTGTGGTTATAGAAGAGTCTCGCGAGCACGATAGCAGATCTCGCGAGCAGATAACAGATCTCGCGAGAAGATAGCAGATCTCGCGAGCAGATAGCAGATCTCGCGAGCAGATAGCAGAGCCAGTAAGGAGCATAGCAAAAATCTTAAAAAATGGGAAAGATAAATTGAATGTGAGCTGTCATCCACTATGAAGATACCTATATAAAGAGAAGAGCAAGAGAGATAAAGGGGAGGACACAATTTTAGAAGAGATAGATATTTTGCAGAGAGTTTTTAGGAGAGAGAATGTATTTTTCTTTATCATATTATTCCCCAAAACTAGATCTAGAACTTTATTAATGGAGATTATCAATGTAAAATCAAATGTAAATTTAAACAATCATAATGAAGAATCATGGATGTAGATCAAATTGATCGAACCATGTAAAAATCTGTGTGTCTATTTATAATTTTAGTCATACTTTTAATATCAAATTAGTTTAGATTAAGAGATTATTATCAAGATATTACAAGGGGTGTGTTGTGGGAAATCCTGCAACTACATTTTGGCGCTAGAAACACTACCTGCTTGTTGGATTGAAGAAGATACAAAGAAATTAGCAAACATTGATGATGAATTCGATTGGATTTATGAGATACAGGGGAAAATATGGAAATTTTGGGAAAAGAACGATGAAGAACAGTCTAACACAATTTAAGAGAAATGTATATAGAGAGAAAGAAACATAAAAATTCCGAAACAGGAGCAGATTCGAAGAAATCTTTATAGGAATGAAATGAAACCTATCGACATCAACTAACTGTTCAAAAAGGACAAATTCTTTCTTATCCCTTTAATTATATGTTCATAATATAGATCTGAAAGATTTTGAATTTTAGATTATTAATCTTTGTTTTTCACAAAAATTGTTATTTAGTTGATAATTTGAATTCAAAAGAGTTTTGATCATAAATTTGCTTCCATAAACCTTGAATTTAATCATAATTTTGACAACTAATTTGAACATGATTTTTGTGATTGAAGTTACAGATGAACGAATCAAAAGCTCCAGCGAAATTTCTCTTTTGCGATAAGATGCATCCACCAACACCAACATTCTAACAAGAAAATTTAGATTCCAACGGAGGAGATAGCACAAAAGACAAACACAACACATTTGATAAAAGAAGAAAACTAACGATGTATTCACCACCTACTTCATCAACAATCGTGAAGAAATCAAATGAAGTTACACCAACAAATAATTCTTCAGGACAAAATCTCTTCTCTTTTCTAATTTAATATTAAATTTTTTTTTTTTTTTTTTTTGCGATATACAGATTTACGGATGTTGTTTTAAAAATCCATCTCATGAACTTTTAAACTTAATAGACTACTCACTAAATTAAATGGATGAATCTCGCAGAAATTCACTTGCGAAAATCAAATATCTACTCCATGCAATAAGAAGGATATAAACAGCTGTTGGACATTTTAAATGCCGCTATTGGAGAATGATTACCATCTGCGAAGGGCATTAGCGATTATCGCCACTGTTGTGAAGAGATAGAGTGGAAAATCTTTTGAAATGCCGCCAAAGTTGGTGACGAAATGAAAATTCTCGCCAAAGCAGCGACGAGATCGCAGCAGTTCCAGCCAAAACAACACGAAGCATGAGAAAGTTGAACCAATTAAAGTTAAACCAAAACTTTTGAAGTACACCTCGCAAGTCCACTTCACGAGGGAGAATACTCATTTTCCCTATCTCTTATTATAATTATTTTAATAGTATTAATTATTTTCGCAATTATTCATTTTACATTTTGTTTCATAATTGAGAACCATGCATGACATCATAGCCTAAATGTTCTTATCAAGGTATGATACCATCCGTTTCATTTTGTCTGCTACCGAGAAGACAAATCCACATTTTAGAAGCAACAGTTAATTGATCCTGCGATTCTAGAAAACAATTAGTTTACAATTTGTTTCCATACTCGCAACTTTGTTTATATGCTCGCAACATAGAAGACTTGCGAAGAAACACAAAAGTGTTTAATTAATTCTCATTTTAACAGGATGGTAGAAATAGCACATGAAGAAATGAAACAACTAGTGTGAAGATGAAAGACGAATGGAAACCAGCTAAGCAATCAGAAAACGTCTGCGAAGATAAGAGATCAACTTTACTCTCTCAAAACAAGAGAACAACCCAGCTAAGCAATCAGTAAAGTTGCAAGCAACACAAACCAAAGGAATAGCGAGAGAAGAAACAACTCGTGACTACATATTATAAAATTATTAGTCCACAATTAATTAGTAACATCTCGTGACCACGTACTAAAAAAATCTTAGTACAAGTAAGAATAAATTTATCCCATCTGCAGTATCAACTAACACCCAACAAATTTCTTGGACCCCATCATCTGCAATATCACCATTTATACTTTTCAAAGTTTTGTTGAAAAGTTACCCCATTTTTTGTTATATGGACCACCTGGTATGGGTAAAGCTTCAACGATACTTGCGGTTGTACCATAATATATGGGCCCCAGTACCATAATAATGGCGAGAGTCTCGTGAATATAGGTATTGATGTTGTTCGTCAACAAATTCAAGATTTTGTCAGTGCTCAGATCTTCTCATTTGGTGTGAAGGCATCCGTCAAGTTGGTTCTACTGGACGAGGCAGACGCCATGACAAAGGATGCACAATTTGCTCTATGTAGAGTCCGAAAGAGAGGGTTTAAGAACCGCGAGCAACATCTCCAAAAGGAAGTATTTGACCAACTATAATTATCGCAGAAAAGAAGCTAGCACAGATGGTTGGAGAGGGAGACTATGAGTTTGAAGACTCAAGATCGAATCTCCCTCTCGCAGAATTTTTTTGATTATTATTATTTATTATTTTTATTTCTTTTTTCCCTTTTTACTACTCATAGATTTTCTTAACTTCGCAGAGATTTTCTTTTTTTACTCCGCGAAGACTTTCTTCCCAAATGCTTGCAGGAACAAGAAAAGAAGTGTTTCACTAAGCCCAAATTGGTTAGAGGCATGTATTTGGTATTTTATTATTTTGCAAGGTCTTCTCGCAAAGGAAAGAGTTGATGATTATCTCGCCAATAATGAAAAAAGTTGATGATTATATCGCAAGATAATTTCGCAAGAGAGGGTTAGCACAGCTGGTATGTTGCGAGAATAAGCAAGCGGCAGATCATTTCTCATTTCTTCTAAATCCTTAAGCAAATCAAATACTTCGCGAATAACGGCAGCAACAGAAAATCGCAAGAAATCTAAGTACCATTTCCTTGAATATTTTACTTACAGAAAATGAAAATTTTTGTTTATTTTATAAAAAGAGATATTATCGCAATATTTCAAAGAGCATTTCTACGATTTTTAATATTTCAAAAGATTTCAAAAAAATTGATATAATTTGCCAAAAGCGATATAATCGCAAGTTTTCTAAAATTTCAAAGATTTCAAAAATTGACAAACAACGATACATTCGCAAGATTTCAAAATTTTCAAACGATTATAAAAAAATGAGATCATCGCAAAAATTTAAAGATCGCAAAAATTTTCAAAGATTTCAAAGATTACAGAAAATGAAATTATCGCAAAGAATTTTAAGATTTAAAAAAAAATAAAAAAATTCCAAAACAGCGATACCCTCGCAAGATTTCAAAGAGAACATTCAATTTATACATTTCTATAGAAAATTTCTTTTACAGAAGATTTTTGATTTAAAAACGCGATACAATCGCAAAATTTCAAAGAAAATTTCAAACATTTCTCTAGAATATTTCTTTTACAGAAAGAGATTTTTGATTTAACAAATGCGATACAATCGCAAGATTTCAAAAAATATTTCTAAGATTTCAAAAGATTTTAAATAATTTTTTAAAGATTTTTGATGTTATGAGAATGAAAGAAGAAATGAAGAGACGCGAAGCTATCGCGAGAAGCGCGAATACAATTTCGCAGAGACATAAGAATGGGACGAACCTTTATGGCGTGCACCCTAGTTCGCGAATACAATTTCATAAGAGGCAAATGTAAGACCTAATAGCGCGTCATATGAGGGGGTATCTCTTGACATGACTCAGCGATAAGGTTATATCGCTGTTAGAACCTGAGTCATGCAGATGTTGGGGTTAAAGAAAACCTATCCGGGAGAGAGATCTTGGATTTCCAACTATAAAAGGTTATACCCTGGTTGGACGACCGAGAATCTCTCCCAAGAAGTGCAGAGTATGACCAAGGCGCCGAGGTACACGGTTGAGCCAAGGGTGCCCGGAGCGTACGAAATTCTCTTGCCATCCTTGGTAAGTCTTGGCTACAATGCACTTGGCCTGAAGAAAACCCCACTTAGGTTGCAGGCTTGTAACTATAAGCCATATAGGCATAAAGGACAATATGCTGCGAAAACAACTGGTTGTTGGCAAATCCGGATGGGGGGAGCTAGTCTTGTATGGCCGATGTGCCCTCCTTGAAGGGGAAACCAGGTGGGAGATAAGGGCGACACCCTCCATTAGGGAGCTGATAAGTGTCTTAAGACGGCAATGTCATGGGGATTTATGATCGCAATATCATTTAGGCCTGTCATATTATCGCGTGACGAAAATTATACAAAGAAAAAAATCCTAAAGAGAAAATGTTAAGATGATATCAATGGGTTTTTGCATGAAAGTGTAAAGACGTCCTGCGATTTCATCGCAAGACGGCAATGTCACGAGGCTTTGTTCTTGAAAGGGAACTTAGGCTTGTCATATTGTCGCAAAGATTTTGATAAAATACAGATAAGACAAGATCAATGGGTCAATACATGTAAATGTAAAGACGTCCTGCGATTTTGTCGCAAAAAGAAAAGTTGGCAAAATATGACCTTTAACTAGGAAGGCAAAATAAGACCAACAGATTAATATTAAACACTACCTATTTTTGCAGGAGAGATTTGTTCATCGCAAGAAAGATAGCAAGTACTATTCAGAATCTCTTAGAAATATTATTCAGAGTCTTTCAAGAAGATTATCTACAATTTCGCAGCACTATTCATCAGCTCGCAGCACTATTCATCGCAGCACTATTCACGTCACTATTTCAGAATCTCGCAGAAATATTAAGAAACTAGCAAACTCATTCAGCATTTCGCAGATTATTCCATAATTTCGCAGGAAATTTGATTATTTTGCAGAATATGATTATTTTATTGAAAGAGGCAGAGGCAATTCGTTCATTCAACATTTTCTCAGGGATTCTTCCTTCATAGATAAAGAACAGAGGCAACTATGGATTATCAAGAAAACATTTTATGTTCTTTATCTACTCAGCAAGAATCATTTCCAAAATGGACAAGGATTTTCACCAAAAATGAAGTAATAATTTCACGAGAACAGAGGCAATACTTATGATTTTCATTAAAGGACGGATACTTCTTATATTTTTAAGATTGAGTACTTCTTATATTTCTTCAAGGATACTTCATACTTCGCATACTTCAAGAGTTAATACTTCTTATTTACTTAGCAAATATATGGAACTTCACAAAAGAATAGAGGCAAGTACGTACTTTTCAAGTCTAGTATTCTTTCGTTCGTTCCTTCATCAACAAAGATTAAAACAACAAATGATTTTTTCTTAAAGATTACTTTTCAAGCAATATTTAAGAAAAAAAGAGGCAAGATGTAGGACCAGAATATCGCCACAATTATATTCACGAGAGATTAACGACACTTCTACGAGCGTCACCTAAAACTCTTCAACAACATTTCACGAGCATCACAAAATAATTCAAAGAATGACGTAATAAACAACGACAGCATAAAACATGAGAAAAATGTGAAGATTTTGTAGTCAAAGAGAATACTCGCGAGCACAAGGCGGGCAGGAAATGAAGATTTTGTGGTTATAGAAGAGTCTCGCGAGCACGATAGCAGATCTCGCGAGCAGATAACAGATCTCGCGAGCAGATAGCAGAGCCAGCAAGGAGCATAGCAAAAATCCTAAAAAATGGGAAAGATAAATTGAATGTGAGGTGTCATCCACTATGAATATACCTATATAAAGAGAAGAGCAAGAGAGATAAAGGGGGGACACAATTTTAGAAGAGATAGATATTTTGCAGAGAGTTTTTAGGAGAGAGAATGTATTTTTCTTTATCATCTTCTTCCCAAAAACTAGATCTAGAACTCCATTAATGGAGATTATCAATGTAAAATCAAATGTAAATTTAAACAATCATAGTGAAGAATCATGGATGTAGATCAAATTGATCGAACCATGTAAAAATCTGTGTGTCTATTTATAATTTTTATAATTTTAGTCATACTTTTAATATCAAATTAGTTTACATTAAGAGATTATTATCAAGATATTACAAGGGGTGTATTGTGGGAAATCCTGCAACTACAGGGCTAGTATAACACACCGAGAGTTATAGCCTGTACGGGCATTTCGTGCATGCCCCACTGTTGGTACTTGGATATTTATGCTACTCTGCTGAGAGTAACAATCAGTCATCATGCCGTACCAACAATGAGAGTTATGCTAGGAAAAACATAGGAAATACAAGGCCTTCTATGCATTAATAAATATTGCTAAAATTTACAGAATATTCGGGGGATTGTTGCTACATGCTCCATTCTAGGTGAATTAATAAAGTGAAGAAGTATTCATCACTTATAAAATAATCTCATCCTCTGCAGGATGTTTACACAAAAATTGGTTTTACAACTTTATCCATGAACTAAAATCCACCATCAACATTAAGTCCCCTGCCTAGCATATAATGGTTACACTATTGTGGGGTAGGCATGAGATGGTGACAAATATACGGGAGAAAACGAGATGAAGGGAGCTTACCCGGAAAGCCTTGCTCTTCCTCTATTAATCCGGCATGTGAACATGTTGTTGCAAGCATGGAATCCTGAGTGGGACCGGTTTCCTTCTTTGGGTGTTTGAAACAAAAGAGGAATCCAATCAAAAGAGGAATCCCTGTCCTATTGGGATTCTTCCAAAAAAAAAATTTATAAAAGGGAGCCGACCCCTTTTCTTTTCCTCACGAATTTTTTTGTTTGGCAGCTCCCGTCCATGGCCATCACTGCTCCCGCTGATGCCCCCGTTGCTGCTGCCGGAGCTGGTACCGTTGCTGGACTTTGCCTCTGCCGTCGTTCTCCGCTGCCGTCCCGACATCATTCACTCACCCGCAATAAGGTGAGGGCTTCACGATCTTTTTTTTTTTTTTTTTTTTTTTTTACAAACCCTAATTTCTTAGGTAAAACCTTTTCGCTTTTTGAGAGAACCACCCTGTTTGTAGATGAAACTTTGCTTCTCTTTTATTTGTCGCATGCAAAACCTATTGCTTTAGGTTATAGTTTGAAAACCCATGAATGAGCTCGTTTATTCTTTGCCCAAAAACCGTGCATGCAACCTTAGACAAATGTGGGACCTGCCATGCACGCCTGAATGAGTGGGCCACACCATATACACCTGATAGACCAGCCTCGTGACTTTCGTCCAACACCCGGCTTGTCATGACCCAGCTTACTTGACCGATATGAGACTAGTCTTGCTTGTGTGACCCAATGCCTACTTTGCCGAATTGTGGTTTTCACCCGTGCCTGAACATGGACATGCTGCGTGCCTGCTTCACTCAAATGTGAATGTGGGGTAAGGCACATATGTATTTTTATATAACGACTAACCTGCTTATCCCTTATCACGAAGTAATGACTCGTTCCTTCCGCTTCATTGTAGTTGTTTGAAAATTAACGAAGGGGATCTTGTTAAAATGTCATCTGAGGATGTCACTGTTGCAAAATAAAGAGGTGTTGATAACTCCAGGGATATGCCAAATATATATGATGAACTATTCACCATTCCCTTTCCAAGCATTAGGAAACATCCTGGCCACAAGATAATACTGCTTTCGAACTTAGAAGGTGAAGAGATTGCTGCGTCATCTTCTCCAGCATCCGTAATGAGATTATTTCTTCGAAAAAATGAATATCCGCCTTCTCCTATTGACTTTGAGGTTTTCCACGCTCCACTGATCTCTTACGAGGGATGGATGAGGCGTATGCTGAGCAACGATACTATCAAGGACAACTTGACCAAGGCACAGATCATTAAAGTTGTTATGGCGTCTGCTTCTCTTCACATTAAGAAAGATACTGCAGGTTTGATTACTTTCATTTCGCGATGGCATCCTTCCACACACACGGCCATTTGTATATGGGTAGAAATTACTATTACCCTGGAAAGTGTAGCCGTGTTGATGAATCTTCCGATTTCTGGGAACTTCCACTATACGTTATCTGACGAAGAGAAGGTAACCCTCAAGGATATACTTTAAAAGTCTGGAGAGTATGACCAACAGAAAAGCGATGTGAAATGCTTCTATACTTGGTGGGTGTCTGAGTGGTCTCCTGCAAAACCGAAGCCAGGTCAAAAACTGGATGATGAACTTAGCGTGGTTTCATTTATGTCCTTGTGGCTATCTCGGGACATCTTCGATGATGGTTCTGGGAAGAAGACTATAAGACACGACCTCGTCATGTTTGCTATAAAATTGGCAAAAGGTGTGGTTCTCCCTTTGGGCGCTTTGTTCCTTAGATCACTGTACTCTCATCTGTATGCTTTGGCGGTAGACATGTATGCTTCTAATGGATATAAGAAGGTGGAAACACATATCCACATTTCTTTCCTTCAGGCATGTTTGTGGGAACATTTCAAAGGTTACGCTCCTGTGCCTGCGACTTCGCTCTCTGGTTTGTATGGTGGTTCAAGAATACTTCGTTGGTAGAATAAATGTCAAAAACCCGGGTTAAGACTTGTTAACTACCTTGATAATGTATATGCTATAGACTTCCGTCCGTGGGGGCCAGTCCATTCTTCAGTGATTCAACCGGAAACCTCCACCATTGCTTGACTTTGTGTTGCACACTAAGGGAGGACTCGTGAGCTCCGGAGAAGCCATCTACCTTCGAAGTTGTATGCCAGGGTATATTCCAACTTTCTTAGATGAGTTCCTCTCTGCGGTTTCTTACAATATTGAAAGAGCCGCTCGCCAAATGGGATTCGACCAGGGTGTTCCCTTCCATCATCCGCGAATGCCTTTGCCAGATCTCGTCATGTCCATTCTCAATGCTGACGTCTTCACACCAGAGTAGAGCCTTCCATTTTTGCCCATTGGAAGAAAACTGGTGGCAAGTGATAAGTACAAGTAATTTTGGAGAAAGCAACTGTTAGCTTTCCAGACGTTCTCGGAATAAGTTGAGACAACTCCTCGTGACATGCCTTCTCTTGATATCCTGAATCAGCACAAGGGGTAAACGATCCAGAGCTAATACTACTGTCAACTGTAGTCCCCAGGCCAAGAAGAAAGCATGCGGCCCCGTGATCCTCAATTCCTCTAATATGCAGGTATTTTAAACATCTTCGATCTTTTGATTTCATTTTTCTTAAGTAAATTCCACCAACGATGAGTCTTGTTTGTGATCAGGGAATTCCGAAGCATACTGAGAAGTCTGGTGATACTGATCCTCATATCGAGAAGTCTGGCACGTAACCATAGTGAGAATTCTGGAGGCACTGATCCTCATACCGAGAAGTACGGTGATACTGAAACCTTTGTAGAAGACAACGACAATGATGGAGGTTCAGCCCATGATGAAGAAAGCATCTCCGTGCGTAATAAGGAGCCTGATCAATCTGGCGAGCCAGGTGGCGAGACTATGAAAGATGCCAACCTCGAGATTGGGAGGAATGACAATGTAGAAGCTTCTGGAAATGCCACACCCGTGATGGTTGTAGATGCTACCCCTTCTAAAGAGATTCCCGTGACTTCTAACGCGTTAGTCATGTACTCCAGTGCTGGTGTCACCTTTGAGCCTTCTATTGACGTTCCTTTCACATATCATGTGCTAGTTGGAGGGTTCAGCGTGCCAGCTAAGCACGAAGAGTTATATACCAAAATATGGAAGAAGCATAGTCACATCGCCACTACCCAAAATCTTACAAGTCGTCTTGCATTAGTCAAGCGTGTCGAAGAATCTTTATCTTCTATCCACGACATGGGCATCGTGACTGGTCGCACCGCTTCTAAAGAAGTAATCGAAAACTGAGAGTTTTACCGTGTCTTGTTCGTGAAGTATGAGTTTAATGCCTCCTGGTTCTGTGAAAGGCTCGCTAAAATCCAGAAGCTGCAAGATGAAACGCGTGAAGTCCCTTATGTAGACAGCATCTCTTGCCAGGAAGAAAAGGTTGAAAGACTATCTCATGAGTTGAAGCTGGAAAAGGCTCTTCTCCAGAAGATGAAATCCACCCATTCATAGAAGGATGAGTTGTTGCTGAAGGACTTCCCTTGAACGGTTTTATGGTATGTTTTTCCTTTTTGTTTTTTAGGAGTTTTTTAGTGATGTGAGGGGTTTCTTTCGCAACTTGATTTTAGGTATTGAACTAGTATGTAATTGAATTTCGGATTGATTTGTTTTGAGATAGTTTTTTGTGAATGATTTTTTGAGAGAGATTATTCTGAATAAAATTTGCATTCTGGTTATGAGTAATGTGGCTAAGACAATAATATTTATATGAATTTTTAAATATCGTGCTAGCACGAAGGAAAACAAACATAGCGTCTGATCATTGAATCCTTCTCATGCGGGATGCTAAGTCCCCAGTAAACTCTAAAACCTTCTTGTTAAAATTGCGTGATAAAACTTACCTGCTTTTGGAATTACATCGGTATGAATTCAGATCTCCCCTAGTTCTTGCTTCGAGAAATTATATGCATTAATCATCGGAGACAGCGGAAAATCTTTGGCACCAAGATTCTCTTGGAAAATGCGCTTCAGGGCATTGCATTCACTGGTGGTATGGTGGAGAAAACGATGATAGTGACAATATATCAGATCTATCACCTCCTAATCAGTTGGTTGTCCCCATACCTGGCAGTTGGACTTCTCTGTCTTGTACCCACATCTCCAATAATTCCAAGACCTTATTCATGGAAAATGGGAAATACGGGTATGTTGATCCAGGTTTTTCTTTCTTTGACGGACACTGCTGTGATATCTCATGATAACTTTGATATGAAGAACGTTTTGGAGTCGGGACGTGTGCCAATGTATACGCGGCTCGCTTGGGTGGCCGCCTTCGCTGAGGTGCTGCTGCTTTCAAATGTCTCATGTCAATGAGAGCGTCATCTTCAGTTGGCTGAGTCAGGTATCTCCAGCCTCTGTGCTCATGTGACTCTTGGATGACTTCCCCCTCTTCTGGTAGTTCTTCACTTGGTTGAAAAGTGGCGTTAGATTGGGAAGCTTTATGTACTTCGGCAAGGGTCTTGAGATATAAATCTTCCAGCAGGGTTTCATAGGCTAGCCCCTTTCTTTTGTCTGATAAAGGCTGTGGCATTCCTTACACGTCATTTCCCCTGTAGAGTTGTTTTGAATCTCCTTCGTTGGCTGGATTATGATGTTCGTCTCCCCCTGGCCTCCTGGTGCATCCATGTGTTCCTTCTGTGTCCCGAGTAGCAGAAACACAATTTCTAGATAGAGATTCAACTGCGTCGTCATTCGTAATACTCTCCGGGTAGGCATCTGCGGAACCTTCTCGTAATTGAACTGCTATATCATTCAGAATACTGAACGTTTCGCTCTGCCTTCTATCGATACCAATTTGGTTTGATAAGATGTCTTCTAGCATTCTGGATATATTCTCCATGAGTTTTGGATCATTCTTGGTCCCCTGATAACTCGGCTGAGGAGAATACATCTTAAGACAGAAACATGATTTTTCAATTGAAAGAAATGAACAGGTTAACGATTGAAATGTATCTAAGATCTATCCCCTTGAATTTGAGAAAATCGAGTAAGGTATTGAAAGATAAAATTGGGAATTAGAAATTGATATTGCAACCGAGAGATTAATCTCCCACTTTGGTCGCCAATTGTTTATGGGTGAAAACTATTCCTGCCGGTTTTGGTAATTTGGGTTGTGTGGATGAGGAATGAATCTAAACCCTAAACAAATACACTGCGCGGTGAGTGCTTTTGATTAGAGAGATCAATCTATACAATTCTGGCCTAAACCAAGAAATGGTCGTTCCAGACTTGTTTCGGTCACAAAGAGAAGGAGATGGGGTTGATCTTAGAGAAGGAAGCGAAGAAGGTGTTGAGATTGTGAAGGTGTAGGCTTGTTTATGACTTGTAACAGAAAGGTGAGCAGGCTTACGATTAATGCAAGCAGGCTCTGGGTGTTTGAATACATGTTGTATTAACACTTGGTTTCTGTGTTTTTTCTCCTATTTGGAAATAGGGAGGAGAACCTATTTATACAAGTCATTTGAGCCTTATTCACGTCTCTCGTAGGAAGTAGAGTGATGGAGTAGTGGAGAGGTGTGTTAGTGTCACAAGATCAATCTTGCCCACTTCTCCTATCATCACTAACCGTCCATGTCTTCCTAACACGTTCTTGTGATGGCGCATTGCACGCTGCACGCTGTAAACCGCCAGACCAATACCCCAGTATGTATATCCTAGTTTGTGACATGATTGATGTCTTAAGTGTGTGGATCGTGGGACCCACAGAAGGTAGCATATAATGCTAGTTTAAATAACTAAGTTATTTAGGAAGTCGATACTTGTAAAGTATCGTGTGTATTCTATGCATATTATGCATCGAATGTATTCGGCATATATGAAGCATCGCTGTTGAGCATCATTCCATGCCTGCTTCACGTGAGGGTTTGGGGGATGCGCTAGCAAATCTTCCCTTGACCGACCATATGGTGTGGTAGAGTAGCATACAGTGATCACGATGATACTTCACTGGTCGCCTAACTCTTATCATAGGCTGTCTGTCTGAGCTGGCGAAGTTGGACGGACGAGATGACTTGCGACCCACATCTGCGACCCTCAGATTAGAGTTTAGGAGGTGCGCGTGTGTACTCCTGTAGCTTGGTCGAATCCAAGCATGGGAGGCATTTCATGAAGGACCGATCAGGCATGCGTGTAGACGGCATGCTGATGTCCATGTCCATGCTTCACTGTCCCACGAAGGTTTGATCTAGGCCACTCGAATTTACCGGTGAAGTTGAGTGTCTGAGATCAATTTGCGACAGAAATCCTATGCCACAAAGGATTCTTTAAGGGGCGCGGTATGCCACCTTCAAGGCATGCGTTTCGAGACGACCAAGCTTGGTCGGTCTCGGTCGTTTGGTCTGGCGTGTAGGTGGTAGGCTGGTATTCACGCCTATACCTGACTGTCCCATGGAAACGTGATCTAAGCCACTCAATTTGTTTGGTGAAGTTGAAGGTCGTGATCAGTTTGTGATTTGGGAAGCGCGACCACGCTAGTTTGGGAACGTAAATCAAGGCACTTGACCAAGGTTGGATTTGGCCGACCGGTCGGACATGAAGTCGTGCCCACGGTGGTCATTCTAGCATGCTCTCCCTTCCCTGAAGCTTTATCTTAGCCTTCCATTCAATCTTGCAAAGATGGATGCTCGAGATGATTTCGCAACACAAGGATGGTGCCGCAAACCCTAATTTAGGGTTTTGTCGGCCGTGCGTCATGCTTCATTTGGCATGCACGATTTTGGACAACCAATCACGGTTGGCCCTGACTGTTTGTTCATGTGTGTAGTCGGGCCCACAGTGATCGTGTTGACATGCTATGGGCCCTTTGAATCTACATCTACACCCTCCATCTATGCCTGCGAAGATGGATGGTTGAGATCATTTTGCGACACATGTAATGTGCCGCAAACCCTAATTTAGGGTTTTTTGTCCATTCCGCTTGGTTTGGATGGTTTGGCAAGTTATTCCTCCCCTTTTGGGAGGCCGATCGCGGGGTCCGCGTTTGGTCGACAGTGAATGTTCCAATACCTGCTTGGGGGTGTTGGATTCGATCTGGACCATCCAATCATGCTGGTGAAGTTGGATGACCGTGATCGTTTCTAGATTGTTATGGACAGTCTAGGTGCTCAATCGGGCTAGTATAACACACCGAGAGTTACACACTCAATCGGGCTAGTATAACACACCGAGAGTTACATGCTCAATCGGGCTAGTATAAAACACCAAGAGTTATGGCCTGTACGGGTATTTCATGCATGCCTCACTGTTGGTACTTGGATATTCATGCTACTCTGCTGCGAGTAACAATCATTCATCATGCCACACCAACAATGAGAGTTCTTCTAGGAACAACACAGGAAATACAAGGCCTTCTATGCATTAATCAATAATGCTAAAATTCACAGAATATTCGGGGGATTGTTGCTACATGCTCCATTCTAGGTGAATTAATAAAGTGAAGAAGTATTCATCACTTATAAAATAATCCCATCCTCTGCAGGATTTTACACAAAAATTGGTTTTACAACTTTAGCCCTGAACTAAAATCCACCATCAACACCTTTATCTGTGATGGAGGGTATTTTTTTGATATATATCCATGGTGGGTAGTAAGGATATATATTGATAAGGTATTATCTAATTGGAATGTTTTTGTTGACTGATCTCTGGTTATTGACTTGTAGGGTGGTGATGATAATAGTGAGTATTACTGGCCTACAATAGTGGGTAGTTAGGATATATATTGATAAGATATTGTCTGACTTCTTCTGTTTCTTTGTTTATTTTGCTTGTTTCCTACAATAAATCCTCTAGTGTTTATGACTCTATTTGTTTATTTTTTTTGCAGGAAACTGCAATATCAAATGCTTAGTATGAGGTTTATTCGGTTTTACGCTTAATGGCTATGGTATTTCTCTCACATGTCAATTTATCACTTCTCCCTAAAATATCTTCTGATGGCTATCAACAAACATATGGTGCGGTAATGGTTATCAAATTTTGTGGCCTTGTTATTTGGCTAGTTTGTTACTTTACATAGTTGTTGAATCAGAAGTTGTTAGCCAAACAAGAGATAAAAAATAACTTCCTGTTAATGTGGTCACAACTGTACACATTCTTCACAAGGAGTTTTACTAGATTCATTTCTACTACTTTTTAACTGCGGAAAAAATCTTCCCATAGTCCTAGCAGGAGTGCTCCAAGCACTTTGTCTAAGGGTGCTGCTTGTTAAAGAAAGCATCGTTTTTACTTAAATGTGTCATTTTAACATGAAGTTGCAGAAAATATTTGAATTATACGTTTATTCAAGCATGCACAACGATGCAGTGATAGGATTATGATTTTTAAGACTTTTTACTTATTTGGGTTATGAGTCGCTGGTGTATAACTCTTTCTCTTGAATTGTGGATTAAGAACAAATGATGTTGGAATCAAAATATTGAACTGTCAGCGAAGAAATAAAGTCAAAGAGGCATATAGATATGTACTGAACATCTAAGAAATTAATGATGTTTGCCGAGATATGTGCAAAACCAATTTCTTAATCTTCGGGATGGGCAGGTACAATTTTATTTTTCTCTTTGAGACATCCAACAATGTTATTTCTTTTATTTTAAAACATTTTGTAAGATACATTGCGTAATCACTGTGATGTCCTAATGAAAATTTTGTTGTCATATGATTTTTATGCTGTGTTTGTACTTATTGTGTATATGGAGTATAATATTAGATTGAAATGGTACCAGGATAGCTGTGGCTTAGAATGAAGCCGTGGTATAGATTCAATCCATGGCTTTATTCTGAGCCATTTTTTTCTGTTGCTAAAAAATTTAGCAACGCCAATCATATGTTGCGAATAAAAATATTAGCAACGGCAGGCGCCGTTGCGAAATGCCGTTACTAACCGAGATTAGAAACATAGATTATGATGTTGCTAAAAATTATGACACCGTGTTTAGGAACGGCAAAGGTTGGTTGCGACCCCGTTTAGCAATAACTATGGTAGGTTGCTAATACCATAAAATGGTGTAGTGATTACTAAGGAATGCTTTTGCAAACCGTGGATTTATAGTTTATGAAATAATACGAGTGAATCACATCGTTTTTGATTCAATTGTGTCTTGTGTAGTACATGAGATCTCAAAGAAATTGAACAACTCTCTAACTAGTTCATTTGAGTCATTTGGACTAGTTATGGTCAAGAAGAATATGGTTGATATGAAAGTTATCATTTGGCTAACCATTTGGTTGACTAGTATTGAACCAACCATTGTACACGTTTGGGTACGGTTACACAAACCCAAAATGTCAAGTACATGTGTGTATGGAAAGCTAAGTTTTCTATCTAACGGTTGAGAGATATTATCTTGTATCTAATCAGGTTTTCATCTAACGATGAATATTGAATGCTTTGTTAGTAAGCTAACATTGATTGCAAACCCTGATTTGAAAGAATATATATAGGAAATCTCTAGCAACTGGGAAACCTAATCCCCACACATTCTGTGTGATACTAGTTTTCTAAAGCTAGAGTCGATTCTCCTTTAACCTTTGGTTTTCTTCTTCTAAAACCAGGTTAACGACCTAAGGACTTCATTGGGATTGTGAAGCCAGACCGATACTATTTTTCTTATAGTTGTGTGATCCGATCTTGCTGTTTCTATCGTACGAGTATAATTTTAATAATTGGCTTGAGATTTCTATCTCCGATAGGCAAGATAAAAGTAGTCACAAACATCTTCGTCTCCTTGTTTGTGATTCCTCAATAATCTTCTTCACTGCGTCGATTAAGTTTATTGTGAGGTGATTGATGAAACTGAGCTGTTCTTCAGGAATATAAGTATGGTTTTATTGATTGGTTCCTGTTCACCTTGATTTATCAAAAGAGGGAACAAAACTTGTATGCATATTCGTGGGAGACGAATTTATCTATTACCTGTAGACTTTTCTGTGTGAGACAGATTTGTTTATTAAAGTCTTCGACTTTGGGTCGTAGCAACTCTTGGTTGTGGATGAGATCATCTAAGGGAATCAAGTGCGCAGTATCCTGCTAGGATCAGAGGCGTAGGAGCATAACTGTACCTTGGATCAGTGTGAGATTGGTTGGGGTTTAACTACAGTCCAGAATGAAGTTGATTTGGAGTAGGCTAGTATCTGTAGCGGCTTAATACATTGTATGTTTAATCTGGACTAGGTCCTGGGGTTTTTTTCGCATTTGCGGTTTCCTCGTTAACAAAATTCTGGTGTCTGTGTTATTTATTTTCCGCATTATATTTTTATATAATTGAAATAATATAGGTTATGCGTTGTTCAATCAATTAGAATATCCGACCATTTTGGTTGTTGATTTAAATTGATTGACACTTGGATATTGGTCTTTGGTACCATCCAAGTTATATCTCTTTGATTAGACTCACGAATCATATTTTCTTGAGCAAATCAAATCGAGAGATTGAGATAATAACTCCTTGAGTATTTTCTATTGATTGAATCTAACTGTCTAGTTGATTCTCTAGAAAACAACTCGGAGTTGTCCATACAGATTTCTAATCAAAATATTGGGTGGTGTTGTTAGACCCACGCTTTTTCAATTGGTATTAGAGCATGCAAACACGTTAAATACCTCACAAGTCTGTGTTTATAGTGATTTGACTCTATGGACAGAGGTGTTATCTTAATAAACCTTACCACCAGTCTTCGATGGCTCTAATTACTTATGGTGGAAAATTATTATGCGAGCTTTTCTTCAAGCACGTGATTTTGAATCATGGGTATATGTTTTTAATGGCTATGATCTTCCCGTTGTTGCAGAAGGAGAAAATGTTCCAAAGAATATTGCTGAATATACTTCTGCATAAATTTTTGCTGCAAAGCAAAACTCCGACGGTTTGAATGCGATCATACATTCCATTACCCAAAATCTTCAGAACCATGTGTTTAATTGCACTAAGTCGCAAGAATATTGGGATATCTTAGCAACCATATTCGAAGGAAACTCTAGTGAAAAGGATGCAAGGCTTCAGAACCTAAATTCCGATTGGGAAAACCTTCGTATGGCAGATGGAGAAACATTTGATGAGTTTATTCACAACGTGTATGAAATTGTTAATGCATCTTTTGCATTGGGTAAGTCTATTCCTGAAAAGGACATTGTGATGAAAATTCTCTGATCGCTGCCATCTATATACGATGCTAAGAAGCATACCATCGTTGAGGAAAATAACCTAGATACTCTCTCCAGAAACACGCTGGTTGGTAAGCTTAAGATCTTTGATCACGAACTTTCATCCAAGGCTAAGGATGTTGCGTTCAAAGCACTAAAGAATACTAAATTACTTGATAAAAATAAAAAAGTGTATATCTCTGAAGATGATCACTCTGAGATAGATTCATCAGATGATGATCTTGACAAATCGGTCTCGATGATCACAAGACAGTTTATTTCTCTTCTATTGAAGAGAAATAAAAGGTTCTCCATAGATAAGCATAAGGCATCAGTCAAACCTCATAATCGTGTTCCTCCTAAAAATAAGGATATTGATGAAACTGATGATGAGGATATGCCTCAGTGCTTTAAGTGTAAGGGATTTGGTCATTTTTCAAATGAGTGTTCAAATCGGAAAAAATACTCTGGGACAAAGGTCTTGCTGCAACTCTTAATGAAATGATTGACGACTATGATTCAAATGAAGATGAGAAATCAAGTGTTGCACTTCTTGGTGAAAATATTGATTTTGATAATTGTAGCAATACACATATCTTAATAATCATTCAGAAGATAATCCAACCGTTCTGGAAGAAAAAGTTGACCCCCTTCTTGGAAACACTGTTTATAATGACTCAGGATCCACTATGTGTCTAGTTGCTTGCACAATTCAGAAGCCTGATTATCATCCAAGTGTGACGTGCTCATATTGTTCATTAATAGGTCATGAAATTTCAAGGTGTTACAAGTTCAAACACAAGCAAAGACACGTCAAAAAACTTCAACGAAGAGAAAATCATTTAGCAAGAAAGCTCAAACTTGCTCAGAAGACTGCAAAGGTATGTAAGATTTTATCTTCTTCTAAGAAGTTAGTTTCCAAGGAAAAATCAATACCATTTGAAAAGAAAATATGGACAAATTGTTTTGATAGACAGAGGTCTATGGATTCCTCTCAACCGGAAATTGGTGGACAAATTGTTGTTCACCACAGCACAACTTAATTGTGTTGTTTCTAAAATTTTGTCTCATGTGCCTGATCAAAAGATACAATGATTTTGTACCTCTCAGGCTTTAAGAAATGTTTTGTTTTTTTTCTTTTCTTAGTTTTGTCCTATTTTTGTCTATCAAACAAAAGAAAAAGGGTATTATCGACAATTTTACTCTTGATAGGGATAAGAGTTGATCGTTTACAAACCTATTTTAGGTTTCGAACCCTATATTCCTTTTCCTTCTCTAAAACCTCTTTTTATCTCTAGACTACTTGTTGAGCCAATTGTGAATTCCTCTCACAAACTATTTCGTTGATGGACGCTCCAAGAATGATGTCTTGCGATGGAAAAGAAGATAATGTGATTCTTAAGCCATCAATCATGAAGGAAAAATAAAATTTTCCATTGCCTCCAACCTTGAAAAGAAAAAGAAGGGATATGAGGAAACCAAGGGCTGTTCCTTCAAATTCTCAGAAGTTTTCGGATGTTCTTGAAGTGTTGAAGGAGTTACGTAAGGAGATTCAACAAATAAAGGCTTTTGTATATAAGACTCATGGGATTCAGAAGGCCCTGGTTCGACAATATCAACCAAGAAGGTTCATCGATATAAACTCCTTTCTTAATGAACCCTATGTTCCGATGGCTGTTGACAACAAGGAGTTCGGGGACGATAATGAATTCTTCAAAGATCTTAATGTCTAGTAAATCTTCTATGTTTTCTGTTTTATTTAGAAGAATAACTAATGTTTTGGAATAGCCATGATTGTGATTACACATAGCTATATCCAATTGTTTATGGGTGAAAACTATTCCTTCCGATTTTGGTAATTTGGGGTGTGTGGATGAGGAATGAATCTAAACCTTAAATAAATGCACTGCGAGGTGAGTGCTTATAGATTCGAGAGATCAATCTGTGCAAGTCCGGCCTAAACTAAGAAATGGCCATTCCAAACTTGTTTCGGTCACAAAGTGGAGGAGATGGGGTTGATCTTAGGGAGGGAAGCAAAGAAGGTGTTGAGATTGTGAAGGTGTTGGCTATGTATGACTTGTATCAGAAAGCTAAACTGGCTTGCATGATGTAAGCTATCATTTCCTGTGTTTGAATACGATTGTATCAACACTTGCCTCTGTTATCTCGTCTTGTTCTGTCCTTGTAAAAAATAGGACGGATAACCTATTTATACAAGTCTTTTATCCTAACCTTCATATCTCGTGGGAAGTGGAGAAAGTGGAGTGATGGAGTAGTGGAGTAGTGTTTTGGTGTCACACTACCAGGCTTGCCCACTTCTCCCATCATCACTAACCGTCCATGACTTCCTGATACGTTCTTGTGATGGCGCGTTGTGCGCAGCACGCTGTAAACCACCATACCAATACCCTAGTATGTATCCCCTAGTTTTTGACATGATTGATGTCTTGAACGTGTGTATCATGAGACCCACAGAAAGTAGCATGTAATGCTACGTTATTTAGGAAATTTATACTTGTGAAGTATCGTGTGTATACTATCCAGGTACTGCATCGAGTATATTCAGCATGTATGAAGCATCGCTGTTTGAGAGTCTCAAAATAACCTCATGTCCAGCCTACTTCATGTGATGGTTTGGAGGTTTCATAAAAAAGTCCTCCCTTGGCCGACCACATAGTGTGGTAGAGTGACGGAAGGTGATCACCACGACTCCGTACTGACCAATTAACTCCTGACCAGGGTTGTATAACCAATCTGGTGAAGTTGTACGGAAGAGATGGTCTCTGAGAAACTCATCTGCGACCGTTTGTGATATTAGGGTTTTGGAGTAGGCGCACAAGCACCAATCTTCAGCCTGATCGAATCCAAGCTTAGGATACGAATTTTGGCTGGCCGACCATACATGCATGTAGATGACATGACAGTGTAGGCTCCCATACCCCATTGTCTCACGAAAGTGTGATCTGGGCCACTCAATTTATCAGGCGAAGTTGAGTGGTCGAGATTAATTTGCGGCAGTAAACTGGTGCCGCAAAAGCCGCACACCGTACCAACTTTGGGCATGCGTTCCAAGACAACCAGGATTGTTCGGTCTTGGCCGATTGCTCCAATGTGTAGGTGGTAGGCTGGTGTTTACGCCTATGCCTTATCGTCCCATGAAAACATGATCTGAGCCACTCAATTCGTCCGGAGAAATCGAGCGGTTGAGATTAATTTGCAATTTGGAAGGAGCGACCACGCATGTTGGAGGCGCGTGAACCGAGAAGAAAAAGAGAGTTCGGTCTTGGTCAATTGGGTATAGAGATATGTGGGCCAGCAGTAATCATGTTGATACTTACCAGACCTGCTTAGCCTATTCTTGGACCCTTCGTCCGATCAAGAGAAGATGGATGCTTATGATCGCGACATAAACCCTAATCAGGGTATTTCCGGCCGCGTGTTGTACCTAGTTTGGAACGCACGAACTAGGATGACCAACTATAGTTGGTCCTGACCGATTGGTCAGGTATGTAGGTGGGGCCACGGTGATTGTGTTGACATGCTCCGTGCCCTTTGAATCTACATCTGCATCCTTCATCTATACCTGCGAAGATGGATGGTTGAGACTGTTTTGCGAAACATGTAATGTGCCGCGAACACTAATTTAGGGTTTTCCGTCCATACTGCTATGGTTTGGACGTTTTGGAAAGCTAGGCCAATCTTTTGGGGAGGCCGACCATGCGGGGCCCGCATTGGTTCGGCAGCGGGTATTCCATACCTGCTTGGGGGTTATGGAATCGATCTGGGCCATCCAATCATGCTGGTGGAGTTGGATGGTCGTGATCATATCCAAACTAATATGGTCAGTCCGGATGCTCAATCGGGCTAGTATAACACATAGAGAGTGGCTCAATCGGGATAGTATAACACACCGAGAGTTGCAGCCTGTACGGGTATTTCGTACATGTTTTCATTATAATGCTTGGAGATTCATGTTGCTCTGCTGAGAAAAACACTCAGTTGTCATGCCGCACTGATAATGAGTACAGGAAATACAAGGCTGGTTGCGCATTAATTAATAATGCTGTAAATTCACAAGGTATATGGGATTGTTGCTACATGCTCCAACCTGGATGAATTTCGTGTATTTTATTCACAGAATGGGATTGTTGCCACATGCTCCATTCTAGGTGAAATAAAGTGAAGGAGTATCCATCACTTATTAATGGCCTTATCTTTTACAAGATGTTAGCGCATAATTTTTAGGTTTTACAATTTTACCCTTAAATGAAAATCCGCCATCAACATTAAGTCCCCTGCCTAGCACATAATGGTTACACTATTGTGGGGTAGGTATGAGATGGTGATGAATTTGTACACTGAAATGACCAAGATAAAGTGAATGCATATTTACCGGATAGGTCGACCTCGTCAAGCGTCGCCATGGGAGTCCTGATTAGGGTTTGGAGGATAAGTACGACCTGGTCGACGTTGAGACCTCATTTATCGGACGAGTTACGTTGTAGTTGATCCGGTCTCCCTTAGGGTTTTCTTCAGTATGCATGCGGAGTTTAAAACTGCCGATAGATTTTTTTGCAGAAAACTCTATCTCTCCAACATGCCGAGAAACAGTAGATTGTCTTCTTCGTATCACCCAGGTTCTTTTATCAAGCGTACGCGGTCTACGTCCGAGCTTTATGATGAATCCCCTGCTCATGTTCTCCGAGTCAAGAAGATCATACCGGTTCGTCTTCTTTCTTTTTCTGATCAATTTCTTGTTCCTCATAATGATCAGGTGAATAATCCTCTCCTTCTTGCAGAGATACCCCACCGGAACATGTGTGACAGTTATCGATGACGACTTAAACAGTCATCTTCCTTCAAACTCAAACACACCTACCCCTGCAGACCTCGAAGATGCTGATTTGGGTATCTCATCTTATGAATACCCCAATGGGGGTCTTTCATTCGATGTTCGCATGAAGTGTTTATCTTCCAGCTACCGAGAAGTTGGTGGGTTCTTAGTGCGGAAGGAGTTTGTACCTTTGTACACAAAGTAATAAATAAAGTACGGCCACATCGCAACCAGGAATATGGTTCGGCACTGTTCATTTGCTCTTGTCACCACGGTAAACTGCCTTCTTCCCATGGTTGCTGAGATGGAGAATATTTCTATCCGCAATGTTGCCGAATCAAGCCTCGAAAAGTGGGAGGATATGGTATCTACCTGAAAATCCATAGATTTCAACGTGGGTTGGTTACGACAGCGTCTTGATATCATCAAGGTCGATCGAGCTGGCATCCTCATAAATGTTGTTCCTGCTGCGGAAGCTATCTTGGAAGAGGATAAGGCTCTGGCTGCGGAATCAAAGAAGGTAGAACAGGCAGTACATGACTTGAATAAAAGGATAGAGTGGTATCAGGATAAAATGGAGATGATTCTCTCAAGGAACTATAATATGCTAGATGGCCTCTTCTAAATCGCATGTAGTTGTATTCCCTCATAGTTAATGATGTTTGTGTCAAAGTTTTCTTTTGAACATCTTTGCGGAATAAATTGCACTGGTTTTTGATTGGTGAAACAGGTTTTCATTAATGCATTTATGAATATAACTGAGGATTCAAACATGTAATGAAAATAAATGCCTGTATTGTAGCGTCACGAGACAGAGTGAACAATGGTCAAGCATGATATGCTTTGAGCCATTTTCCATTGATGACCGCTTCCAGCCTACCTCCGTCCACCTTGATGATCTTGTTTTAGCCAGTATTTTAATCCTTGGTCACTGCGTAGGGACCTTTCCATTTTGGTGAGAATTTTGATGCGGACATGTCTTGTTGGATGTGCTTAGCCGTTTTCAAGACCAAATATCCCACTTTGAAAACACATGATTTCACAGTTTTGTTATATGCCTTGGAAATTCTGTTCCTGTACACCTGAGTGCGTTCTTCCTCTTTGTTTCTTCTAAAATCCATAGTATTTAACTCCGCTATTCTGGAGTTAGAAGATTCACCCTCGTCCCAGTGGATCCCGGTCGCTGCCGCAATCCTGGATGATGGGATTTTGATCTCTGCCGGGAGAATTGTGTCCGCCCCGTAAACAAGTGAATATGGGGAAACTCCAATGGAGCTTTTAGGTGATGTCTGGTATGCCCAAAGTTCCATTGGTAACTGGTCGTGCCATTCCCTAGGATTGTCATGTACTGTTCGACTGATGATCCGGATCAACGTCTTGTTGGTACATTCAGCTTGTCCGTTCCCTTGAGGATAGTAGATGGTGGAGAAAACCTGTTTGATGCCATATCCTTCAAGTAACTCTCTTACCTGTTTATTGGCAAAGGGAGTGTCGTTATTAGTGATGATATGCTTAGGTACACCAAAACGACAAATGATGTGTTCCTTAATGAAAGATGCAATTGTTGATCCTGTAGTTCCTCGCAAGGGAAAGTCTTCTACCCATTTGGTGAAGTACTCTATTGCGGTTATGATATACTCGTGCTGCTTCGATGAGGGCGGGTTGATCTTCCCTATAATGTCCAGTCCCCAGCTGTAGAATGGCCACGAACTTCTTATTGAGTGCAAAGGGGTGGAAGGTGCGTGAACAAGGTTCCCATGAATCTGGCATTTTTGGCAGCTTTGAACAAAAGCGGCAGCGTCATCCCCCAAGGTCGTCCAATAGTATTTCTCGTGTATCTGGAGAAATAGTTTCCTCTTCCATTGATGTTCCCCTTCGTGTGTTTCTTTCAGAATGACTGGAATTTCCACCCCAGCTAGGCACCTTAACAGATTACCTCTGAAACTCTTGCGGTACAGGATCCCTTCGTAGAATACGAGTCGCTTGGCCTTTTGCTTTATCTTAATGGCATCCTTTTGATTGACAGAAGTTGTTCCGTCACGAAGATAATTGATGTATGGCTCTCTCCAGTCCCCAGTGTGGTTCACACTAACAACTTCCAATTGGTGTGGCGGTGCTTGGCAATTTGAACAGGACTTCTGAAGTAGTCTGGATTGAGTCTCCATCTCCGGCCAGTAATAGCCCAGACGTTGGAGTCGTCGGTAAAGCGTTACCACCAGTGATTGTCCGCAAATTTCATTGTGAACACGATTCAGCTGTAATTTTGCTTCATCATCTCCAAGGAATCTTGACAGAGAGCCGTCCGGATTTCGATAATACAACATACCATGAATCATGAAGAAATTCTGTAGGGTTTTGAGACTAACCTTTCCTTAGGAGAGCGAGCTGTTGAGTTCTTGAGTGATCGGAGTTCACCAATCATCAGTTTTGGTGTCTCTGTATTGTGATAGACATGTCGATTCTATGGTTCTCCTCTTTACTATCAGGGTTTCTTCCGAACCTTCGAACTTCAATTTGGAAGCCAGTGTTGCCAGACAATCGGCGTGTTTGTTGTTGCTGCGACAGACATGGATTATGGTTGCGTCGGCAAAATAGTTTAGTAACCTTTGTGCTTATGATCGGTATGGAGCTAGTGTTACTTCCTTCAATGCGTACTCTCCATTCATATGATTTACCAGTAACTTGGAGTCACCTCTTATCTCCAGACGCGTGACTCCTGCTTGCTTAGATATTGATATCCCTATGAGGAAAGCTTCATACTCTGATGAGTTTTTGGTGCATTCGAAGTCCAGCTTGAAGGAATGTGAGAACACTTCTCCAGTTGGAGATACTAATACCACACCCGCTCCTCCAGTATTAATACTATGGGTAGCAGAGCCATCGAAATACAGGATCCACACTTCTTCTTCCAAAACGGAGACGTCTGGAAATTCTCCAGGAAGGTCTTCGTGTAGTCATGTAGTGCCTTCTCCAGGAAACGCTTCCAGTAAGTCTGCAATTGCTTTACCCTTTATAGCTCTAGGTGACGCATATGTTGTGTCCAGCTCTGACATTTGGAGAAGCCATTTGCCTGTCCTTCCCGTCAGGACCGGCTTTAAAAGTAAAAACTTTGCAGGATCATATTTAGACACGAGTATGAACCTATTAGACAGTAGGTAATGCCTAAACTTCTGAATGGAATGGATCAAGGCCAAACATTCTTTTTCTACCCTGGGGTATCTGAGTTCGGCGTCTCTTAATATTCGGCTGAAGTAGTGGTAGGCTCGGAAAGATACCTACTTCTATGTATAAACTGCAAGTGCACAGTGTCGGCAAGCAACACAGGGCAAGCACAGGTCGAACCACAGAGACTTGGAGAGTGTAGAATTTGAATCTAAATCCTTACTTAGAACTGATTCAGAGAGTAACCAAAAGGGGTTTGATTTTGTCGATACGACGAGATATTGGCAAAGACTTAAACAGAAAATAATATTGAATTAAAATACGCAATTAAATCAAGGTGTAAATACTGAGAATATGGATACTAAGGTATTCAAATCCACCACTAACTTATGATATGCATTCAACTTGTAATATTATTCTTGTCCTTACAGCAGATTCAAGTCTACCGTGTATCTAATGTGTTTCTACAATGGATAATTTAATCACAACTAATCTGAGGATCAATATTTGGTTAAGCATGAGTTGTAGCATAATCAACAAAGAGATATTCTAAATACAATGGATACATGGCATACATTGTGAGAGCAAGATGTTTACAAACTTGGATTAAATTATATCTTTAAACAATTCTAAACTTTCAAGAACAATATACAAGATATGAATACATACCAATAAGTTACGGCTTCATTTAAACCCTAGCAAATGAAACTAGAACATGAAGAACATTACAACAAAACTGAAATTTGATAAACTAACATGAACAAGCTATTCTTGGATGAGTTTTCAACACAACAACCCTCTCTATTTATACAAAAAAATTCTCCAATTTCAGAGCATCCATAGAAACGTCTTCGTCTTCGGTCTTCAACTGTAGATGATGAACTTCGGAATTTCGTAGAACCTTGACAATTTCTAAATATTTTTTTTTTAAGACCCGCTACACAGCTGATCATTATTTTATTTTTTTTAGAGACCTGCTACACAACTGGTCATCATTTTTTTTAGAGACCCGCTACACATCTGGTCATAGAAAACAACAACACAAAAATGCAAAAGACTACAAAAGACCCGCTCCACAGCTTGTCATAAAAAATAACAACAAAAGACTCACAACGCCATATGCAAATACTCCCCCAAACCTAAATCTAACATTGTCCTCAATGTTTCAAAAGATGACAGAAATAACAACAAACCATGAGAACAAAACAGATTCAAAGGAAAGAGATTACCAAATGCAGAAAGGTTGGTGCTAACCATAGAAGGATGAATGCTTTGAAAGCAAACAATAAGAGTGATAAGACAAAAATTTGGTTAGAACAAAATATATATAAAATACAACTTAACCGGTTCATGAAACAAGATTTAACAATATCTACTGGATTATATACAAAGATTCACCATATACTAGCAATCTAAAGAGTTGAGGATCAACCCAAAAGATGAAGTACAGAAATTTTAACAATCTCACATAATTATGATATGATAGAAATGAAAGTGAGAAAGTAAAACAAAATAAGATACCCACAAACCTAGATATTTCAATAGTAATACTATTGGGCACGAAATCTAACAATTTTAGGGGTTCATCACGCAGAAGGTCTAGCTCAAAATGGGCTTTGTTCGGTATGGGAAGAGAAACATCAATGCATTCCAGATATGACTTCTCAATAACAGGATATTTAGTGGACAAAAAGTCCAAAAGAATTTGAGATGCACATAACTCTAACCCTAGGTTTGGAATTGTCAACCACATCGATTCAGCACACTTCAAAGGAACAATTCTTAGGTCCACTACAAGACCATCAGTTGGTGACTTTATCAGGAGAGTAGGCACGTCTAAGTTGCTCGTATGTATGAGATCAAGGGTACCATTATCATTAGTTACATTAACATCTCCTAAGTCATCTACAAGTGCTACATCATGCTCACATTCATAGAACAATTCAGCAAGACCCAAATCAGTTTCATGATCATCCAAAGTTTTATTCTCATGCATAGACAAATCGAAAGAGACATCATGTTGTGACCTAGGTATAGTATCAGACACATCAATTATATTTTTATGCATAAGATCATTAGTGTCGACAAGAGATTTAACATTTTCTAAGTCAGACACAAGAAATGTGTCATGCTCTTGTTCACAGGACAATTGCACAGGATCAAGATCAGTATCAATATCCCATGTATATGGAACATTAGAAGAAACATCACTCATTAAGGTCGAGGCAGAGAAGCCTATTGTTTCTGAACCCAAAGGTTCGATAATATTTTCAGTAAAAACATGTTCTTCTAACATAACATCATCATCATTATCATCACAGAAATGCTTTTCCTTATTCAAAATCGTAGTATTTCTAGTCCCTTCATTTAAAACAGGTTCATATGCAATATCAGTTGCACGAGTAAGACTAGGCATACTATTTTCATATTTTATTTCATTAGGACAAACAAACATTTCATCCTGAAATTCCTCCCTTCCTACATTTTGTAAACGAATCAAATTCATTTTTAATAATGCATTAAGTTGTTCGATGGAAGGAGAGTCTTCAACAGTAGGAAATTCATAATCAATGCTATATGGTTTATCATGCAATACACTCCTAGCATTATTTTGTTCGATGAGTCTGAGATTTTCCTCCACAGATTGAGAAGTACAAAATTGTTCAACTTCCCACTGTGGTGGATGATACATATGTGCAGGGTCATTAGGGTCTATAAAATACTAATCGCAACCTTCGAAAGGTTGATTATGGTCCCAATGACTATCAGCTTTGTAATCTGTTGGCATTTTATATTTTGGATTTTCATGATATTCTCTAGATTTCCTAAAATCATGCAAAATATAGCAATTCTCAGCAGGATGGCCTAAGCCTCCACATAATGTACAAGCATAGATTTCAGATTACCTAGAAGAATTATATGCGACAGATTCATGCATTTGCATTTCTAAAGCTGCAGTTCCAGCTTCTAACTGGTCCAAAAGTGATGATTGTGAGAGTTGGGCACTGTAAAGATGTTCATTTTCACCCTGTGGTGGATGATACATGTGTGAGTAGTTACTAGGGTTCATGTATTGATGCTCAAGACTGTGAAAATGTCCATAATAATCCCTATAACTAGTGACATCATGGTCTGTTGGAGTTTCATAATGTGAAGCATGCCCGTAAGCAAGCTCTCTGATGGATTTGGTTGCATCCCCACCTGCAGACCAGAATCCTGACATGATCTCTAACTAGCACTAGGCTTGTTGCAGAGATTGGGATGTACACACTGAAAACAGACCAATATTTATTTTTTTCATTATTGGTTTTTTTTTTTTCAAGCCCGTTCTCTAATTACCTCGGGCATACATTAGAAAAATAAAATAAAAGAAGAAAAATCATAAACGGAAGGGAAGTTCTATGCAATCGCAAACAAGGCTGACTCTACCACAGAAAACCTATTGATTTCTAGCAAACAAAAAGCATGATGGTTCCACTTAGATTGTTTTCTAGACCAGCTTCTAATCCTTCGAAATGGAATTCGTTACAATCTGATCAAACTTCTCTGGAATCAATCCGAGTTTAAGTAAATTGAATAGAGGCGAGGGAAGCTGCTAGAGCTTTGATACCCAAGGCCTCACCGTATTACAAAGGCGCGCGTCACGCATTCAATTTACAGAAACCTTCATGAACTTCGAAGTATGCTTAAAGAGTAACCAATATTTTTCGAACGACTCTCCTACTAAGCTCGTTACCTTATAGGTCTTGTTCTATTTCAAATTTTAAAGCTTAGGTTTGTGTATGTATCATTTTTCTAAGGCGGGAAAGAAGAGAACGGTGATGAAATCCGAACCCTTATCTTGTATGGCCAGTCCTTGCCCTTTACTAGGAAAATAAAACAGCCGTATTCAAATCCTCAACATATATGCAACCGAAGGAATACAAGAACTCGCTAACGGGGATTCGCGAGTGTTTCGACAAACTTACCTCCCGTACCAGACGGGGGATGAACCGTTGTTGTCGACTCGGGCCACGACTCCTATGTCATGAACGAACCCGAGGGGCCGAGGTGATATTGTAATCACTGTCCTTCTCTGCAAACAGTTTGATATTTAATACTACCCTTCCGTAGGGTTTAAAAATAAAAATAAAAATAGAATGTCCAAGTCCAAAGTCCAAAAATAAAGTGCAAAAGAAAAAGAAAATTACAAGAGTAAAGGAATCCTAATACAAACTAAAAATAAATAAAATAAACTCTCTCTCTTTTTTTTTTTTATTAAAATAAAAACTTCTTCCGCTTCCTTTCCTTCGCCTTTACAACAGCTACTCAGGCACCTATTGAGCTCAAAAGAGGTTGTTAGGGTTTCGAAGTTTTAAAGCAAAAGCAAAATAATAAAAAAAAAATCAAAAAAAAGTGTAAAATTGACTGTGAATAATTACGCTGCTATAGTAATTTGAATATGTACAGTGAAATACCTGTTGTACAGTGAAATACCTGTTGTACAGTGAAATATGAACAGTTCAATATGTACAGTGAAATATGAACAGTTCCAGGAGATGAAATATGAACAGTGACAGGAGATAGAAACTTCAATTACACCGCTACCAAGTCCCCGGCAACGGCGCCAAAAACTTGGTAGGCTCGGAAATATACCTACTTCTATGTATAAACTGCAAGTGCACAGTGTCGGCAATCAACACAGGGCAAGCACAGGTCGAACCACAGAGATTTGGAGAGTGTAGAAGTTGAATCTATATCCTTACTTAGAACTAATTCAGAGAGTAACCAAAAGGGGTTTGCTTTTGTCGATACGACGAGATATTGGCAAAGACTTAAACAGAAAATAATATTGAATTAAAATACGCAATTAAATCAAGGTGTAAATACTGAGAATATGGATACTAGGGTATTCAAATCCACCACTAACTTATGATATGCATTCAACTTGTAATATTATTCTTGTCCTTACAGCAGATTCAAGTCTACCGTGTATCTAAGGTGTTTCTACAATGGATAATTTAATCACAACTAAAGTATTTCTCCAAAGCATTAACTATCTAATTAAAGCACAACTAATCTGAGGATCAATATTTGGTTAAGCATGAGTTGTAGCATAATCAACAAAGAGATATTCTAACTACAATGGATACATGGCATACATTGTGAGAGCAAGATGTTGACAAACTTGGATTAAATTATATCTTTAAACAATTCTAAACTTTCAAGAACAATATACAAGATATGAATACATACCAATAAGTTACGGCTTCATTTAAACCCTAGCAAATGAAACTAGAACATGAAGAACATTACAACAAAACTGAAATTTGATAAACTAACATGAACAAGTTATTCTTGGATGAGTTTTCAACACAACAACCCTCTCTATTTATACACAAAAATTCTCTCACACTTGGGATTCGAATTTTACTGTAGCAACCACTCAACAATTAAACAAAACATGTTTTCTTTAATTGATGGATGAAATGGAATACAATGGGGGTGAGGTGGATGTTTTGGAAAGAATCCAATGGGGGTGAGGTGGAAATGGATTTGGGTCTTGGGTTTTGTATCATGGGTTTTGGATAATGGGTTGTTTAATCCCATGAATTTGTAAACAGGTTGCCACTGATGCGCGAGCAGGTTGCAATGCTTCCAACTTTCTGCTCTTTCGTCTTCTCAATTCTTCCAATCTTTATTTAGTACTTAAAAACACAAAATTAATTAATACAAATATTTATTCTTGAAAATGGTAAAAATGTAGAATTTGGGATAATATATGACTTTGAAGCGCGAAAGATGAGTTAAGTGCCAATGAAAAGGTGTATGAATATGAAATATTTGGCACTCATCAAATACCCCCAAACCTGAATTTTACTTGTCCTCAAGTGAAACAGAACTTAAGAAATCCTAACTATACCACTGTCGCTGGTCTCTCGAATGCATTTAGCTTATGCATTAAGCCTTTAAACCCCTAGGTGTCCCTAGTGGACGAGTTGTAGTCTCGTGAGGGCCTACTAAAGATGTACCCACAAAACCTTCTCCAATTTCAGAGCATCCATGGAAACATCTTCGTCTTCGGTCTTCAACTGTAGATGATGAACTTCGGAATTTCGTAGAACCTTGACAATTTCTAAATATTTTTTTTTTAAGACCCGCTACACAGCTGATCATTGTTTTTTTTTTAGAGACCCGCTACACAGCTGGTCATCAGATATCATACACAAGATCCGAGACAAAAAAAAATTTAGGGACCCGCTACACAGCTGGTCATCATTTTTTTTAGAGACCCGCTACACAGCTGGTCATAGAAAACAACAACACAAAAATGCAAAAGACTACAAAAGATCCTACAAAAGACCCGCTCCACAGCTGGTCATAAAAAATAACAACAAAAGACTCACAACTCCATATGCAAATACTCCCCCAAACCTAAATCTAACATTGTCCTCAATGTTTCAAAAGATGACAGAAATAACAAAAAACCATGTAAGTACTGAATATCGCAAGATAATAAGTCACGAGTATCGGAGAAAAGAATTATCAAATGTTACGATGATAGAATAAGCGCGGAGAAATATGAAGTTTTGCGAGGATGGAGTAATTGTGCGAGCATGAGTTGCGATACTTCGTAACTCATGAACAGCTGTGTAATTTTACTATAAATAGGAGTTCAAATGTAAAATTCAAGAGGTTCTTTTAGTGAGTGTTAGAAAATATTTGAGGAAAGAGAATAGAGAAAGTTGTAACTATTCTAATTCCATTTAGATACTTCTTTGTGATCAATTGAGAACATTAATAAGAAAATTGTTATTCATCATCAAGAACTTCTTGAGTTTTTACTAATTCTATTGAGGGTGTAGTTGTAGGTTATTCTGCAACTACATAATTGGCGCTAGAAACAGGGATTGAAAGAATTCCTATACCAGAAAAATGACAAGAAGAAGAAACACATCAGAACCATTAACTGAAGTAAGGAGAAGTGTAAGATTAGCAGGAGGAGAAGCAAATATAACAGGAGAACCTAGTAGAAGAAGGAGCAATCGAAGAAATCAAGCTCAACAAGTAGAAGATCATGATCAAGTAAGTATACACACTTGGAGAACTAATACACCAGAAGAAGAAGATAGAGAACCACAAATCAGAGAAAATGGAAGGTTGATGGGAGGAACAATTCTTGAAAGAGAAAGGGAGATGCTAGAAACATTGAGACAAGGAATCCAAAAAGAACGAATGATCAAAGCTGAAGAACGTGCTAAATTGACAAGACAAAATCAAGAACTGAGAATGGAAAATGAGATGTTACAAAGGAGGAAATCTCAAAGTGTTGCAAGATCAAATGTTAGAATAGAAAGGGAAGGACAAAATTCACCAATAATCAATAATGAAAATGATATGTAAGAACAAACGCAGAATCAAGGTGAAAGAAATCAAGAAAATCGTTTCATTTTAATACCAAACCGCGAACAAAATATGGAGAATTTACGAACAAGACCAAATCATAAAGAAAACAATCATAATCGAGAGGAAGAACAGCAACTTATGGAAGACACTGAGAGACAACAAGCAATACATCAAAATAATCACGAGAATGGAGTAAGAAGACATGAAGAAGTTCGTAACAAACAAAATGTTGAATATGAAAGAATTAAGAGAAGAATTGTAAATCAACAAACATAAGTGGAAAGGAATGAACCAAATTCTCGAATCAGAGTACAAGTAAATCAAGAAGAAATAAGTCACAGAAGAAGGAGAAATGAAGAAGAAGAAATTCCTGATATTCGCATGAGAAGAATGAGAAGAATAGAAAGGGAAGAACAAGAATTCCAAGATGCTTTACAACTGAACAATTATGATAATTTAGAAAGAAGATATTTTCAGAATTATGCGAATGAAAACATTAATGAAGAATATGATAGAATGCGAAGGATCGCAGGGGAGGAAGTGCAAGAACGTAGAAGAAGAGAAGCTGCATTAAAAAGACCAATAGATGAGAATTCTGAGGCAAATGCACGAATCTTTCGAGAATTAGCAGAAATGAGAGGGATGATAAACAATAGAAGAGGAGGAGATAGGAGGCAATTAGATGAAGCAATAGAAGAAGCTGCGAGGACTCCATTTGCTAGAGAAGTACAGATGGGAGGAATTCCACCAAAATGTAACTTGCCCACACTTACCAGTATTTTTGATGGGACTTCATGTGCTATTCAGCACATTAAAGCATACATAAGATGCATGTTACAATGGGAGAATCATGATGTTGTGTTATGAAAGTACTTCGCATCAAGTTTAACAGGGGAAGCTCTAAAGTGGTTCGAAGGACTCCCTAAGAACACTATTACGTCATTTAATCATTTGCAAGCAGTTTTTCTTGGAGAATATATCACAAATCACTCTTCACGGCTTGGTATTGAAGATGTATTTGGTTTAAAACAAAGAGTGGGTGAAAGTTTGAAGCATTTGGTAAGACGATGGAAGACTATGTGCAGTGATATGGCAGGGCGTGTAGATGAGAGATACTTGATTCTGTCCTTCATAAATGCGATGTTAAAATTATCAACAATTATATGTTCAAATCTTCAGAAGAAAGAATTCCATAATGATGACAGAATTACGAGAATTGCAAGAAGAATACATTACACTAGAAGAAAAGCAAAACAATATGGAGTCATATCCAGTAACAAATACTAACAATCAAGAGGGAGGAGCAAATTGACTTCCCAAAATAATCAATGTAGTAGCAGGTATTTCGCAAACATCCTCACAAACTTCTTCGCAAATTTCAGAAGAGAAGAAAATCAATGATAGCCAGCCAAATATGGTAGCAATGGGCAGTAGAGATCAAGAAGAGTATGATAGAGAGAAGAATTTCTATAATCGGATAGGAAATAACCAAATTCCAAGATTAGATCAACAACAAGAAAATTATGGTGGACAAAGGCAAAATTATTTTGGACAAGGAAACCAGAGACAGGATTATAACAACGGTCAAGGAGGTCAAAGAATGGTAAGGGAAGAGATAAAATTGCCACCTTTGAATACAAGTATAGAAAAGATATGGCAAGCAATTATCCTGGTAGAGAATGTACCAACTCCATGGAATATGGGAAAGGAACCACCAATGGGTCCAAGAAGTCATGAATTTTGTTCATATCATCATTTTCATGGACATTCTACAAATAATTTCCATAATATCAAGAGGATAATTTTGCGAATGATTGATCAAGGAAAACTAAATCAATTTTTACTTAAGCAACCTGATCGCAACAATTACCACAGGCTCCAGCCATAACTCGCAGGGAGAACACGACAAAAGAAAAGGGAGAAGAAATCCTACATATAGAAGTGGGGTCAAAAGCAAGGAATGTTTTTTGTAATTCCATTGTTCATTCGTATAAAACCATAGAGGATTTTCATGATAATGTGTTAAGTAGGGTATATGCGAGGGATGGTGAAGGAAAGGAAGTAATGAACATCGTAAAGATTTCACGACTTGAAGATTGGCAAAAACATGAAATTTCTTTTGAAGCCACTGAAATTCCAGAAGGTTGTGAAGTACATGATAATCCATTGGTGGTAAGACTGGCAATCTACATGAATATGGAGGAGAACGAAGATGATATGGAGGAAGAGTCAATTGGTCTTAATAGGATTTTGATTGATACGGGAAGTTCTGTCAATATCCTCTTCTATTCTCGCTTACAAAACTATGGGGGGAAAAGATGCAGATTTAATACCTTCTACTTACAGAATTTATGGTTTTAATGGAACTGCCAACAAGCCCAAAGGAGAAGTGAGCATGCGAATTCCATTAAGTGGAATGCGAACTGAAATTCTGTTTTGTGTTGTTGATGTTGAATCACCATATAATGCTTTGATAGGAAGGCCATGGATTCACGGAATTCTAGGCATAGCTTCCACTCTACATCAGTGCATAAAATTTCCTCATATGAAGGGTATTGGAATTATCAAGGGTGATTGGGCTGAGGGAAAGAAATGTTACAATACAGAAGTAGAAGTTTGCGAAGGAAAAACTGCTGAGAAGGAAAATTGGAGAAAAAGAGCAAAGGTTGTGAAAAGAAGTGAAAATTTAATGGCAGAAGATTAAGGAAAAAGAGAATAAAGTTACGATGATAATAATACAAGAAATTTACGATAATAAGGGATTGTGATTTGCGAGGAAAAAAGAAGCTTATCAGTATGTTTGCTCGTGAAAATGAGGTATGTGGCAAAACAAAATTTTTATTTCATGATAAAATTTTACGAATATTGTTTGCTCGCAGGAAATTGGGAAAAGTTACGAATTTTCAAAATTTATATTCCAATTAAAATTTCATTAATTTGCGAATAAAAGACCGCAATCTGTGATCAGCCTCCAAAAAAGAAAGAGAGCCGCAGAAAATTTTATACAGGCAAACCTTTGTGGCGTACACCCTAGTTCGCGAAGCTATAATTCGTAAGAGGCAAAGTCCTAAAGTACGTCATTTAAGGGGGTACCTATAACGTGGCTAAGGGTAACCGGAACACCACCAAGGGACCTTAGTACATGGTAAAAAATTTGGGGTACAACCCAATAATGGGGTACCTATCCGGGTTAGACACCTTGGATTCTCACTTAATCTAACGACATTACGCAATATAAAATGCGGTGTAAGAAGATTTAGGTTGGGCGACTAAGGCATACTGTCTTTCCCAAGAAGTGCAGAAAACGATCAAGGCGCCGAGGTACACGGTTGAGTCAAGAGTGCCGGGTGAGGTTGAACCACATCTGTCATTTTTGACAAGTCTTGGCAAATGATGCACTTGGCCCAAAGATACCCCATAGGGTGCAACCTCGTAACTATAAGCCCTATAGGAAAAAAGGATAAGAGGTTGCGATCAAAAGATGGTTGTTGGAAGAACCGGATGGGAAGAGCTAACCTTGTATGGTCGATGTACGCTTCCTTGAAGGGGAAATCAGGGGGAAGATAAAGGGCAGCACCCTCCATTAGGGAGATGATAAGTGCTATAAGACGCAAATGTCACGAGGCTTCTTGTTTGCGAAAACATAAAGGCTTGTCATATTTGTGCAACAAATGAAGTTCTGCGAGCCTTCTAAAAAAAAAAAAGAGAAAGAAAGAAAGAAAAGAATAAAGAACTCGCAGAACATAATGAAGTTAAGATGAGATCAATGGGTCGCTACATGAAAGTGTAGAGACGTCCTGCGATTTCATCGCAAGACGGCAATGTCATGGGGCTTTATGTTCGCAAGAATGTTTAGGCCTGTCATATTGTCGCAACAATTCCTGAAGAGGCTAAAATACTATACACAGAAGTTAAGATGAGATCAATGGGTTTTTGCATGAAAGTGTAAGAACGTCCTGCGATTTCATCGCAAGACGATAATGTCACGAGATTGTATGTTCGCAAGAATGTTCATACTTGTCATATTATCGCAAATAATTAATACAAAAGAGGTGGCAAAGTAAGACCTTTACTTAGGAAGGCATGATAAGACCACAGAAATTAATGAAATTTATTGCATCAATATCACTAAAGAAATTATTCAGTGAATATACATTATGAAGATTGGAAAAGAAGACAACTTCGTCAATATCATTGAAGAAATTTTACAAGAATAAACATCAAGAAATTTTGAAAAGAAGACAACTTTGTCAATATCATTGAAGAATTTTTACAAGAAGACCTATCAAAGAAGAAAACATCATTGAAGAATTTTAATGAAGACTTAACAAAAGATGCGATTTTGATAACAATCAAATACAGATAAGTTCATATTCGTAAATATTTACGAGAATTACATACTTCTTATACTTCTCCATATATTTAATACTTCCCCAAAAAAAGTTGAATACTTCTTATAATTCTTCAAGAATATCTCGTATTTATTATACTTCTTCAACGGATATTTAATTTTGCGAAGGTTAAATACTTATTATACTTATTCATACAATGAGTAATAATTTTCTATACTTCTTCATATATTGGGCAATTCTTCATAAATTGAATGTTTCTAATACTTCTTATACTTCTTATACTTCTTAAGGGTATTTCATATTTTATATACTTCATACTTTCTATACTTCAAGGGGAGATTTATTATTTACTTCGCAACATTCCGTAAAAAGCAAAAGGCTTATATTCCTTATACTTTGAAGGGAAGATTTCTTATTCATAATCACAATAAGAAGAAAATTCGTAAGATAAATTCAAAAGGATATTCTAATACTTCCAGCGATAGTTGATCATTTGAAGAGAAATAATAAGGGAAAAGGGAATACTAAGCTAAGTCTTTAAGATATATTATTTCTCTCCACATGATCAAGTTATGCGAATAAGGGAAATAAACATCAAAGAAAGATTAATTCAAATTAAGCTTTGAAAAATAAATTGATGGATTGATTAAAAGCATAATCAAGAAGAAAGTGTTGTATGGAAAAGTTACTGAAACAGATATACAAAAGAAAAAAAGAATGAAGTTAATCTTCAAAGCGATCTGTTCCCATCAAAATGATCTTCTTCTTCAACTTCACTATCATCTTCAACTTCACTTTCGAAATTTCCAGGATATGGAGTATCTTCAGAATTTCTTGAGAAGGAGTGTATGGTACTTCTTGAGAGGAATTTCATTATCTTCGCAAATCTTGCGAGTCATCTTAGCTCGGAAAACGCTTGACATATAAACTATGGTTATGCTGGGAAATTAGAAGCTGAGATCTCAAGTCAGAAATTTTCTTATTACGATTAGCAAGGAGAGTTTCCAGATTATTATTTATCTTTGCAAGATTTTCTGCAGCAAGAAAAGAAATTAAGGGATTGATTAGAAAATTATGAAGGAAAAGTAACCAAAATAATTATCATCGCAAGGAATTTACCTTCTAGTTGCTTCTTATCATCACGAAGAGAAGAAATTTCAAGCTTTAATTGATTATTCTCCTCAAGAAGAGAAGAATTATCAATTGCGATGCTCGCAGATTGTGAATTATCTTCGTGACGAGATATTAACTCTGCGTTATCAATATTTAGATCTTCTATTTTCTGACGAAGACTTGAATTCTCAACCTCTAACTTCTTACAACGATTTAAAGTTTTCTTCTCAGCAATAGAATGACATCTTTCCCAATTAGAAGCAGCTGCACAACTAACTCTTCCAACCTAAACAAGAAAAAAGGGGGTTAGAAATCGATAAAATAAGGAAATAAACAAGGAATAGAGAAGAAACTTACCATGCTACCTAAAGCATATAATGAAGCAGGAGAGACGAATCGTGAAATTCCTTTGAGGGAATTATTATCAATAATGATAGGAACTTTACAAGCCTTCGCAATAAGTTTGCGAGCATTCGCTATAGGAGAATTCCCTAATCCATGAGAAGAATGGAGGAAAGCCTCAGAAATGCTAACCATTGCTGAGGCAAAAGTTTCTGGGATGCTATAATCTTCATTCCCACCTTCATCGACATCATCATCATCTCCTTTGTCAGAAAGGGTATCAGAATTAGAACTAAAGTCCTTCTCAGGAAATTTATTATCTTCATCACCAAGATCTTACTCAATGTCCTTATCATAGGAAATTACATTGGAATGGGATTTGGTTGAGAGTATCTTCTTTTTCTTTCTCTTGTAAACAATATCTTGAAGTTTTCTTTTTCCTTTGCGAAGAGCATCATCTTGACTGTCAGAAGCTTGAGAGACCTTCGCAGAACGAAGAGTTTGTTGCCTCGCAGTAAGCCTTTTATAAGAAGTGGAACTTTTATTTTCACTTGCAGTAATCTCAGGAAGAAGTGGAACCTGTGAATTCAAATGAGGATAAGAAACAGAGGCAACAATATATTGTTTATAAAAATACAAGAGTGTTTCTTATCTCATTTGAAATTAAAGGGTAACAAAAAGATAAGAAAGTGGAAATACATACATTTCTAAAAACCCAAGGTTGATAATAGCGATTCTGAAGATTCGCAGAAGTTCTACTATCCCAAGAATATAAGAACCTGATAACATTAAAGGGTACTTATACCAATCTTCATCATTAGAACGACGAGGTGTCTTATTATTTCCTGAAGCATAATCAATATCGTGCATGAGAAGATCATCTGCTGCGATATTGGCTTTACGATGAAGACGAACACCCCAACGATTATCTTCTTTTCTCGCAGGAATTGGTGTGTAATTTTTGAAGAAACCCTCAACTGTATAATTCGCAGTAACAATTTCTATATTCTCAAACCCAGGTTTTCTAAGATCAGTTGAATATAAAGATTTCCCAAAGGCAGCATGATTTGCGAATTCAACTAAGAGGCGAATACAATCACCAGTCAATTGATAAATGGCACAAGAAAAATTGGGATGGGAAATAATTTCGTAGAATAAAGGAAAGTTAACATCATAAAGAGGAAGAGGAAGACCTGCGAGGATTTGACCTCGTGAGATTAAAATTTTCTGATCATCCCAAACATAATTGGTAAAGAGCTTCACACAGAGAGAAGATTTATTATCATAACCCTCAATCTCAGAAAGAATAAGGTCTCTATCATCAAGTTCCGCATTAAGTTGTTCAATAGTTTTCTTCTTTGGTGCCATTGAATATAAAAGGGAAAATAGGAAAAATAGAAGAGCTTGCAGAGGCAGAAGCAGTGAAGAAGATGAGTAAGAGAATAAAAACCAAAGATAAAGGATAATATTTATAAGAGAGTTTGATGAAGATAAAAATTCATTAATACGAGTAAGCGTGAACGGTTGAAAAGAAAGGTTACGAAGGAACGTGTCAGAAAGATGAGGGAAAAGTAAAAAGACGTGTTGCGAATCTGAAGGGTGGTAATAACTACACTAAAATTACGAGAATAGGGATTATCATGACATTTCTTCTTCAAAGAATCGACATGAGAAGAGGCAAGATGTAAGTACTGAATATTGCAAGATAATAGGTCACGAGTATCGGAGAAAAGAATTATCAAATGTTACGATGATAGAAGAAGCGCGGAGAAATATGAAGTTTTGCGAGGATGGAGTAATTGTGCGAGCATGAGTTGCGATACTTCGTAACTCATGAACAGCTGTATAAATTTTACTATAAATAGGAGTTCAAATGTAAAATTCAAGAGGTTCTTTTAGTGAGTGTTAGAAAATATTTGAGGAAAGAGAATAGAGAAAGTTGTAACTATTCTAATTCCATTTAGATACTTCTTTGTGATCAATTGAGAACATTAATGAGAAAATTGTTATTCATCATCAAGAACTTCTTGAGTTTTTACTAATTCTATTGAGGGTGTAGTTGTAGGTTATTCTGCAACTACAAACCATGAGAACAAAACAGATTCAAAGGAAAGAGATTATCAAATGCAGAAAGGTTGGTGCTAACCATAGAAGGATGAATGCTTTGAAAGCAAACAATAAGAGTGATAAGACAAAAATTTGGTTAGCACAAAATATATACAAAATACAACTTAACCGGTTCATGAAACAAGATTTAACAATATCTACTGGATTATATACAAATATTCACCATACACTAGCAATCTAAAGAGTTGAGGATCAACCCAAAATATGAAGTGCAGAAATTTTAACAATCTCACATAATTATGATATGATAGAAATGCAAGTGAGAAAGTAAAACAAAATAAGATACCCCCAAACCTAGATTTTTAAATAATAATACTTTTGGGCACGAAATCTAACAATTTTAGGGGTTCATCACGCAGAAGGTCTAGCTCAAAATGGTCTTTGTTCGGGATGGGAAGAGAAACATCAATGCATTCCAGATATGACTTCTCAATAATAGGATATTTAGTGGACAAAAAGTCCAAAAGAATTTGAGATGCACATAACTCTAACCCTAGGTTTGGAACTGTCAACCACATCGATTCAGCACACTTCAAAGGAACAATTCTTAGGTCCACTGCAAGACCATCAGTTGGTGACTTAATCAGGAGAGTAGGCACGTCTAAGTTGCTCATATGGATGAGATCAAGGGTACCATTATCATTAGTTACATTAACATCTCCTAAGTCATCTACAAGTGCTACATCATGCTCACATTCATAAAACAATTCAGCAAGACCCAAATCAGTTTCATGATCATCCAAAGTTTTATTCTCATGCATAGACAAATCGAAAGAGACATTATGTTGTGACCTAGGTATAGAATCAGACACGTCAATTATATTTTCATGCATAAGATCATTAGTGTCGACAGGAGATTTAACATTTTCTAAGTCAGACACAAGAAATGTGTCATGCTCTTGTTCACAGGACAATTGCACAGGCTCAAGATCAGTATCAACATCCCATGTATATGGAACATTAGAAGAAACATCACTCATTAAGGTCGAGGCATAGACGCCTATTGTTTCTGAACTCAAAGGTTCGACAATATTTTCAGTAAAAACATGTTCTTCTAACATAACATCATCATCATTATCATCACAGAAATGCTTTTCCCTATTCAAAATCGTAGTATTTCTAGTCCCTTCATTTAAAACAGGTTCATATGCAATATCAGTTGCACGAGTAAGACTAGGCATACTATTTTCACATTTTATTTCATTAGGACAAACAAACATTTCATCCTGAAATTCCTCCCTTCCTACATTTTGTAAACGAATCAAATTCATTTTTAATAATGCATTAAGTTGTTCGATGGAAGAAGAGTCTTCAACAGTATGAAATTCATAATCAATGCTATATGGTTTATCATGCAATACACTACTAGCATTATTTTGTTCGATGAGTATGAGATTTTCCTCCACAGATTGAGAAGTACAAAATTGTTCAACTTCCCACTGTGGTGGATGATACATATGTGCAGGGTCATTAGGGTCTATAAAATACTGATCGCAACCTTCGAAAGGTTGATTATGGTCCCAATGACTATCAGCTTTGTAATCTGTTGGCATTTCATATTTTGTATTTTCATGATATTCTCTAGATTGCCTAAAATCATGCAAAATATAGCAATTCTCAGCAGGATGGCCTAAGCCTCCACATAAGGTACAAGCATAGATTTCAGATTGCCTAGAAGAATTATATGCGACAGATTCATGCATTTGCATTTCTAAAGCTGCAGTTCCAGCTTCTAACTGGTCCAAAAGTGATGATTGTGAGAGTTGGGCACTGTAAAGATGTTCATTTTCACCATGTGGTGGATGATACATGTGTGATTAGTTACTAGGGTTCATGTATTGATGCTCAGGACTGTGAAAATGTCCATAATAATCCCTATAACTAGTGACATCATGGTCTGTTGGAGTTTCATAATGTGAAGCATGCCCGTAAGCAAGCTCTCTGATGGATTTGTTTCCATCCCCACTTGCAGACCAGAATCTTGACATGATCTCTAACTAGCACTAGGCTTGTTGCAGAGATTGGGATGTACACACTGAAAACAGACCAATTTTATTGGTTTTTTTTTTTTTTTTTCAAGCCCGTTCTCTAATTACCTCGGGCATACATTAGAAAAACAAAATAAAAGAAGAAAGATCATAAACGGAAGGGAAGTTCTATTCAATCGCAAACAAGGCTGACTTTACCATAGAAAACCTACTGATTTCTAGCAAACGCTTTCAGGAAATGCTTCCAGTAAGTCTGCAACTGCTTTACCCTTGATAGCTCTAGGTGACGCACATGTTATGTCCAGCTCTGACATTTGTAGAAGCCATTTGCATGTCCTTCCCGTCAGGACCGGCTTTGAAAGTAAAAACTTTGCAGGATCATATTTAGACACGAGTATGAACCTATTAGACAGTAGGTAATTCCTAAACTTCTGAATGGAATGGATCAAGGCCAAACATGATTTTTCCGCCCTGGGGTATCTGAGTTCGGCGTCTCTTAATATTCGGCTGAAGTAGTATATAGGATGTTCGACTCCATCATCATCTTCCGGAGAGAGTAGATCCCCTACGGCGGTGTCACTGAAGGCGGTGTAGAGGCGCAGTGGCTTCCCTTGGACAGTAGACTTCATGATAGTTGGGGATGATAGTATTCGTTGAATCTTCCGAAAAGATTCCTGCTAGATTGCGATCTAGACGAAGCTATCTCCTTTCTTCTGTAATGGAGTGAATGAGGCGGCAAGTTGGGCTAGACCAGGTATAAAACGTCGGATGTAGTTTACCTTTCCCATGAAACTTTGGAGTTCCTTCACAGTTCGGGGAGGTGGCATTGTGAGGATAGCCTGAGTCTTAGACAGGTCCACCTTGATCCATTCCGCGGTCACTTGAAATCCCAAAAAATTTCCTGAAGAGACACCGAAGGCGCATTTTAAAGGATTCATCTTCAACTTGTATTCTCGACACCTCTCAAACACTTGTCGTAAGACGTTGGCATGATCTGCTCGGGCCCTGGACTTGACCACAATATCATCTACGTAATCTTCTACTTGTTTATGCATCATGTTGTGGAAGATTTCCATCATAGCACGTTGATATGTTGCGCCGGCATTCTTTAAACCGAATGACATAACAGTATAGTAAAAATTGCCAAGAGGGGTTCGGAAGGCTGTCTTACTAGCGTCGTGCTCATACATCCTTATCTGATTATAGCCGTTGTAACCATCCATGAAGGAGAACATGCCGTATCCGCTAGTTGTATCTACTAACATGTCGATGTTAGGTAGAGGAAAGTCGTCCTTGGGGCAACACTTGTTCAAGTCTCTGAAATCTACACAACACCGAATTTGTCCGTATTTATTTTTTACTGGGACCACATTAGCTAACTAGGTTGGATGATGGATAGGTCTAATGAAGCCAACATCTAAAAACTTCTGAATTTCGTCCTTGATTTGCTCTTCCACTTCGTGTCTGAATTGCCTCAGAGATTGCTTGACCAGTTTGGATTCGGGTATGACATGAAGGTGATGGGTGACCAATTTCTCATCTAGACATGGCATTTCCTCGTATGTCCAGGAAAACACATCTTGGTACTCCTTGAGTAGTTGGACAAGACTCGCACGCTCGGCAACGGACAGAGTTGAGCTGATAGAGACAGGCCTGTGAGATTCTTCATTCCTGATGTTAACAATCTCGAGTTCGTCAGTTGTGGAGTTGGTACATCTTGTAGCTGCCGCGGAGCGTCTAACACCTCTTCTTGTGTTTCGTCATTCTTGCAGCATTCAATTGTGCGGAGAGACTGGGTACCAATCTCTCATGATAATTGCTAACAACGGCGCCGATATATTATCTTCCCCTTCTGATCACGGTTTGCCTCGAAAGCGCGTTCCCTTTTGGCGTGAGCATGGGTTGAAACTCCATCGGGTAAAGGTGGACGCCTCGTCAGAAAAGGTGTGTCATGGCGCTTAGTCCCCAGTGATGCAAGTCGGTTTTCTTCCTGGATTGAGGCCCATGTTTGTAGTATGGTGCACAGGACTTCATCCGACCTACCCTGCGGAGTTTATTTTGGCTCGAACAGTTCCACTCCACCTATTGGCGCGTATGGAGACAATGATGCAGGAATATGTATGACTTCCTCATTTAGCATGGTCTTCAGGCATTGGTGATACGTTGAAGGGATGACCTTATTTTCATGAAGCCACGGTCTCCCTAGTATCATATGGTAGTCTGGTTCCTTTTCTATGGCTTCAAATTTTACTTTCGACTGAACGGGTCCTACTGATAAATTCAGATTAACATACCCGTACGTGCTAGTCTGGTTTCCTTCGAAGTCCGTCATTGTGGTGGGCTGCCGTACAATTTTGCATGGATTAACCTTGGCCGTCCTGAGAGTCTTGAGAGTAATCACGTTCGAAGAATCTCCTGTGTCGATGAGGGCCCTCCAGAATTCTAAACCCTTGATATGCGCGGTAACATGTAGGGCCCGATTGTGACCTTCCTCTGCCATCATGTCATCTTCGGTAAACGTAATATTATTTACGGATGTTTCTGATGTGATTAGGACCTCCGGATGTGAAGGAGTCAGGTGTATGTCCATAGCTATTTTATTAATTGCAGAAAACGTCTCCGCCCGTTGATTCTTAGAGAGGTGCAAGAGTTCATACAAACTTTCCACTAGAGACTTAAACAATGACGTAATAAGATTCAAGATAAGAACATACCTTTGAGCCTCCATTAGAGCAGCAACAGGAAGGATACCAGGAGAGAAAAAGTTGCAGACAAGAAAAAGGAAAAGTTGAAGAAAAAGAGAAAGTGAAAGAAGAAAGAAATACTCTCGAGTGGGACATTATTTATAGATGAAGGATGGGTAACTCGGTTAATTGGTAAAGATTGATGCGTGTCGGTAGTAAAAGCGTAAAGTAGGGAACTTTGTCGGGTAAAAGATAAGGAGTTGCGGCAAATTAAAAAACTTAAATTCTCATGATCTTTATCTTCTTAGCCGAAAAGATATGAGAAGAGGCAAGATGTAGGGTCAAAATATTGTCACAACAATATTCCTGCGAAACAAACAACAGTACTGTGATACATTGGTAATAAACAACTGTTCTGCGATACATCAATGATATTCTGCGAAACATCCAAAGATGACTTAAACAATGACGTAATGACTGAAAACGACGGAAACATGAAGAAAGTGTGACATCCTGCGAAAGATAAAGGCGGTGCTAACTGCGATTTATCGCAGTTACTCAGATCCGAAATTGAAGGGGATCTTAGCTGTAAATGAGCTGTCATGAGCTGTAATCCACTATGTAAATACCTATATAAAGGAGATGAATAGTTCCAGAGTGAGAGATGAATTTTTGAGTGCTAGGAAAGTTTTTAGGAGAGAGAAAATCTTTTATCAAGTGTTCTGCGTTCTTGATTTCTGTAATTCCTTAAGATCAAATTAATGAAAAAAGTGTCTTTAATCTTCAAATTATGTCGTAAATATTGATAAATTCTTGAATAGGGTGTAGTGTGGGAATTCCTGCAACTACATTTTGGCGCCCAGAAACAGGGATTGAAGAGTTGAAAATCATAGTAAAAGTTAGGTAAAAGAAAGAAATTATTCAAGAATTAGAAGAATATTAAGAAATTGGATGGAAGAAAAGATGATTGAAGTCAAAGATAATCAAAAGAAATTGGAGTGTGATGTAATAAAAAAGATGATAATAGATAAGTTCCATGAAGATATTAGAGGAAGGATACACAAGCGAGATTTTGAAGGAAAGAAAATTATGACAGTAGATGAGGCATCACCGTTAAAAGATTGGGAAAAGCAGAAGATCACATTCATGGCAGCAGAAATTCCAAAAGATAATTTAAGTCATACATCTCCATTGGTGATCATAGTGTCTGTTGTACCAACAAGAAAAGAGAAATCAATAAGATCTACAGAAGAATGGGCTGTGAATAGGACTCTGGTGGACGCAGGAAGTTCTGTGGATATAATGTTTTACCACACATTCAAGAAAATGGGATACAAATATGAAGAAATGCTTAGTCCAACATATCATATTCATGGATTTGGAAAATCTCTAACAAAACCTAAAGGTGAAATTGTAGTGCGAATTCATTGGGGAAAATAGAGACGCAGGTCACTTTGTGCGTGGTGGATGTGAAATCACCTTATAACATGCTGTTGGGAAGACCATGGATACACGCAATCAAGGCTGTATCATCAACTCTACATCAGTGTTTAAAGTTCCCTATGCCTAGTGGAATTGGCGAAATTAGAGGAGATGCAGATTATGCAGCATTATGTTTCCAAAATGAAGTAAGGAATTGTGAAAATGAAATTCAGTTGTGAAAACAACGTAGAAAAGTGAGGAGAGAAGAAAATAAAGAAGAAGAATTCAAGATTTACATGATAAAATCAGAAGAAGGAAAAGGAATATTTGGCGATGTATCGCAAGAAAATGATGAACCAGTGAAGATAGTAAAGGCACCAACACCAATGGGAGAACGTGAAGCTAGTTATACTGCAGCAGAACCAACAAAAGAAGTAAATGTTGGAAGTGAAGAAGACCCAAAGATGCTGAAATTTGGAACTAAGATGGACGTGGAGGAAGAAGATCAAACTGTAAATCTTCTGCGAGAATACAGAGATATTTTTTCGTGGAATATTGATGAGATTCCTGGAATAGATCCATCTGTTGCGTGCCATAGATTGGAGATTAACAAAAATATGAGACCGATCAAACAAAGAATAAGAAAGATTGTAACTACTTATCATGCCAAGATAGAAGAAGAATTGCAAAAGATGCTTGATGCAGGAATTATAAGGCAAGCGAAATATCCATAATGGATCGCCAATATGGTAGTAGTTCCCAAGAAAAACAAGGGGATAAGAATTTGCATCGATTTTACTGATTTAAATAAAGCATGTCCCAAAGATAGTTTTCCCTTACCAAATATCCCGCAGATGGTGGAATCTTCCGCAGGAAATGATCGAATATCTTCGTTAGATGGATACAAGGGCTATAATCAAATACCGCTGGCAGAAGAAGATCAAGAACACACTGCATTCTTTTCTCCCAGAGGACTATATTGCTACACAAAGATGCCTTTTGGGTTACGAAATGCAGGAGAAACATATCAAAGAATGGTGGAAAAAGTGTTTGCAAAATGGATACATAAAACTTTAGAGGTATATGTGGATGATATGTTGGTAAAAAGCAAAGAAGCTAAAAATCATGTGCAAGACCTAAGGGAAATTTTTGATCAGATGCGACTTTTTAATGTCAAAGTAAATCCTGAGAAATGTACTTTCGAAGTATCATCTGGGAAATTCTTGGGATATATTGTATCAAAAGAAGGAATACAAGTTGACCCTGAAAAGGTGCAAGCAGTTCGAGATATGCCAACTCCAGCAACAGTAAAAGATGTGAAAAAATTGAATGGACTTTTAGCCTCACTAGGAAGATTTATTTCGCGGTCATCAGATAAATGCAAGCATTTCTTCAACACACTAAAGAAGGGAACAAAATTTAAATGGACAAACGAGTGTGAGAAAGCTTTTCAAGGAGTTAAGGAATATTTGATGAATATATCCATACTACAGAAGGCTGAACCAGGAGAAGAATTGCTGATATATCTTACGACAACTCCACATGCTTTAAGAGCAGTACTTTTGCGAAATGACGCAGGAGTTGAAAAACCCATTTACTACATCAGCAAAACATTCAATGCTGCAGAGAAAAATTATTCGAAGATTGAAAAGCTAATTTTGGCATTAGTTTATGCAGCTTCTAAACTTCACATATATTTCCAAGCACATAAAATTAAAGTACTAACAAAGGTACCAATCGAGTCAGTAATGAAAAATTCAAAAAGATCAGGCAGAGTCGAAAGATGGAATGCACAAGTGGGGCATTTTGAGATCCAATATGCAATTTTATCTTCGCCAAAATCTCAAATTATCGCATATTTTCTCGCAGAATTTCCTTTGGAGGATGATGAAGCTGTAGAAGACATGATAGATATAGAAGAAGAATATGGGGATCCTAGAGATCTTTTAACAGAACCAAATAGGTGGGAGATATTAGTAGATGGATCATCCAATGGAGAAGGAAATGGAGTGGGAGTCGTTTTTATTTCGCCAAAAGGTGCGAAAATGGCATTTGCATTTCGACTGGAATTCGAATCTACCAATAATGAGACAGAATACGAGGCTGTAGTACATGCTTTAAGATTTGCGATAGAAATGAAGGTGGAAAATGCAAGAGTTACAAGTGATTCACAATTGATTATTCGCCAAATTGAAGGGGAATATGAAACTAATGATATATCTTTGAAAAAATATAAGAAACTTGTTGAAGAATTATCTGCGAAAATTCAAAAACTCAAATGGAGGCATATTTCAAGAAGAGATAATAGGCTTGCAGATGCTTTTGCGTTTATATCAAGTATGATGGTAGATCCGATCATGAAAATATAAAAATACAAACACTCATAGCAATCGTCAATTAATAAAGAAGAAGAAGAGGAAGTCAAGCGATGGTAGTAGAAAATAATGGTGAAGAATCAAGCCGAATTATCGCAGATTGGCGTGCGGAAATTCACGCATATCTATCAAGGGGGGAGATACCAAGGAACATATTGGAAGCACATAAATTAAAAAGTAGATCAACAAATTATGAGTTAAGAGATGGGGTATTATATCGAAAATCTTTAAATGGGCCTTCCCTCAGATGTTTGACACAAGAAGAAGGAAAGCAAATATTAAAAATGTTACATAGTGGGGATGCTGGTAATCACAGCGGCGACAGATCTTTAGCATACAGAACTAAAATGCAAGGTTATTATTGGCCATATATGCATGAAGATGCAAAGAATTTATCAAGAAGTTGCGAGGAATGTCAGCGATTTGCAAAACGAATACATGCACCAGGTGAAACATTAATATCTTCAAAAAATGTTTGGCCATTTGGAAAGTGGGGTTTAGATATTGTGGGACCATTTGTACCAGGAACAGGGGCAAAAGAGATACTTAATTGTCGCAACAACAGATTACTTCAAAAATGGGCGGAAGTTAAGGCAAGACATCATAATCGTGATAAGGACATTTTCACATTTATATTTGAAAATATCATTTGCAGATTCGGAATTCCAGCGCAATTGGTGTCAGATAATGGAAAAAAATTTGAAGGACAAAATATAGAGATGTTACTTAATGCATTCAAGATAAAGTGTGGAAAATCAACTCCTTTATATCCACAGGCCAATGGTCAAGCTGAAGCAACTAACAAAATAATTGCAGATATTCTCAAAAAGAAGTTAGAAGGGAATCATATAACGTGGTGTCAACAAGTCCATAATGCAGTTTGGGCTTATAATACAACACGAAGAGAAGCAACTGGGGTATCACCTTTTTGTTTAACATATGGGGTTGAGGAAGTATTACCAACAGAAGTTGCTATTCTTACAACAAAAAGAGAAGCTTGGGAAAAGAATCTTAGTGCTGGTATGATTCTAGAAAAACTTGATGAGGTAGAAGAGAAGAGAGAAAATGCACTACAACATATGGAAAACTACCATCGCAGATTAGCTCGTGAATATAATAAACGAGTAAAGAAGCGTGAATTCCAAATTGGAGATTTAGTTCTGCGAGAAACACCAGAATATCAGCGAGAAAATGGAGGAAAATTAGCGAAAAAATGGGATGGGCCATATATAATCAAAGAAATAGTTGGAAATGGAGCATATAAATTAATGGATCCAGAAGGAAGAGACATGGGTCAAAGACTTGGCAGACCATGGAATAGACAATATCTAAGAAAATATTTTCAATAAAGGTTTGAAAGACTAGAATGAATGGGTTACAAAGTTGGCTGCATATAAAAGTTATTTTCCGCAATAATTTGCGAGTTAATTAAATTTTTTTAATGCAAATGCATAAGATGGGCGCAAATCGCCTAAAAATATATAAGAATGGGACGGAATTTTATGGCGTACACCTTAGTTCGCGGATTCTATTCCGTAAGAGGCAATGTCTTTAAAGTGCGTCATAAGGGGGGTATCTCTTTGCATGGATATGGGAAAGGCTATACCGCTACTGGAACCTAGTCATGGCGATTTGGGATTATAGAAAATCCATCCGGCAGAGATAACTTAGATTCCCAATTATATAAGGTTATACCCTGGTTGGGCGTCCGAGAGTTTCTCCTAAGGAATGCAACATATGATCAAGGCGCCGAGGTACACGGTTGAGTTGTGGATGCCCGGGATGGATGAACCTACCCTGGCCATCCATGGAAAGTCTTGGCTTACGATGTGTTCGGCCCGAAGAAAACCCCATTTAGGGTGCAGTCTTATAACTATAAGGCATATAAGGCATAAAGGACAAGGCTCACGAAAACAATCAAGTTGTTGGCAGAACCGGATGGGAAAGTGCTAGTCTTGTATGGCCGATGTATAATCCTTGAAGGGGAAACCGGGGGGAGAGATAAGGGCGATACCCTCCATTAGGGAGTTGTGTATCAAAAAAGACGGAAATGTCATGGGGCTTTATATTCGCAAGAATATTTAGGCCCGTCATATTGTCGCGTGACAGAGACAGCAATGTCATGGGACTTTATATTATCAAGAGTATTTAGGCCCGTCATATTGCCGCGTGACTGGCCAAAAAGCCTAAAGAAAAATATTAAGATGAGATCAATGGGTTTTTGCGATAAGATCAAAATATGAGATAAATGAAATCAAATAATAAGAGGATATAAATCGCAAAGACGGCAATGTCATAAGTCTTAAAAAGCAAAGAGAGATTAATCTCACAAGATGGCTTAGATTTATCATATTGTCGCAGAAATTAAAATTAAATAATAAGGCAAGATCAATGGATTATTACATATAAAAGGAAGAATGTCCTGCGATCTTGTCGCATAAAAGTGGAAAAATAAGACCTTTAACTAGGAAGGCAAAATAAGACCACGAGAAAAGTTATATCTGCGAAGCATATAACAAATTCTTCGAAGAAATATTTGCGATAATTCATTTATCATATTACAGATTGATAAAAAGAGGAAAGTATGGGATTTCTTACAAGGATAACAAATAAAATACTTCACAAGGAAGATTATGAGGGGCAAATATGGGGAATATAAAACAATATTTCATTATCTTCCTTGAGAAGAATCAAAATAATAAAAAAGAAGGAAGATAATCAAGTTACAAGAGTTTATGAAGATTGGATTCAGAATTAATAAAAGTATATAAATTAGGATAAGTGATTGAGTTACAAAAACTTCAATGTTTCGCAAAAGGAGCAGGAAGAAGAAAGATTCGGAAATTACAATCATTCGCAGAATAGGGAGAAGAACAAGAAATATTTCGCAGAAATACATGATAAGAATATTCTTCTCTAAATTCATCATTCTTGTTCACCACTATTATCTTCACCAGCATCATCTTTTTCAGTTTGAGTTTTTCCATCACCAGCGATTGTTTCATGAGGAGGATTTTGTTCTTCATGAGGAGGATTTTGTTCTTCTGCTTCATTAATAGGATTTCCTTCATTCTCAGGAGGACTTTGTTCATTTTTCAGAAAAATCTTCTTCATTGCTTGAATAATTTAGTTCTTCATCTATGGGATGAGGAACTTCGTCATCATCTATCTCCAAGGGTTTGATCTTCATAGGAGGTAAATAATGATAGAATAGAACATTATTTATGAAAACCTCAGCGCCTAAATGAGCCTTGCGGAGGCAATTCTTTTCCCGATTTCTGATCTCTATATCTTTGAAATACTCAAGATAGTCAAATCTTCTCAATGATCTGTTGTGAGAATTGGAAAGCGCAGTATTCTTTTTGCGAAGTTTGGCTAACCTCGTAGACAGATCAGAAATTGAAGCTTGAAGATGCTTCTCAGATTCTGCGAGAGGAAAATTGCATATTAGATGGAATTTTCGCGAAAAATAAAATGAGAAAATACAATGAATTAATTAATAGATGAGGCAGTCAAAATGACTACCTTCCTTTTGCGAAGATAAAGTGTGAATTATATTAAAGAATCAACTCTTCCATCGGTTCATGGCATCATCAAAATTATCCCCAACCTTACCTTTTAAACGAGATTTTATACTTTTGTCACAATTGCGAAGATAAACATTTTCTTCCTTCAATCGAGTATAATCATCTTTGAGATTGTTGACTTTTACACTTAGCTTCTCTTGGCATTTTCTTCCCCAATCGAGTATAAACATTTTCTTCCTTCAATCGGTTCATGGCATTTTCTTCCCCAACCTACCCTTTATAAGCTTCTCTTGTTCAGCAGCAGATGATTCAGTTATCTTTTTAAGTTCATCTTTCAGTACACGAAGGGATTGCTCTTGGTCCTTACACAGCTTTTGTAGATTATCTAATTGATGCGAATAATTCTTTGTTGTATCCACAAAACTACGTTTTTCTTGGGATAAAACTCTGTTTTCATCTGATAAATATTCCACCCTCAAGTTAATTTGGTTTAGCGAATATAAAAGTTGGGTGGCATCATTATTTAGACGATCTCGTTCATGAATTAGTTGATCTCGTTCATGAATTAGCTGGTTGTTCTCATTCTTAAGATTATTTATCTCGTCAATTGAGTATGTGTGAAGAACATTCAATTTATCAAATTGATTCTTCCAAGATTCTTTCCCAATACGGGCCTCATCAGCGATTGTTTCCCACTCAAGTATCTTCATTAATTGGTTATGTTTTGAAGCTAAATATGCATCAACAAATAAATAAAGGAAAATTGAGTACATAAAAAAGCAAATATTTACAAAGGCAAAAAGCAGAAGCAAGAAGGTTATACCTTTTAGATCATCATTTCTGCTGCGAAGAATTTCACAGTCTAATTCAGAATTGTGAAGCTTATGATTGAGAAGTCCACACTCCAAAGTTTTTCTTGAAGATTCATCTTCAAAGTTTCAACCTCATCTTCTAAGGCAGTTAACGAAGATGAAGAACCACAAGATCCAAGATGTTTGCTTAGAATCATATAAACATCCTGTCTCGCAGGATCTGAAGAAGATTTCATAGCATCATTTAAAACTTTAGATAATATTTGAAAAGCAGCTTCAAACCCTGTTGCAATTTCTTGGGAAGAAGGAAGAGAAGTAGAGGAAGAAGTTTTGGCGATAGTAAGAATGGAAGAAGGAATTTGATTGGTCGCAGTTACAGTTTCATTCATCGCAACATCATCCACCGCAGCTTCCTTAATTGAAGCTTCATTTACCATAGTTTCATTATCTACGACTTCATTCACCGCAGCCTCATTAACTATCATTTCATTTACTATAGTTTCGTTCACCGCAGTTTCATTCGTCACAGATTTATTTCCAACTATCATAGATTCATCCATCGCAGTTTTTAAAATGTTGGGATTATCAGAGATAGGAATATTAGTATCAATAACTTTAGTAGGGGTTGAGGAAGAAGTAATATGGGTATTGAAATTCGCGCAAGGAGAAGAAGAAGATTTATCTTGCGACGAAATAGGTTTTGCAGGTAAAAATTCAAGAATATCCACTTCATCTGAAAGAGCTTTAACTTGACGAGAACGCTTAAGAGGTTTAGGAATATTCCCTTCATTCTGCGAATAATAATGTAGATAAGAAACAGAGGAAACAATATTGTTATTTCAAAGGAATAGATGTTTCTTACTACCTTATCATCCTCAGATCTTTTCGTCTTCCCAACACGCCTTTTCTGAGAACCCTTAGGGTTAGGGTTTTTGATAGTAACTTTAATCTGAGAAGTGGTGTTACTGAAAAAAGATGATAAAATATGGGGAATATGAAGAAAATGGGGCGATAAATATAACATAACATGAACAAAATAAGATTCAAGATAAGAACATACCTTTGAGCCTCCATTAGAGCAGCAGCAGGAAGGATACCAGGAGAGAAAAAGTTGCAGACAAGAAAAAGGAAAAGTTGAAGAAAAAGAGAAAGTGAAAGAAGAAAGAAATACTCTCGAGTGGGACATTATTTATAGATGAAGGATGGGTAACTGGGTTAATTGGTAAAGATTGATGCGTGTCGGTAGTAAAAGCGTAAAGTAGGGAACTTTGTCGGGTAAAAGATAAGGAGTTGCGGCAAATTAAAAAACTTAAATTCTCATGATCTTTATCTTCTTCGCAGAAAAGATATGAGAAGAGGCAAGATGTAGGGTCAGAATATTGTCACAATAATATTCCTGCGAAACAAACAATAGTACTGTGATACATCGGTAATAAACAACTGTTATGCGATACATCAATGATATTCTGCGAAACATCCAAATATGACTTAAACAATGACGTAATGACTGAAAACGACGGAAACATGAAGAAAGTGTGACATCCTGCGAAACATAAAGGCGGTGCTAACTGCGATTTATCGCAGTTACTCAGATCCGAAATTGAAGGGGATCTTAGATGTAAATGAACTGTCATGAGCTGTAATCCAATATGTAAATACCTATATAAAGGAGATGAATATTTCCAGAGTGAGAGATGAATTTTTGAGTGGTAGGAAAGTTTTTAGGAGAGAGAAAATCTTTTATCAAATGTTCTATGTTCTTGATTTCTGTAATTCCTTAAGATCAAATTAATGAAAAAAGTGTCTTTAATCTTCAAATTATGTCGTAAATATTGATAAATTCTTGAATAGGGTGTAGTGTGGGAATTCCTGCAACTACATCTGCTGGTCTCTGGTTCGTAGTAAAGCTGTTGATTTGGGGAGAACTAGTCTCCGATGTAGAGGTCTCCAGAATGCTCACCTCTGACATCATCTTGATGAGGAGATCAAGTATGCTATTTATCGTTTCCTTGATCAGCTCCATGTTCTTCGTATGAATCTCATGTACCCGTGCTAGTTCGATTAATGTTGGGAATCTCCTGATCATGCCGTCAGGTACGTCGTTAGGAGGAGGGGTATCTCCGTTGGAGGAACCATCGAGATTCGAGACTGTCGAGGTGGTCCTAAGACCAACCATCTCCAAATTGATTGAATGGTATTGAAGAAATTGACTTTACAACCGAAAGATTAATCTCCCACTGTGGTCGCCAATTGTTTATGGGTGAAAACTATTCCTGCCGATTTTGGTAATTTGGGGTGTGTGGATGAGGAATGAATCTAAACCTTAAACAAATTCACTGTGCGGTGATTGCTTGTAGATTCGAGAGATTAATCTGTGCAAGTCCGGCCTAAACCAAGAAATGGTCGTTCCAGACTTGTTTCGGTCACAAAGTGAAGGAGATGGGGTTGATCTTAGGGAGGGAAGCGAAGAAGGTGTTGAGATTGTGAAGGTGTTGAGATTGTGAAGGTGTTGGCTATGTATGACTTGTATCATAAAGCTGAACTAGATTGGAGGATGTAAGCTATTAGTTCCTGTGTTTGAATACGATTGTATCAACACTTGCTTCTGTTTTCTCGTCTTGTTCTGTCCTTGTGAAAAATAGGGCGGAGAACCTATTTATACAAGTCTTTTAGCCTAACCTTCGTATCTCGTGGGAAGTGGAGAAAGTGGAGTGATGGAGTAGTGTGTTGGTGTCACACGAATAGGCTTTCCCACTTCTCCCATCATCACTAACCGTCCATGACTTCCTGACATGTTCTTGTGATGGCGCGTTGTGCGCTGCACGCTATAAACCGCCAGACCAATACCCCAGTATGTATCCCCCAGTTTGTGACATGATTGATGTCTTGAACATGTGGATCATGAGACCCACAGAAAGTAGGATGTAATTCTACGTTATTTAGGAAATTGATACTTGTGAAGTATCCTGTGTATACTATGCAGGTACTGCATCGAGTATATTCAGCATGTATGAAGCATCGCTGTTTGAGAGTCTCAAAATAACCTCATGTCCAGCCTACTTCATGTGATGGTTTGGAGGTTGCGCAGACAAGTCCTCCCTTGGCCGACCACATAGTGTGGTAGAGTGACGGATGGTGATCACCACGACTCCGTACTGACCAATTAACTCCTGACCAGGGTTGTATAACCAAGCTGGTGAAGTAGGACGGACGAGATGGTCTCTGAGACACTCATCTGCGACCGTTGGTGAAATTAGGGTTTTGGAGTAGGCGCACAAGCACCACTCTTCAGCCTGATCGAATCCAAGTTTGGGATACGAATTTTGGCTGGCCGACCATACATGCATGTAGATGACATGAAAGTGTAGGCGCCCATACCCTATTGTCTCACGAAAGTGTGATCTGGGCCACTCAATTTATCCGGCGAAGTTGAGTGGTCGAGATCAATTTGCGACAGTAAACTGGTGCCGCAAAAGCCACATACCGTACCAACTTCGGGCGTGCGTTCCAAGACAATGAGGCTTGGTCGGTCTTGGCCGATTACTCCAGCGTGTAGGTGGTAGGCTGGTGTTTACGCCTATGTCTTACCGTCCCATGAAAACAAGATCTGAGCCACTCAATTCGTCCGGAGAAATCGAGCGGTTGAGATTAGTTTGCAATTTGGAAGGAGAGACCACGCATGTTGGAGGCACGCGAACTGGGGAGAAAAGATAAAGTTCGGTCTTGGCCGATTAGGTATAGAGATAGGTGGGCCCACAGTGATCGTGTTGATACTTACCGGACCTGCTTAGCCTATTCCTGGACCCTTCGTCCAATCATGAGAACATGGACGCTTATGATCGCGACATAAACCCTAATCAGGGTATTACCGTCCACATGTTGTACCTAGTTTGGAACACACGAACTAGGACGACCAACTATAGTTGGTCCTGACCGATTGGTCGGGTATGTAGGTGCGGCCACGGTGATTGTGTTGACATGCTCCGTGCCCTTCGAATCTACATCTTCACCCTCCATCTATACCTGCGAAGATGGATGGTTGAGACTGTTTTGCGACACATGAAATTTTCCGCAAACCCTAATTTAGGGTTTTCCGTCCATACTGCTATGGTTTGGACGTTTTGGAAAGATAGGCCAATCTTTTGGGGAGGCCGACCATGCGGGGACCGCATTGGTTCGGCAGCGGGTATTCCATACCTTCTTGGGGGTTATGGAATCGATCTGGGCCATCCAATCATGTTGGTGGAGTTGGATGGTCGTGATCACATCCAGACTGATACGGTCAGTCCGGATGCTCAATCGGTCTAGTATAACACACCGAGAATGGCTCAATCGGGCTAGTATAACACACCGAGAGTTGCAGCCTGTACGGATATTTCGTACATGTTTTCATTATAATGCTTGGAAATTCATGTTGCTCTGCTGAGAGCAACACTCAGTCATCATGCCATACTGATAATGAGTACAAGAAATACAAGGATGGTTACGCATTAATTAATAATGTTGTAAATTCACAGGGTACATGGGATTGTTGCTACATGCTCCAACCTAGATGAATTTCGTGTATTTTATTCACAGAATGGGATTGTTGCCACATGCTCCATTCTAGGTAAAATAAAGTGAAGGAGTATCCATCACTTATTAATGGCCTTATCTTTTAAAAGATGTTAGCGCATAATTTTACCCTTAAATGAAAATCCACCATCAACACCAATGAATTCATCTTCTTGTTTTTAGATTTATTGGTTTTAATTATAAACTTGTTTGGAAGATGAGGGTTGTAGTATTAATCTTTATGGTTTTATATATTGCAATATTTTGATGGGATATGTCTGTTCACGTCCGTGAAATTAATTGTCCCATATTTTGTCAAAAGTAAAGTCTTTCACGTATTGGTATGTAAATATTGATAAAGGAATGAATGGACTTTTGGCAAAACACAAAAGTTAAGCCTATATTGTCATTCTTTGATGTAAGATAGGTTAAAATCTTTTGTGATTCAAGGATAAAGTGTATTATGTCACTTTTTGATGGAAAAATAGAATATGTCCTTGTTTTTGTAATCCACGGTTTAGAGCTTAATTGTTCCATATTATTATGTATTACCGTGAAGGTTCCATCTTGTATCTTATGTTGAGCACTATACGAGTAAGTCGATTTCTTATTGGCATGATTGGTTGTTCCATAAAGATGCAATATGTTGATCATTAAGAACTAAATTAATCAACTTGTGTGGTTATTTAGTTTGTATTTCGTGAGTTCTCTCAGGTTGAGTACATGGATGGTTAAGGTTGTCATTTCCTATGATAATCTTAGTTGGGGTTCCATAATCTATTATGTTGAGCCCAAATGAACTAAATCAATCATCTAATGTGATTATTTAGTTAGCACTCCATAGATTTTTCTCATGTTGAGTGTGGACAATTGAATTGATTACTTTGTGATTAGTTTAATTGTGCAATCCGATTAGAGTATTTATGGGTTCTCTTATGAATAATCTAATCAATGCATTAAGTCTCCATAAGTTTACTTGTGTTGAGCATATTTAGTCAAATTAATCTTGGTTCACTTTGGTTAATCTGATTGAATATTTTGGATTCCAAATTCATACTTGTATGTAATTTGTTGAGTCTAAAGAAATCCTTCTTTTCTCTTGAAAATAAGGTCGTTTTTGTTGTTCCCTTGGGAATGACATCTTATGCGGGAGAGTTCTTTTGAACTTGCGCTTAATTTCCAAATCTTTGTGGGGAGTGCGGCTGTGGAATTTTTAGGGGTTATCTTGTATCTTTATAAACTCCTTGATGAATGCATTTATCCTCGGCTTTATGATTGCATCTAAACAAGATAATAGAACATTTAACTTTGGTCATGAAATGTCTCTTACGGAAATTTCATTAGGATCCCGTTCTTGTACCTTTGCCAATTTTATTGACAAAAAGGGGGAGAATTAATTATAGTTCATACTACAAATACATATGGTTTTCGGATCATTATGTAAGGGGGAGTGGTTTCCATGTGAGATGGATTATTGAACAAGGGGGAGTGAAGTATCACCATAGTATTGTTGTTGAAGTTGTGATGCAATTGGACTTTGACGATGTGTAATAATACTATGACACTGTATAATAATGATTGAGAACTGATGCTTTTCTCATTGTTATAGCTACGGATTTTTAACAACGATGATGCTAAACTTACAGCCTTTGGGATCATTGGACTACTTGGAAGTGACGAAGATTTCGAGTATTGTTGAAGATTAGGCATGTGGAATACGTGCTACAAAGTTTATTTATATAATTTTTGTATTCCATATGTATTAATAGTTTTGCCACTAAAATTGACAGGGGGGGGGATTGTTAGAGCACTGCCCGGTCAAACTCGCATGCGTTTCTATCTCAAGCATGTTTGTCAATCTTAGTGATCAAAACTATAAAGTTTTGATTTCTAGTCTACTATAGCTAAGGTCTCGGACTAGGATAAAAAGTGCAGTTGACATCAAGAACTCCATGGCGATCATCATACAAGATGAAGGACTACTCAAGGAACCAGTGGATCTTCATCGACTAAAAGGTATGCGGAGACTTTAACTTATCTATCACTCAAAAGTCTATCTACTCTATCTCCTATCTTGAGACAAAAGTCGTTTTACTATATAGACTAAGAATATGCACATGTGACATTTCGAGCTGAGTATATCTTGCTTATCTATTTCTCGAAATGGGTGTTGGTAAAGCTTTTACTTTAGCCAAGTTCATCTTTGCCTAGTGACGAAAGTCATGTTATGTTTCAATCACTTTGGAAATCGCTATGACGAAAAATAGTTTGTGAATAACAACTATATAACGCCCTTTGAGAATGTTTCAATGATTGAAATGAGAGTTTAGACTATATAACCATTGTGGGATATAAACATTATTGTGGTAACACATATATGTATAAGTCCTTAGCACTTGAACCGAAGTTTGCGAACTTTATTGATCAAGTGGAACCGGAACGTGAGCAGTCAACTCAGTCCGCGAACCCAGTCCGTGAACTGGCGTAAGTTCTCGAACCTGAGAATATCTGCCGAAGTTAAAGCTCAGGTGCAATCCGCGAACCCAGTCCTTGAACTGACGGAAGTTCTCGACCCAAGAAATTTTGCTGGAGTTTATTAACTTCAACCGGTTAGCTTGAGTCCGCGAACTCAAGAGGTTATGTCTAAAAATGTTGTTCGTGAACTTATCTTAAATTATCAAGGAATGCTTTTGCAAACCGTGGCTTTATAGTTCATGAAATGATTCGAGTGAATCACATCGTTTTTTATTTAATTGTGTCTTATGTAATATATGAGATCTCATAGCAATTGAACAACTCTCTAACTAGTTCATTTGAGTCATTTGGACTAGTTATGGTGAAGAAGAATATGGTTGATATGAAAGTTATTATTTGGCTAACCATTTGGTTGATTAATATTGTATCAACCATTGTACACGTTTGGGTACAGTTACACAAACCCAAAATTTCAAGTACATGTGTGTATGTCAAGCTAAGTTTTCGATCTAACGGTTGAGAGATATTAGCTTGTATCTAATCAGGTTTTCATCTAACGATGAATATTGAATGCTTTGTTAGTAAGCTAACATTGATTGCAAACCATGATTTGAAAGACTATATAAGGGGGAACTCTAGCAACTGGGAAACCTAATCCCCACACATTCTGTGTGATACTAGTTTGCTAAAGCTAGGGTCAATTCTTCTTTAACCTTTGGTTTCCTTCTTCTCAAACTAGGTTAACGAACTAAAAACTTCATTAGGATTGTGAAGCCAAAACGATACTATTTTTCTTGTAGTTGTGTGATCTGATCTTGTTGTTTCTATCGTACGAGTACAATTGTAATAATTGGCTTGAGATTTATATCTCTGATAGGCAAGATAAAAGTAGCCACAAACATCTTCGTCTCATTGTTTGTGATTCCTCAATAATCTTCTTCGCTGCGTCGATTAAGTTTATTGTGAGGTGTTTGATGAAACTGAGTTGTTCTTCGGGAATAAAACTTGTAGGTTTATTCGTGGGAGACGAATTTATCTATTACCTGTAGACTTTTCTGTGTGAGATAAATTTGTTTATTAAAGTCTTCGACTTTGGGTCGTAGCAACTCTTTGTTGTGGGTGAGATCAGCTAAGGGAATCAAGTGCGCAGTATCCTGTTGGGATCATAGGCATAGGAGCATAATTGTACCTTGGATCAGTGTGAGATTGGTTGGGGTTCAACTATAGTCCAGCCCGAAGTTAATTTGGAGTAGGACAGTGTCTGTAGCGGCTTAATACAGTGTATGTTTAATCTGGACTAGGTCCCGGGGTTTTTCGGCATTTGCGGTTTGCTCGTTAACAAAATTCTAGTGTCTGTGTTATTTCTTTTCCGCATTATATTTTTATATAATTGAAATAATACAGGTTGTGCGTTGTTTAATCAATTAGAGCAACTGCAGTCATACGACTATAACCAAAGAGTAAAGAGCAAAAAAATTTGAAAATTTTGGGTTTACTCCGTGTGCGACGCTACGGTGGGAAAACCAAATTTGGTGGGGCGCAACTTTAAGTTGCGCCCCAATCAGGCGAACCCAATCAATTCCGCCCCATAATCATTTAATTACTTTTTGTTTCATCAGGCGGAATGCATCAATTCCGCCCCAACATTTTTTATTTTTTTTATTTGGGGCGTACCTCAAAGTTACGCCCCAATCAGGCGTAACTGTATTTTGCGCCCCAATTTTTTTTTTGTCTTCGGGCGTAATTTTAATCTACGCCCCATCAAGCGTAACCCCAATTTACGCTCGATCAAAGACTAAACTAAAGACCATATATACTCTGGGTTTTAGTTTTAGTCTGGTTTATAGTCTTTACTCCGTCCCGTAGCGCCTCGTGTTTCGACTAAATTTTTAGTTATAGTCGAAGACTGTGGTTGCTCTTAGAATATCCGACCATTTTGGTTTTTGATTTAAATTGATTGACACTTGGATATTGGTCTTTGGTACCATCCAAGTTATCTCTCTTTTATTAGACTCGCGATTCATATTTGCTTGAGTAAATCAAATAGAGGGATTGAGATAATAACTCCTTGAGTATTTTCTATTGATTGAGTCTAACTGTCTAGTTGATTCTCTAGAAAACAACTCGGAGTTGTCCATATAGATTGCTAATCGAAACATTGGGTGGTGTTGTTAGAACCCCGCTTTTTCAGCTGGTAACCTTGGACGGATAAGATCTGCACCTTAGATAAAAAAGTGGTCGTCGATTGTTGCAGGCCTTCGTTTTGGTAGTCGTAATAGGAAGGCCGGCATGGTATAGGTTAGGTGCGGCAAGGTGGCTGGAACGACATGCATTTGGCACATGTGGCATGGTCAACATGCCTTGGCGCGGTTTGGGTGTGGCCAAAATTAGGGTTTTGGCGTTGGGCCAAAGGTTACCATGCGTTGGTTGGTGACCTTGGACGGCTAAGATTTGCATTTTAGATGGAAAGATGGTCATTGATTGTTGCAGGCCTTTGTTTTGGTAACCGCGTGGGGAAGGCCAACACGGTATGGCGCGACAAGGTGGCTGGCAAGGCATGCCATTGGCACATGTGTCATGGTCGGCATGCCTTAGTGCGGTTTAGAAGTGGCCAAAATTAGGATTTTGGCCTTCGGCCAAAGGTTACCATGCATTGGTTGGTGACCTTGGACGGCTAAGATTTGCATCTTAGATGGAAAGATGGACGTTGATTGTTGTAGGCCTTTGTTTTGGTAGCCGCATAGGGAAGGCCAACACGGTATGGCACGACAAGGTGGCTGGCACGGCATGCCATTGGCACATGTGGCATGGTCGTCATGCCTTGGCGCGGTTTAGGCGTGGCCAAAATTAGGGTTTTGACGTTGGGCCAAAGGTTACCATGCATTGGTTGGTGACCTTGAACGGCTAATATTTGCATCTTAGATGGAAAGATGGTCGTTGATTGTTGCAGGCCTTTGTTTTGGTAGCCGCATGGAGAAGGCCAACACGGTATGGCGCAGCAAGGTGGCTGGCGCGGCATGCCATTGGCACATGTTTCATGGTCGGCATGCCTTGGCACGTTTTAGGCATGGCCAAAATTAGGGTTTTGGCATTGGTCCAACGGTTACCATGCATTGGTTGGTGACCTTGGACTGCTAAGATTTGTATCTTAGATGGAAAGATGGACGTTGATTGTTGCAGGCCTTTGTTTTGGTAGCCGCATGGGGAAGGAAAACACGGTATGGCGCGGAAAGGTGGTTGGCATGCCATCGGCACATGTGGGGCCAAGAGTTTAGTATGGACGGTTTTGGCATGGTGGGGACAAAGCAAGGTGCGGTTGGCTTGGCTAGCATGATTAGCATGCCTTGGCGCGGAAGGTGTGGCTGGCATGGTTTGCCCTTGGCACAGTGGTGCGGCTAGCATGGTTGGTATGCCTTGGCGCGGTAGATATGGCTGGCAAGGTTTGCCATTGGCACATTGGTGCCGCTATCATGGTTGGAAAGCCTTGGCGCGGTAGATGTGGATGGCATGGTATTTCATTGGCACAGTAGTGCGGCTAGCATGGTTGGCATATCTTGGTGCGGTAAATGTGGATGGAATGGTTTGCCATTGGCACAGTGGTGCAGCTAGCATGGTTGGCATGCCTTGGCGCGGTAGATGTGGCTGGCATGGTTTGGCATTGGCACAGTGGTGCGGCTAGCATGGTTGGCATGCCTTGGCGTGGTAGATGTGGATGACATGGCTTTCCATTGGCACAATGGTGTGGGAATTAGGGTTTGGCCCATCGAAACCCTAATTAGTATTAAAAAAAGGTACCCTAGTAAAGGGTTCAATAAATGCATTCAGTGGAGATATTATTACTCAAATTCTGTGATGTCACTGTCTGACTAGGGTTTTACGATTTTAACCCTAAGCTAAAAACCACCATCAATATTAATTCCCCTTCTTAGCTTGGAACAGGGGCGTTGTTGCGAGGTAAACATAAGATGGTGACAGACAAGGAAAAAATCGAAACGTAAATCATGCAAGATGGTCAGGAAAGTCCGACTAACCTTTTTTGAGAGGTAAGGAGAGTTCATGATCCCGTGTTTGTCGGCCTTGCATAACTTTTATTTATGGTGTAGACCGTGAAGTGGTGAGATGAGAATAGTAAGTTTAGTCTGGTTACTCATCATCTTGGCTAGGTTAGGGAACATCATGATGCTGGCTTGGAAAGTTTTTGGTGTTGGCGTGGCAAGCCATGGCGCGGACGGTCTTGGCATGATGGGGCCATGGAAACGGAGTGGACGGCTTGGCATGGTGCGTCCTTGACAAGGCATGGTTTAGTAAGGCAATGCGTGCACGGGCATGGCCAAGGCATGATGTGGATGGCTTGACATTGTGATTTGTCTTCGCGGGCCCGATTGCCTCTTTTCCTTACTTGACTCAAATAGGGAGTCCTTTTCTTATTCAAACTCCCTAGTATCACACCTTTCTGTCTCGCATGACTTTCATAATGGTTTTTGAGGAGGGGTTTTGTTTTTGGCTGATTTCTCGGTCATAACGCAACCATGTCCCGCTTGTGTTTTTCTTTTTTTTCTTTAGGGTTTCCATAACATTTATGACGGTGAAGTTGCATCATCTTCCCAGTTTTACAATAAAGATTTTCTTTCGTTGAGTCCTCATTTCCTCATTATGTCGATCAGGAGTGAATCATCCTCAAGCCAGTTAGGTTATCCGGGAAAACACGTGAGGCATGACTCTTGCAACGATTCCACCATCCGGGTTATTCAATAAAGAAGATCATACCGGTATGTTTTTTTTATCAACAGATATTTCATTGTTTGCTGATGAATGACAAAAGTTTTCTTTTGTGTAGAGTTATCATGTCGGGCCGTGCGTTACCATCATTGATGAAGATGATTTGGTCACCTCTTTTTCTTCAAGCCTGATCCTACCAACCGTTACATATCTGGAGAACGCCGACTTAGGAATTTCTTGTCATGAGTATCCCAATTTTGGTTTGTTGTTCGGAACCCGCATGAGGTGTCTTTCCTCTAACTACCAGAACGTTGGTGGGTTTCTAGTGCGGAAATAATTCGTGACTATTTACATAAATATATGGAGGATATATGGCCACATCGCCACCAGGAGTATGGTGCAATATTGTTCGTCCGCTTTAGTTTCCATAGTGAATTGTCTCTTACCGATGGCCGTCGAAATGGAGAGTATGTCTATCCGTGCTATCACGGAATCAACTATTCAAAAGTGGGAGAACATGGTGTCTACCTGTGAATATCTGAAGTTCAACGTTAGTTGGTTGTGATATCGTCTTGATATTGTGAAAGTCGACAGAGCCGGTATTCTTGATGGCGTGGTCCCTGCTACTAAAGCTATTCTGGAAGAGGAGAAATCTCTGGCCATGGAGTCACAGAAGGTGGAAGAGTCAACACGGAACTTGAATAGTATGACTGAAAGGTATCAAGGCCGGTTAAAGATGATGCTTTCGAGGGATTATAATCTGTTGGATGGGCTTTTCTGAGTTATGTGGTTGTGAGATGTTTGGTTTTTTTCTGTGTTTTAAGCACATTTTTGCTTTCTCTTTTTTTTTTCTTCGAAAGAATAAGAGAATTTTATTGATTTACTTCAATCAAACAAAGGAAAAGAGACTTGATATTTGAGATGTGGAAGAAAAGTGGAAAGATGCATGGCTAGCTGTGTTTGTGATACGGCGGGGCGCGAGGTGATGGTCAGGCGTAGTATGCCTTAAGATACTTTCCATTGATGACTGCTTCTAGTTTTCCCCCGTCTTCTTTAATAATCTTGTAGTACCCAATGTTGCACACTTTCGTGACTATATAAGGCCCTTCCTACTTTGCGGAGAATTTTGGTGCGGACGCGTTTTGCTGAATGTGTTTGGAAGTCTTCAGTACCAAATCTCCTGCTTGAAAAACCCGTGGCTTCACGATTTTGTTATATACTCTGAAAACCATATTTCTGTATGCTTGTGCGTGTGCTTCCGCCTTGGATCTTCTGGAATCTACAGTGTCCAATTCTGCGAATCTGGCGCTCAATGCTCCATCGAACTCCGCTTGCTTCGGCAATCCTAGTCGATGGAATTTTAACTTCTTCTAGGAGGATGGTGTCTGCACCGTAAACAAGGGAGTATGGAGAGGCCCCGGTGGAACTTCTTGGTGATGTCTGGTATGCCCAGAGTGCCATTGGAAATTGCTCATGCCATGTCCGAGGATTACCATGCACTGTCTGACTGAGGATTCAAATCAGAGTTTTGTTAGTGCTTTCATCCTGTCTGTTCCCTTGGGGGTAGTACACGATGGAGAAGACTTTCTTAATTCCGTATTCTTCGAGTAATTCTCGTACTTGCTTGTTTGCGAAAGGAGTGCCGTTGTCGGTGATGATATGTTTAGGAATGCCAAATCGGCATATAATGTACTCCTTAATGAATGACGCGATTGTGGTTCCATTCGTCCCTCGTAAAGGTATGGCTTCGACCCATTTGGCGAAATATTCGGTTGCTGTTATTATGTACTCGTGATGCTTTGAGGACGACGGATTGATCTTTCCAATGATGTTGAATCCCTAGCTGTGAAAGGGCTACAGACTGCTTATTGAATGCAGGGGAGTCGACGGTACATGGATAAGGTTTCCGTGAATTTGACATTTGTTCCACCTCTGGATGAAAATAACTGCATCATCCTCCATGGTTGGCCAGTAGTATTTCTCTTGTATCTGAAGAAATAATTTCCGTTTTCCTTGATGTTCGCCTCCGTGCAACTCTTTCAGCATGATTGGGATTTCTGCTTCGTTCAAACATCGTAGAAAATTTCCTCCAAATATTTTACGATATAATATTCTTTCGTGGAATACGAACCTATCGGACCTTTGTTTTATCCTGGCTGCATCCTTTTTATTGGTGGGGAGTATGCCTTCGTGAAGGTAACTGATATATGGATCATGCCAGTCCCCAGCATGACCAATATTGAAAACTTCTAATTGATGCGGCGGCGCTTGGCAGTTGGAGCAGGTTCTTTGAAGTAACCGAGATTGAGCCTCCATTTCTAGCTAGTAGTAGCCAAGGCATTGCAAACGGTGATAGAGCGTTACAACTAATGTTGGCCCGCAGATCTCATCATGGACGCGGTTGAGTTGTTGTTGTGCTTCTCATTCTCCAAGATATCTTTACAAGGAACCGTCTGGATTTCGATGATATAACACCCCTCGGAGCATGAATAAATTTTGTAAGGTAGTGTGGTCCAGATGAAGCTTTCTCTTTTTTCAGCAAGGGAGTAAACAAAGCAATAAGTTGAGCCAATCCCGGTATGAAGCGGCGAATGTAGTTTATTATACCCATGAAACTCTGGATTTCTTTCATGGTTCGCGGTGGTGGTATCGTGAGGATGGCTTGTGTTTTGATTGGGTCAACTTTAATTCCCTCGGAAGTCACCTGGAAACCCAGGAACTTGCCCGAAGAGGCACCAAAAGCATATTTCAACGGATTCATCTTCAGTTTGTACTCACGATATCTTTAGAATACATAACGCTGAATCCCCATATGGGCTTCCCGAGTTCTTGACTTGACCACTATGTCATCTACCTAATATTCACTTGCTTGTGCATCATTTCATGAAAAATGGTGGTCATGGCGCGTTCATATGTGGCGCCATCATTTTTCAAACCGAAAGGCATCACAGTATAGTAAAAGTTTCCAAGAGGAGTTTGAAAAGCCGTCTTACTCGCGTCGTGTTCGTACATCTTTATTCGATTGTAGCCGATGTATCCATCCATGAAAGAGAACATATTGTGTCCACTGGTGGCGTCTACCAGCATGTCAATATTGGGGAGAAAAAAGTCATCTTTAGGACAACATTTGTTTAAATCTCTAAAATCGACACAACATCTGATCTGTCCATTCTTCTTTTTTACCGGAACTACGTTGGCCAACCAAGTAGGGTGGTGAATCAGTTTGATGAAACCAGCCGCTAGTAGATTTTGAATCTCTACCTTAATCTGTTCTTCCACATCATGCCCAAACTGTCTCGGGGTTTGCTTGACCGGTTTGGATTCGGGTATTATGTGTAAATGATGATTAACCAGCTACTCGTCCAAGCCAGGAATTTCCTGGTATGACCATGCGAATATGTCTTGATATTCCTTGAGAAGGTTTACCAGCTTTACGCGTTCATCTGCGCGCAGATCTGAGCTGATCGAGATGGGTTGCGGAGACTCTTAACTCCCGATATTAACAACCTCAAGTTCGTCTGGGTAGAGTTGGTCCCGTCTTGTAGCTATCGTGGTGCATCAGGTACTTCCTCCTACGTCTCTTTACTGTGTTTGCGTTCCATTGGGCGGAGAGATTGTGCAGTAGTCTCTCCTATTAATTGTGAACAGCGGCGCTGATATACGGTTTTCCCTTTTTCATCATGGCCCGTGATAAAGGCACGTTCTCGTTTGGTACGGGTGAGAGCTAAATTCAGGTTTGGAAGGTGGGGGCTAACGCTTCTCTCTTCCAAAAGGGTGATGTGAGACCGGGTTTCTCCGTCAAGCGGTCCAAGACCATAGTTTTCTTCAATGGATGTCCACTTTGGCAGCGGGATATGGTGAACCTTGTCGGCTGTGGCCTGTGGGCCCTTTCTTGGCTCAAAAATCTTCATGCCGCAGAAAGGCATTACCTATCTCCACCGATTGAAAGCTAGGGTTTGTCGTTGGCCCCTGAGAATGTGTTTTAACCCTTTGCTTTAGGCAGTACTTGACTCGAATCTAAAGTACTCCCTTGTAGTACATTATTGATGGTAGTTTTTAGATTAGGGTTAAAATTGTAAAACCCTAGTCGGACAGTGACGACACAGAATTTGAGTAATAATGTCTCCACTGAATGCATTTATTGAACCCTTTAATATGTCTGCGAGAAAACTACCAGGGTACCTTTTTTTTATACTAATTAGGGTTTCGATGGGCCAAACACGCATTCCCACACCACTGTGCCAATGGAAAACCATGCCAGCCACATCTACCGCGCCAAGGCATGCCAACCATGTTAGCGGCACTACTGTGCCAATGGAAAACCATGCCATCCACATCTACCGCGCCAAGGCATCCCAACCATGCTAGCCGCACCACTATGTCAATGGAAAACCATAACAGCCACATCTACCACGCCAAGGCATGCCAACCATGCTATCCACACCACTGTGCCAATGGCAAACCATGCCAAGCACACCTACCGCGCTAAGGCATGCCAACCATGCTAGCCGCACCACTGTTCCAATGGAAAACCGTGACAGCCACACCTACCGCGCCAAGGCATGCCAACCATGCTAACCGCACTATTGTGCCAATGGCAAACCATGCCATCCACATCTACCGCGCCAAGGCATGCAAACCATGCTAGCCACACCACGGTGCAAAGGGAAAACCATGCCAGCCATACCTACTGCGCCAAGGTATGCCAATCATGCTAGTCAAGCCAACCGCACCTTGCCTTGGCCCCACCATGCCAAACCGTACATACCAAACCCTTGGCCCCACATGCGCCGATGGCATGCCATCCACCTTGACGCGCCATACCGTGTTGGCCTTCCCCATGCGGCTACCAAAACAAAGGCCTACAACAATCAACGGCCATCCTTTCATCTAAGATGGAAATCTTAGCCGTCCAAGGACACTAACCAACGCATGGTAACCTTTGGCCCAACACCAAAACCCTAATTTTGGCCACGCCTAAACCGCACCAAGGCATGTCGACCATGCCACATGTGACAATGGCATGACTTTCCAACCACCTTGTCGCGCCATACCGTGTTGGCCTTCCCCATGCGGCTACCAAAGCAAAGGCCTGCAACAATCAACGGCCATATTTCTATCTAAGATACAAATCTTAGGCATCCAAGGTCATCAACCAACGCATGGTAACCTTTGGCCCAACGCCAGAACCCTAATTTTGGCCACAACTAAACCACACCAAGGCATGCCGACCATGCTACATGTGCCAATGGCATGCCGTGCCAGCCACCTTGACGTGTCATACCGTGTTGTCCTTTCCCATGCGGCTACCAAAATAAAGGCATGTAACAATTAATGACCATATTTCCATCTAAGATGCAAATCTTAGCAGTCCAAGGTCACCATCCAACGCATGGTAACCTTTGGCCCAACGCCAAAACCATAATTTTGTCCACGCCCAAACCGCGCCAAGGCATGCCGACCATGCCACATGTGCCAATGGCATGCCGTGCAAGCCACCTTGCCTCACCTTACCTATACCATGCCGTCATTCCCATTAAGACTGCCATAACGAATGCCTGCAACAATCGACGACCACTTTTTTATCTAAGGTGCATATCTTAGCCGTCCAAGGTTACCATCTAACGCATGGTAACCTTTGGCCCTAGTTTGGTCGCGCTTAAACAAAGCCAAAACCCTAAATTTTGGTCGCGCCTAAACTAGGCCATATTAAAGCCATGCTGATCATGCTTCCATCAAGCGAGGGGTTGCAATAATCAACGACTACCTTTCCTATTAAGATGCAAAATCTCGACCGTCGAAGGTCACCACGCAAATCTCCCAAGATCAACTTTCCTGATAACAACAAACGTGCTACATGTCTTCCACAAAAACATTCCAGACATCAACACATGTCACAAACTAGGGGATGCTCATTAGGTATTGGTTTGGCGATGATCGTGGTCTTAGGCGTCAAAAATAAATTACACTTTCTTACTACTCAAAATATATAACAAAGCAAGGGAAAGAAATGATTGTTCCCACAGAGAGGACTAGGTTGTCAATATGTTTCGGTTTCTTATGTAAAGCAAGGGGGATTTTTCTGATTTATGTAACTAAAATAAAATAAAAGCAAAGCAATAAAAAGTAAACAAGCAAATCAAGGATGTGAAAATATTGGGTAAAGGTTTCATCTTCAATTGTAAATAATTTTTTGAAAGTATGAATAGAATCCGTATTTAATCTCGTTATCATCAAAATCCCTAGAATACCTTATTGCAAGAATACTCCATAAATTTCCTAAATTTATCAACACACACATTAGAGCTGCGAATGTGAATTCTACCTAAAGAATAACCTAACGCCTTGCGCTAATTAAGTTCAATTCCTAGGAGCATTAAGTTTCAGAAATAGGCTAATCAATGCAAATCATACATTGCGCATGACGATTCGGACAAAGGTCAATTTCTACATATGATTACGAGAGTGTATAATTACAAACTGTAATCATATCATGCTTCTCGTATTCAGGGTTATCACTCGATGATGAACCCTAAATTAGCTATAGATATGGATGCAAGTTCAATCAATTCTAGACTCAACTAAACAAATATTTAATCATATTGCAATACATCAATCATGCAAATATTATAATCAGTAGAAATCATACGATAATATGGAGAGAAAACTAATTCATAAAATTCATAACTTGTTTTCCAAAATCCAACTACATCTTTAACCAATAAAAATAAATCAACTACTTATGTTTTTGGAAATCATCATCATAATAATCAAAGAAGAAACTATCATGAAACCCTAGAACAAAAGTAGAAGTCTCCCTAATGGAGATATATCTAGGTTTAGAGAAAGAGTTTTCTATTTATATGTTTTTTCAATTCCCAAAAGGATACTCTCTTCTCAAAACCCATCTCCAAGTGGTCCACCAAGCCCATGAGCGAAAATAAGTCTCTGGAAATTCTGGGTCCAAAACTGGATCGCCGGGTTGGTGACATCATCACCGGAATCCGGTCACTGTTGCCGGAATCCGGCACCGGGAAACTTCTCTGACAGACTTTGTCATCAAAAATTGTCACCAGAAAATGCATACTCCCAGCAGCTCAACTCTACTCCTATGCAGTTCAAACATTCACATAAATCATCTAACCAAACTTCTTAGTTGTTGCGAAAATGTACCCAAAAGCGTGACTCGGAGCTCATATATCCAGCCGCCAACTCTTGTATTCGACTCATACCCTCTTCACGATTCACTGAAATATTATGATCCACACTCTAATCTATAAAATCCGGCATCCCGACCTAATTCTCACCGACTCGCCATTCTTGTTGCGTTTACGCACAGTTTCTGCAGAACTGTAAACTAATTTGGGCAACCCATTTCATACACATTCATTCTCTGTCAAGCCATTTCCTCACTACTTCAAGATCACTCCTATTCCAATTCAAGTCTAACTCCATCTGCAATCCATGTCTGCATCTTCTCAAACCAAAACCAATACCACCACTGCCTTCCATATGTCAACTGCACATCAATCCCATAATTTATATCTTCACAGCAACAACATTTCCTTGCAACGCACTGAACAACAGCTTAATCCACCTGCAAGAACTGCCATCACCTGGCCATCTTTTCCGGTTCAATTCCATCATCTCATTCTCTACTTCCCATGCAATGCACATCATAGTATCACATCCCTTCTGATGAACAACAAACCAACACCTTCTTGTATTCCATGTGCAGTTCAATACCAGCACCAGCAACTGCCTTCTCTAGATTATCATCTCAGCATGTTGTACAAGCATCAATAGATTCCCAGCTTCTAGACCAAGTCCTTGCAACATCACCTGCAGCTGTAGCTTCTTTCTGCATTGCATTAAGCCACAGCACCACAAACCCATGAAAATCATCACCTTCACCTGCACTTTCTTATCACATTTTCACCTTTCACCATTCTCAATTAAGTATCAACAGCATCAGCGAATCCCTCTATTTTTTAGATCGACACATCAACTCAAACTCGACCCATGACAGCAATATCTTCCAAGCAGATTCAATTCTCAACTCAAAATATTCCCATTTGCAGCTTCTTTGTCTCAGCTTCCTAAACTTGCAATTCATATGAATGCAAAGTAAACCATTCATTCAAAGCTCTAAAATATGTTCTCTACATAAATATCAGCACAACAACATAATGGCAACAAGTCTTCTTCTTGACTGACCGCTGTCCAAGACGAACTAAAGAAAATCCATTGCTTTTAATCATTCACAGACTATAAACATTCATTCAATTGTACCCAATCTCAGTTTCTATATTGGCTTTGAGTCCTCATGGCAACTGAATTTGAATTTGGGAAAGACTTGCCATTCAGGCATTTTCTCAAACACCTTGTAAGCATCTCTGAGCTGATGATGGACATATGAACTACAGTATATTCTAAAACCATTCCATCTCCTTCCCTGTAGTCTCATAGCGACCTCAATCTTTATTTCTTTCTCAGCTTCTCAATCAACTCAACACAGCCTCCTCTTACTGCAATTTCCTAACTGTATAGCTCCCTAGTCCACCAAATAACTCTCTCCAATTCCATCAGCTGCAACCATAGCCATACCATCCATACTATTCCTTCTTTGATAATAGCAGCCTCAACATCAAACCATTAGTTGTAGCTCATTGCACAAATGCAATTTCTCAGCTCAAATACCATCTAGCCAACAACAGCAGCAAAAATCCTGTAAGGCAACCTATGGCAGCAACCTTAACAGGTCCATAATCTCACCTGCAATCTCCAATTCCTCTTCATTCTCCTTCTCGGCTTCAATTGCTTCCTTGAACTCAAATACACTAGAAACCCTAACCCACAACTCAGTTCATCATCTCAAACCATTGTAACATCCATGGAACGTCTCCAACTAGATTCAAATGCAGATTCGACCAAAACACAACTCAATTCCACCATCAATTGCTTGTATTTCATCACCAGTTCCATCTTCTGATTCATTCTCCGCTTAACAGATCCCCTTTCTTCATCCCTGTTCTTCCTTGTTTTCTCAAATTAACTGCATCAACATCATTTCTCCTTAAAAAAAATTGAATCCAAAACCAATCTTATTTATCTGATTGAATTATATATCCTTAAGCTCTAGCTCCAGAAATATTGAATTCTTCTTCTGCCAGCAGCCACCATGGTTTCTCTCGGTTTCAGATAGTAGGAGGGATAAGAGAAAATGACTTCTCTGAATTTTAGGACATGTGTAGGAATGAATGTGGATATAACCACCCTGGTAGAGTGGATAAGGGCCAACCAACCCATACAGTGGTTGTCGATTTCGTCTAACCGATAACTCAATTCTTCGACTCAACTATCATTTATGCGGAACTGAAAGTTCATTCTTCACCTCCTCCTTGCGCAACTTAGCCTGCTCCCCAGTGAGTTGACCTTTCGTCCTTTACGTTCCCAATGAACGTTTTTTCATTCTTTTGTTCATAATGACTTCATTGCACCTGATAAACTCAAAAGAAAACATAAGATACATAATTCATGCAAAAAATAACAAAGAAAGAATAACAATAGATAAATAATAAGGTGTTTACGACACCTATCAGGCGGTTTACAGCGTGCGTCGTATACTATGCCTGTTATAAGATAGTGTCATAAGGATGAAGCGGTTAGTAAATACAAGGAGTAATGGTGAAACACTTTCTTTTATGGAATATCAATTCCAGGCGTTACCGGTTATCACCTCCTCCCATTTACTCACCCGTTTTCCATTTCTTAATGAGACCAAAGTACGTTTCACTTGGACTTGTATAAATAGGCATTACCTATTTCCACCGAACAACAAGTTCAGGTCAGGAACATACAACACTCAGAAAACATTTTGCTAGTTCTCCATCTGTTAGCTTACCACTTTCTGATACAAGTCGTAAAACAACTACTCTTCCAGAATCAACTATTCTGGTCTCAACACTTTCTTCACTTCCCTCCCCAAAATCAATCCTTCTCCTTCACTTTGTGACCGAAGCAAGTCTGGAACGGCCATTTCTTGGTTTAGGACGGATTTGTACAGATTGATCTCTCGAATCTAAAGTACTCCCTTGCAGTACATTATTTAGGGTTTAAATTCGTTTCTCACCCACACACCCGAAATTACCGAAATCAGCAGAAACCGTTTTCACCCTCAAACAATTGGCGACCACAGTGGGAGATTGATCTTTAGGTTATAATGTCAATTTTCGGCCATCGATTGCATGCTTCGACCCAGACATCAAGATGGTAGAAGCTGGCGATCCGCTCAGGGATTGACGACTTAGTTACCAGACGACCCGATTATCAGTCTTGACATGACGAGGGATGACCGGGGACTACTTAGAGATTAAAAGAGAATTATCCAACCAGGGATCGACGACTGGATTATCAGATGAGACAACATGGGACCTTCCCACAATCACGGCGGTGCTTCCCATAAAACTAGGTCTTACACCCGGAAGGTTCCCTTTTCATCAGAAGACCTGAAAAACCGAGTAAGTCTTACCTAGGCAAGATACATGGTTTGCTATTTCAAGTTTTCACGGGAATAATAAAACCGATAGCCATATTATGTTTCACCCATGTAATCTACCAACACACGGTTCCATGGTTTTCCTGGGATGTTTGCGTTACTTGCAATTGTAACCAACACAACATCATTCCCAAAACAATCCATCCCAAAACAGTTCATTCCAGAAGAATAATCTAAAACCATAAAGGTTACATTTGTCCATCAGCCCAAGAAATCCAGGAAATTAAAACCATAAACTAAGCGTTTCATTTTCCCTTTCAAAATAAAAACCTAAAAATAAGAAGTTCAGAAGACAGAAGTGTATTCAAGGAAAGTTTTCCAATAGTGGATTGCTCTTCTTAGCAAAAGCCTCCCTCGTACTTTGGAGAGCTTCCCTTTTCAACATCAGCTTCCTGCACAACTTTTCGACTTCCGCTTCCTTCTTCTCCACCATGTCCGCAGAAGTACCTTCGACTTTTTCGACCAGCAACTTCTCAACTTCAAAGAGACTTTCAACGAACCAAGGGACATTGAATTCGAAGTTTACACACATGTCACGATGGAACCTCCAGCTTGACATTACATCCTCAGAAATAGTATGACCAGTCACGTTGCACATGTCATTAATCGAAGACAAAGATTCCTCCACCCGCTTAACCAACGCAAATCGACTAGTAATCTTCTTGGTCGTGGAAATGTGTTTGTAGCTTTCCCATATTTAAGTGCATAGCACCGCATGTTTGGAAGGAACGCTGAACCCTCCGATTAACACACGATCCAGATAAGGGGCGAGATACGGAGGGTTGAAAGTGGTGCCCAAGACCACATCAGGAACATGCAAGGGTTTCCTGAAAACGATTGCACCTGCAGCCGTTGGAGTACTCTCCATTGGCTGAGTCACGATGACTCTTTCATCTCGATCAACATCCATTTCAAGGTCGCCCGGTGCGGCTGCAACAGTTGGAGATGAAACTGCATCTCCACCAGTCTCTGTCTTAGGGTCGTCTTTAGAAACGGTTTCCCCCTATGACATCACGAATTAGATATTCTTCCAAAAAAAAAAAAGGAAAACAGACGGGAGCCTCACTGATTCGCTTTTAGACCGGCTAGAGGAAGATTCAGCACTGCTATCAGAAGAACTACTCTCGCCATCACCAGACTCTGAACTTTCATCCTTCTCGGTTTCCTCATCACCATGGATAGGCTCGGTACCGCCGCCCTCCATCTCGAGAAGCGATTTTTTCTAACTACTCGCAAGTTTGGCAAAGGAGTTCACTCTGCTGAGACCCTAGGAATGATACAAAGACATATTCTCAGAAAAGGAACAAGGATACAGACGATCCAAATAAAATCAAGAAGAAAATCACACGTACCCGCATATTGGACGAACTAAAAGTCGGTAGGACTGTCAAAGCTGTCTGGGAACCATCTGCACGGCTTTTAGATCTCTGCTCCTTCACTTAGGGACTATCTACATTCAAGATAACGGATTTTCACTTGGGTGAAGAAGGATCCCTCAACAGTGGATACTCCGCTAAAACCGCGAGAGAAGGCTTACCGCGACAGTTTTCCACCACATCATTCACGAATCCATGGATGAAAAGAAACTCATCCTGCCAAAATATGTTATACTTGGAGGTTATTGATGGATTTCGTTCCGCGAGCAGAAAAGGCAGACTTTTACCCGATGCAATAACACTAGCATCGAGAACAGTTAGAAATGGGACTTTTGGAATAACCGGCTAACGAACGAGTGGGACCCCTTAGTCAAAACCCGTATGCTGAGCCGCTCTATCGATATTGTAAGAGATTGCTTTGCAAGATCCTCGAAAGAAAGACGACACGTGACCGGGCGTGCAGCTTCGCATGAACATCGTATCTCCAACACTCATATCCACTTTATCATAAGACAAAAACATGCTCTGGGCAGGAGCAAAGGTACTGATATGAGTTATGGACGCATGCACCGGAGCCCATGGACAAAAACTAACCATGTACGAGTTGTCAAGAAATACAACCAGGTTCGAACCAATCTTTGGGCGCTTATTTGACCAGCGCAGTATCCTCGAACCACCCCAAGACTCGGGAAGTGCAGCCAATAGTTTTGGAGCATACTTTTCAAAGTTCTCCCACAGCTATGCCTGTAGAAAGGCGACATGAATATAAGAATCCACTTTCATATAGCCGTTTGAAGCACACATTTCCGAGACCAACTGATCCAAGTGTGCGTACAGAGAACCAAGAAACAAGCCGCCAATAGGGAAAACGAGACCTTTTGCCAATTTTATGGCAAATTTGATAAGTTCCTGTCTTATCTCCTTCTTACCCGAGCCGTCATCAAAAATATCTCTAGATAACCAAAGAGCCAAGAATGCCGCAACATGAAGCGTACTATTCTTTTGATTCGGCTCCAACTCATCAAGAAACCACTGAGACATCCACCATCCATAGAAGCACCTCATCTCATTTTCTTTCCGAACAAATCCTTTCGATTTCGCAACCAGAGCGACGCACATTTATTCTTCATCTGCAGATAACTTGACATCGAGGTTTCCAATTACGGGAAGGTTCAACAATATAGCCATTCTCTCTAAGGATATAGTCATTTTACCCCACCTGCATATGGCCGTATGGGTGTCCGGACACCATCTAGAAATAAAAGCAACCAAGCCTGGAATATCTTTCCTAATTTGAAGCACTGCGGAAGCCACGATAGCATCAATGATATGCGACTTGGTCAAATTGGATTTTACACATTACTGGCTAACCATGAATCTCATCCATTTCTCAAAGGGACGCAACAGACTCACAGAGATTTTAAAGTTGATAGAAGAGGCGTGATATTCTTTCCTCTGAAGATAAAACCTTATTACGCCTCCTGGCCGAACCGACCGGTCTTCTCCTTTACTTTCTGGACTAGTCAGAAGAATCGACATGTACTTGGGATGGTTACTCCTAATCATGGCCGACGTTATAAAGAAATCATCATCTATGTTTGGCTTGGAATTTCCAGCGTCTTTCGGTACGGCAGAACTTTTCTCCTGTGACATCCAAATGAAAATTCTCTTACACTGCTTCCACCTTTCAAACGACTATAATAGAATAATACGAAGAGAAATTATTACGGAAAGTGCATGGAAATTATTTTATGAGACACAGGAGATCCATCCTAGACGCAATCCAATTTTTTTCGAAGTCATAATACGTATAGGCAAAGAAATGGGGACTGGCAGACCCTGTATCACCACCTCATGCCAAGGCCGTACCCTACAGCGGGAAATTTGCGCCCGGTCGAGGAGGCGCACCCCACCATGGGAACCATACACATGGACACACCAGGAAAAGGAGTAAACCCTATAAGCCAGGTTTTCATGGGAAGTGAATGACATTTACCAGCTCATGCATGCCTACTTTGGACAGTGAATTGAGGCGGTCAACATTACTATGGTATTCACGCCTAAAGGCTACTACAAGTTCGTGCAAAGCATAACTACGGCTAGGATTCATACCAACATAGAAGGACAATATTTTCCATAAGATAATGAAAAGGTACGCCTACATCTAGGGTTTGCACTAACAAACAAAACAAAACAAAAAAGTTAAAGAGGAAGTGCTGGAAGACATACCTGGATTCGCTCGTCTGCTTTACTGTTACCACATAACCAAAATAAAATAAAATAAAATAATGATGAAGGCGTGAAATAAAAGGATAGGACGGCCCCTTTTATAGGCATGATACTTGGGAGTTTGAATAAGGAAAGGACTTTCTATTTGAGTCAAGTAAGAAAAATAGGCAACCGAGCCCGCAACTTTCCTCCTGAATTTTACTGTCGAGCTGTTTCCACCTCCCGAACGAGCTCAAAACCTAAATATTTCCGCGTGGGGAGATAGGAAATTCTTTTCACTAGTCCAGAAGGGGCCATAAATGACATTTTTAAATGACATATTAATTGCGTGATTGGGATATCACAAACAAATAATGTCATATGATATGAAAATAGTGGGACCCATTATTTAACACAAAAAAACTGTTATTTTAAAATGTGATAAAGTTGTAGGTCCGTGATTTTTTATGGACCATTATATCACATAATAAATCTGTCAAATATCAAAGTTTAAATACGCCCCCCCAGTAATATTTTTTTACGCACCTCAAAAATAGCTAACCAATGGCTTAGCACAGATACCGACTTAGCACAGACACCAAGTTACTTGCCAAGTCCATGGATCCGTATTAGTCCCGTACTAGAAAAAGAGTTAACACCCTTTCTTATTAGAAAAAAAATAAAAAATTTCTGAGTTCATCTCTTCACCCCGCCGTCTGCTTTTTTCCCTCCGGATACCTAACTACCGAAGATCTAACTTAGAAGAAGAAGAAGGAGGTATCGAGTAAATTTTAAATCCTTGTCATTTTTGTATCTGGGTTTTGTTTTAGTAAAATTGGTGAAGGTAGAAATTGGTGAAGGTAGAAATTGGGAAGGAATGATTTTGATTTTGGTGACTCAATTTACACATCCAAAGATTTTGATTTGAAAAATTGGTGAAGGTAGAAATTGGGAAGGAATGATTTTGATTAGTTTGATTGAATAAAATTGGTTTCTGAATTCACTTCTTCAAACCCTTGTCTCTGTTATTTTTCTAGACAAACTTAAGAGGAGATCGAAGAAGAAGAAGATATCAAATTAAAGTAAGTTTCAAATCCCTTTTCATCTTTGATTTTTTTTTTCTGTCTGGTTAATCAGAAAATAAGGTTTTCATATCTATCCTAAGAATCGAATTACTAATTTACTTTTTAGCTTTACGAATTATTGGCATACAACTGGAAGTTATAGATCTGTGACTAAAAAAAATATTATGATTTTTCAATTGTAAGAAGTAATCATGTACTTGGAGTTTATGAACTTGATAATCTCTTACAAATAATTACTTTGGTGCATGATAGAAACTCCAATTAAAACAATCCATCAGGTGATCATAATCAGTCATCAAAGCCATTTTTTCCAATTTTTAGAATTGTACAGATTCAGACTCAGTTTTGGATAGCTTAGTGTTTGCTAGTGGTTGGCATTAGATGGAGACTTGGATACAATTTTTGGTAAACCAATGTGAAACATCATACAGCTCCATAAAAATTGGATGAAATTGCCAACAAATCATAATTCGTACTTTGTCATAATATTCCCCAAAAGATCACAATTTTTTTACTCGGTTTTATGTATTTGATGTTATATCTATGAAATCGTATATGGTAGACCTTACAGCAAATTAGGATGAAGAAAACTTTGTTCTCTTCAAGACTTCAACAAAGTTAATACAGGTTTGTAGATCACAGTATGGTATAGTAAACAAGATGCTTCTACTGCAAAACTTTAGTTTAGCCTTTTAGGATTGTGCAGAGAAATCTCTCAGATTGTGCAGTTGTGGTATAGTAGCTTCTTAAGCAGTTAGCATCACTATCCTAATCTATTATTTTTCAGATTCTAGTTTTGCATTTTAGGATTTTTTGTCTGGATTTTGTTCCCATTAAGTTTTTTTACTAGTTTGTTTGATTCAATCTGGCTCGATGATGTCTGTTAACTTGAATTTTTCTGAATTTGACTGTTTGGATTTGCATACTTCATTCTTTCTGATTTTTCTATCTTTTGTCACTCACGTAATTGGATCTTATTGTTTTAATTTCATATATCTCATTTAGGCTTACTTAAAGTGATGTCTATTACACCTCCAAGCAAAGAATGGATGGATGCTCCACGACAGTCGGCTCAATTTTTATAAGGAGTTTAATCCTTTATCAGGTTCACAAAACATACTGGAGGGGAAGCTAGATTATACCGCTGTCCATGCTCGAAATGTAAGCTCTTTAAAGCAAAAACACTATATTCCCTAGAGGAAATACATCTGCATTTGCTAAAATCTGGTATCCATAAGCAATGCAGAATTTGGATACATCACGGAGAACAGCCTCGTTCAGATGTTGTCAATGTTAATACATCTCCTAATAATTTACCTGGTAATAATGTTCATTGTGAAGATTCTAGCCAGAGAATGGTTGACATGTTCAGTGACCTACATCGACGTATTGACCTCGATAACAACATGGAAGAGTGTTCCAATGACCCTAATCAAGAGAGTGATGCTAATGTTGAAGGTTATCAAGGCGCTGATATAAATTACAAGAAGAGGATCGAAGATTCGATGCAACCACTATATCCTTCTTGTGATGGGCAGCATACGAATTTGTCTATAACAATTGAGTTGCTAAGTATGAAAGTAAGGCATAATTGTTCTGATGGTTTCTTGACTGAGCTGTTGCAATTTATGAAGACGGTTCTACCTGCTGGGAATACATTACCGGCAATAGCTAATAAAGCCAAGGCTATGATTAAACCTTTTCGATTGAAGTACATGCTTGCCCGAATTATTTCATTCTTTACAGGAAGGAATATGCTGACATGGATGAATGTCCTAATTGTAAAGCAAGTAGATAGAAACCAGCTGATAAGAAGAAGGCACATGCCAAAAGAGTGGCGATGAAGAAACTAAGATATTTCTCAGTTGCTGAAAGGTTGTAGTGCATGTTTAGTACACCATGGATAGCAGAGCTGATGAATTTCCATGGTAATGTAGAGGAAAGAAGCACACACATGCGGCGCATCCTGTGGACTCTCCTTGTTGGAATTTTATAGATAGCAAGTGTCCTGAGTTTTCTGCGGAGAAGAAGAATGTGCGTTTAGGACTGGCAACTGATGGATTTAACCCTTTCAGAATGAACTATCCCCATAGTTGTTGGCCCGTTATGCTTGTACCTTTGAACTTTCCCCCATCACACTGCATGGCTAAAGAATTCACTATGTCAACACTGCTGATTCCTGGTCCAACTGAACCAGGCCATAACATCGATGTTTATTTGCAGCCATTAGTCGACGAGTTGAAAGAGTTATGGTCTGTTAGAAAGTTGACATATGATGCTCATATAAAGAGTAACTTTACGCTGAAAGCAATGTTAATGTGGTGTGTGCATGACTTTCCGTCCTATGGACATGTTTCTGGTTGTATAACATTGGGAAGATTTGGTTGTCCTGTGTGTGGTAAAAAGACAGATGCAATCAGGCTAAAGAATGGACATAAATTCATCTACATGGGTCATAGAATATTCTTGCCAGCTGAGCACCCCTTCAGATATGCAAAAGAAAAATTTGATGGAACCGAAGATCATGGAGATGCTCCATGCCGTTTGACTGGAGCCCAATTGTTAACAAAGATGAATAGTGCGCGGACAGAATTTGGGAAGTTCACAAGAAAGGAAACAACATCAAAATCTACTGGTAAAAGGCGTTTGACGGGTGTCCAACTGTTAAAAAATATGAGTCATGTACGCACTAAATCTAGTCGGGAAACAGGTAAGAGGAAGTGGACAGTTAGTACAAGTATTCCACCTGTAGTTGCAGGATTTCCTACACTACACCCTTGTCAAGAATCTATGAAAACTAAGCCATAATTGTGAATGAACAACAACACTTTTATTAATTCACTTTCAGGAAGATTTACAAGAAATATTAAAACTCAGAAGTACAACTTTTTTTCTAGAGTTTCTCTCTCCTCAAAATTCTCTCAGCTCTCAAAAATTCATCATCCTTTTCTGGATCTATCGTGCCCTTTATATAGGGATTTACATAGTGGAAGACAGCTAAGATTTCCCCCCTAATTCGGATCTTCTTTGTGATCTCATCGCCATAACTTCAGTCTTCACCATTGCCAACTTTATAACCATCGTGAAGCAGACTTATTCTTTATATATCTTTAATCGTTAATCGTTACATCACTCTTTTGTGACACTCGCCAAATGTTGTTGAAGAATCTTGCGACAATCTCGTCAAAGTGTCATTAATACTTGTAGAAACGTTTGGGATTCTCGCAGAAATGTTGTTAATATCGAGGGAATAGAGTTGTAGCGATATTCTGGTACTACATCTTGCCTCTTCTCATGTCTTTTCTGCGAAGAAGAGAAGATCATGAGAACTAATATTCTTTATTATTCTTCGCAACTTCTTCCCCTTTTATACTTTGTCCTCGACAAGATCCCGTTATTCCAGCCTTTCTTACACGTGTTGTAAATCCCTTCATTTACTGACATGTTCCTACTCCGTAGATCCACTCCCCTTTGCCTATAAAAGGTGGAACTAATCTTCAAAATTAGTTTTACTTTTTTTTTTCTTCATCTTCTTCATCTTCCGCCTGCAACTTTTCCTCTTCTTCATATTCTTCTGCTATTTTTATAATGGAGTCCTCAAGGTTTGTTTCTTGATTTTTAAGCCAGTTTTTATTTTCATTCTTCAATCTTTCTTATTTCCTTATTATGTCTTCTTTTTAGCGGAAAGACTTCTAACGCACAATCTTCGACCCACAATCCTAATCCTCGCAAGAAACCAGTAGAAAAGAAGAAGAGAAATTCTGCGAATGATAAGGTAGTAAGAAACACCCTTTATTTTTTAATAACAATATTGTTGCCTCTGTTTCTTATCTGGATTATTATTCGCAGAATGACGTGAATCCTGATAAACCTCCCAAAAGGTCTCGCCATTTTAAGACACTCGTGGAAAATCTCATTATGCCCCAGTTAACATCTGTGAAGATTACTCCCACACCATCGCAACCAAATCTTTATTCTCCTATCCGCGAGAATATCGATGTTCATACCTCTACCCCTTCTGATATTTTGACAAACCAAGCTTCTAAAGCTGCTGCGACTGAGGTTCCTTATAGTCCTTTAATGCCTTCGACTGTGGTTTTTCCACATACTCCTCCTGATAACTCAACCACCACAAATGATCGCCAACTTACTCTCACTACTATTTCACCTTCTAAATCCTTTCCTTCATCAAGCGAAACTTTCGCAGGTGTTGATATTGCCTTTAAAGTCTTGTCTAACATTTTAGACAATGCTAGAAAGTCTTCCACTGACCATCTCCAATAGGAAGCTTGAGAGACTCTATTTAAGTATTTTGTCTCTGATTGTAATGATTCACGAGCGTCTTTGGAGAATGAGATTGAAGTTCTGAGAAAAAGTCTTCAAGCTAAAACTGTTGAATGTGATACCTTGAATCACATGCTCCGCAACTCTTCTTTAGATTGCGAGAATCTTCGCAGAAGAAATGACGAGCTGAAAGGTGATTTTTTCTTTGCCTCTACTCTTTTTGATTTTCTATTTCATATACATACTTTCTGTACTTAGACTTTCTTCTTAAATTCTTGATTCACATATTAGTTTCAAATCGGGCTCGTTTCATAAAAAGACTCAAATCTGAATCTATTGCTGAAGAAGTTCGCGTTAAAAGAGATTCTTGGATAGATCAACATACTAGACTAGACAATCTGTACACCTATTCAATTGATCGCATAAATAATCTTACTAATGAGAACAATCAATTATTGCAAAGGCAGAACTTTTTGAGTGGCGAGCTTGATCGCCTCTCATATTTGTTTTTTAAGGCTAATTTAGCGATGGAATCTTTATCAGATGAGAATAAAACCCTGTCCCAAGAAAAACATAGATTTTCAATCTTGATGACGATTTCCTCGCATCAAATAAGTAATCTTAAAAGTACATGTAATAGTCAAGAGAAATCTCTTCATTCTCTTAAGAAGGAGCTCAAGGAGTTAACTGAATCATCTGCCGCCGAAAAGGATAAGCTTATCAAGGGTAGATTAAGTCTTAGTTTAAGAGCCAGCGAACTTCAAGACCAATACTCTCAGTTAAAGGAATCTTATTCTTCATTAGCAAAGGAAAATTTATATCTTCGCAACAAAGAATAAAACGTGAAATATCGTCTGAAGGGTATGGTTGGTGATAAATTCGATGATGCCATGAATCAGTGGGAGAAATGTTTATTTTCTTTAATACAAAACTTAACCTCGGAAAAAGAAGGTAGTCAGTTGACTGCCTCTCTTGTTGATCTTCTCATAAAATTTTATATTATGTTCCTTGTGAGATTCTTGTCTAACTGATTTTTTATTTTGTTGCTCGCAGAATCCGAAAGAAATCTTCATTCTACCATCACTGATCTGACCGCTACATTGGATAAAGTTCGCAAAGAAAATAAATCTCTTGCTTCTAATTGCTTTATTGCTCAGGACAAAGCAGAAAGAAGACTTGATTATCTTGAATACTTTAAGAATATAGAAATTAGGAATCGTGAAAAAGCTCTTCTTAGCCAAGTCCATCTTAGGGCTGAAGTTCTCGTGAATAATATTCTGCTTTCCTGTTCTCTTTCTCCTATTTCTATCCCTCCTCTAGAGGTTGACGATGATGAAATTCCTCTTCCCATGGATGAAGAGTTAGAGTTTACTAATGATGAAGAAAATACCACTCAAGAAAATCAAGAAGGTGGTGAAGAATAAGAAAAAAGTCCTCCTAAAGAAGTACCCGCTGATGAAGAATCCAGAGAAGAAGAAGCTCGCGGTGAGAAGGATGCTGATGATGTTGATGAATCTGACAAGAACAATAAATCTGGCGAGGCTTGAATTTTATCCTTGCTTTCTTTTACTTCTTCTATCTTGCGAGTGGTGTAATCTTCGAAACTTTTAGAATTTTAATTTTCGATTTAGCTTACTTTGAATATTTTCAAGTAAGATAATGTAATCTTACTTCTCTATTCCCCTTCTTGCCCTTCATTATCTTGCTTGAAATGGTGAATATTCATTATCTTCTTTAAGTAATTTGTGTTGTTGCATTCTTGCGAAAATATGAATACATCTGCGATATGAGGAATACTATTGCACTTTTCTGAAAAATTCTGAGGGAATCCGCAATGTCAAAAATTTGCCTCTTTGTATATAATTCTGCAATAAATGAATGTTTCCTTCCATCTTAAAGCAAAATAGTTAATTGGTAAGATTATTCTTTTGGTCTTATTTTGCCTTTCTAGTTAAAGGTCTTATTTTGCCAAACTTTTTCTGTCTGCGACAAAATCGCAGGATTTCTTAACATTTGCATTAAAGACCCTTTGATCTTGTCTTATCCATGTTTCTTTCAAAATATTTGCGACAATATGATAAGCATATATTCTCTCGCACGAATTTACCCTTATGACATTGCCGTCTTTCGATGAAATCGCAGGACGTCTTTACAATTTCATGTAAAAACCCATTGATCTCATCTTAACATTGCTCTCGTGGCTTGTTGCCTCTGCATTATTTACGTTACGCGACAATATGACAGGCCTAAATGTTCTTGCGATCATAAAGCCCCATGACATTGCCGTCTTATGACACTTATCAGCTCCCTAATGGAGGGTGCCTCCCTTATCTTCCCCCTGGTTTCCCCTTCAAGGAGGGCACATTGTCCATACAAGACTAGCTCCCCCCATCCGGATTTGCCAACAACCAGTTATGTTCGCAGCCTCTTGTCCTTTATGCCTATATGGCTTATAGTTACAAGACTGCACCCTAAGTGGGGTTTTCTTCAGGCCAAGTGCATTGTAGCCAAGACTTACCAAGGATGGCAAGAGAGTTTCGTACGCTCCGAGCACCCTTGGATCCACCGTATACCTCGGCGCCTTGGTCATACTTTGCACTTCTTGGAAGAGACTCTCAGTCGTCCAACCAGGGTATAACCATATATATTTGGAAATCCAAGATCCCTCTCCCGGATAACTTTCTTTAACCCCATCATCTGCATGACTCAGGTTCCAGCAGCGGTATAACCTTATCGCTGGGTCATGTCAAGAGATACGCCCTCATATGACACGCTATTAGGTCTTACATTTTCCTCTTACGAAATTTTATTCGCGAACTAGTGTGCACGCCATAAAGGTTCGTCTCATTCTTTTAATCTCTGCGAAATTTTATTCACTATTCTTGCGATGATGCTCGCATAAATTTTGATATTGAAAGAAGAATTTTTTAATTGTTTCATCTTACATTTGTATTTCTTACCTCGCAAAAATTGCTACTAATAATACCTTTTCAGAAACAATCTGTTCCATGGTCTATCAAGTCTTTGCCCAACATCTCTTCCCTCTGGATCCATTAATTTGTATGCACCATTTCCAATTATCTCTTTAATGATGTATGGTCCATCCCATTTTCTCGCTAATTTTCCACCACTTTCTTGCTGATATTTTGGTGTTTCTCGCAAAACTAGATCACCAGGATGGAATTGACGTTTCTTGACTCGTTTGTTATACTCGCGAGCTAATCTTCGCTGGTATTTTTCCATATGTTGTAGAGTTTTTTCTCTCTTTTCTTATAGTTCGTCTAACTCATGTAAAATCATGTCAGCACTTAGATTTTTCTCCCATGCCTCTCTTTTTGTTGTTGGGATATCAACCTATGTTGGTAGGACAGCTTCAACTCCATATGTTAAACAGAAAGGTGACATCCCAGTTGCCTCTCGTCTTGTTGTATTATATGCCCATATTGCATTATGTACTTGCTCACACCATGATTTTTGATAACCTTCTAACTTCTTTTTCAAGATGTCTGCGATTGTCTTATTAGTTGCCTCAGCTTGACCATTTGCTTGTGGATATAAAGGAGTTGACTTTACACATTTTATCTTAAACGCAATAAGAAGCAATTCGATATTCTGCCCTTCAAATTGCTTTCCATTATCAGACATCAACTGTGCTGGGATCCCAAATCTGCAAATTATATTTTCAAATATGAACGTAAAAATGTCTTTATCGTGGATGTCTTTGTATCCTGCCTTAACTTCTCCCCATTTTGTGAAATAATCTGTAGCAACGATTAAATATCTTCTTTGTCCAGAACTAGGCACAAATGGTCCCACAATATCCAATCCCCATTTTCCAAAAGGCCATACGCTTGACGAAGATGATAATGGTGCTCCTGGTGCATGTATCTTCTTCCCAAATCGCTGAAAATCTTCACAACGCCTTGAAAGTTGTTTTGCATCCTCATGCATATACGGCCAATAATAACCCTGCATCTTTGTTTTATATGCCAAAGATCTACCCCCACTGTGATTACCAGCATCACCACTATGCAACATTTTTAACACCTTTTGTCCTTCTTCCCTCATCAAACATCTTAGCGATGGTCCATTAAATGATCTGCGATATAATACCCCATCTCTTAGTTCATAATTGGTTGCTCTACTTTTTAATTTATGTGCTTCTAATCTATTTCTGGGGATTTCTCCTCTCGCCAAATAAGCATGAAGATCTTCTCGCTAATCTGTAGCATTATTCCCTATTTCTTCCTCGCCAGATTCTACCATCATTACATCTGCCTCTTCTTCTTCTTTGTTTATCTCCGGTTGCAAAAGTGTTTGAATTTTTATGCATCTCACAAGTGGGTTCGTCATCATACTTTATATGATAGCAAAATCATCTACGAGCCTATTATCTTTCCTTGATATGTGTCTCCATTTTATTTTTGGAATTCTCGCAGACAATTCTTCAACAAGTTTTTTGTATTTCTTCAAAGATGGTTCATTTGTAGTATACTCTCCCTTTATCTGGCGAATAACCAATTATGAATCGCTGGTGATTCTAGCATTTTCCAACTTCATTTCTATTGCAAACTTCAATGCATGGATTACAGCTTCATATTCTGTCTCATTATTAGTGGATGCAAATTCCAATCTAAATGAAAAAGCTGTTTTTTATCCTTCTGGTGAAATGAAAACAACTCCATTCCCATTTCCTTCTCCATTTGACGATCCATCCACTAATATTTCCCATCTGTCAGGTTCTGTTAATAGCTCTTTTGGGTCTCCATGTTCTTCTTCTATATCCATCATCTCTTCTACAGCTTCGTCATCTTCTAAAGAAAATTCAGCTAAGAAATCGGCGATAAGTTGTGATTTTGGTGAAGATAGAATTTCATATTGAATATTAAAATGCCCTACTTGCGCATTCCATATCTCAACTCTGCCTGATCTTTTTGAATTTTTCATCACCGATTCAATTGGGACTCTCGTTAACACTTTGATCTTATGCGCTTGGAAGTAAATTCGAAGCTTAAAGGTTGCGTGTACCAATGCTAGAATTAGTTTCTCAATCTTTGAATAATTTCTCTCTGCTGAATTAAATGTTTTGCTGATATAATAAATTGGTTTTTCTACCCCTAACGTCTACTCGCAATAACACAAAGACTTAACGCATATAGAGTTGTTGCGAGATAAATCAATAATTCTTCTCCTGGTTCAGCTTTTTGTAATATAGATATACTCGCCAAATGTTCTTTTATTCCTTGAAAAGATTTTTCGCATTCATCTGTCCACTTGAATTTTGTTCCCTTCTTGAGTATGTCGAAAAAATGTTTACACTTGTCTGAAGATCGCGAAATGAACCTTCCTAGCGAGGCTAAGAGTCCATTTATTTTTTGCACATCTTTTACCGTCGCAGGAGTTGGCATATCGCGAATTGCTTGTACATTTTCTGGATCAACTTGTATTCCCTCTTTTGACACAATATACCCCAAAAACTTCCCTGAAGTTACTCCAAAGGTACACTTATCAGGATTCACCTTAATATTGAATTGCCGCATTTGATCGAAAATCTCTCTCAAATCTTGCACATGATTCTCAGCTTCTTTTCTTTTGATCAGCATATCATCTACATACACTTCTAATGTTTTGTGGATCCACTTTGCAAACACCTTTTCCACCATTCTTTGATATGTTGCACCAGAATTTCGTAACCCAAATGGCATCTTTGTATAACAATATAATCCTCTTGGAGCAAAAAATGCAGTATGTTCTTGATCTTCTTCAGCGAGAGGGATTTGATTATATACTTTATACCCATCCAATGATGATATTCTTGCGTTTCCTGCTGCTGATTCAACCATTTGTGGAATATCTGGCAACGAAAAACTATTTTTTGGGCATGCCTTGTTTAGATCCGTAAAATCTATGAAAATTCTTATCCCTTTGTTCTTCTTTGGGACCACCACCATGTTTGCAATCCATTCTGGATATTTTGCTTGTCTTATAATTCATGCGTCGAGCATCTTCTGTAATTCTTCTTCTATTTGAGAATGATATGTTGTTGCTATCTTCCTTATTCTTTGATTAAATGGTCTTATGTTTTTGTTGATTTCTAATTTATGACATGCTATTGACGGGTCTATCCCTGGCATCTCATCCATGTTCCACGCGAAGATATCTGCATATTCTCGCAAAAGATTTATAGTTCTTTCTTCCTCGTCTGCCTCCATTCTAGTCCCAATTTTCAGCATCTTAGGTTCTTCTTTACTTCCAATATTTATTTCTTTTGTTGGTTCAGATAGTGATGTAGCTGGCTTCAGGTTCTCCCATTGGTGTTGGCGTTTTCATGACTCTCGCGAACTCATCTCCTTCTCGCGAAACTTCACTTGGTATCCCTTTTCCTTCTTTTGCCCTTATCATGTAAATTTTAAATTCCTCTTCTTTCTTTGCTTCTCTGTTCAATTTTCTGCGATCTTTTCGCAGCTTTGGACGTTCTTCACAATTTCTTACTTCAATTTGGTAGCATAATCTCGCGAAATCCACATCTCCTCTAATTTCTCCAATTCCACTAGGCATAGGAAATTTAACACATTGATGTAATGTTGACGCCACAGCCTTGATTGCGTGTATCCACGGTCTTCCCAATTTCATATTGTACGGAGATTCTATATCTACCACACATAATGATATTTGTGTTTTAATTTCTCCTAGTGGAATTCGTACCATTATCTCGCCTTTAGGTTTTGTTATAGACTTTCCGAAGCCATGAACATAATACGTTGAATGAGACATTTCTTCATCCTTATATCCCATCTTCTTGAAGGTATGATAAAATATCATGTCTACAGAACTTCCTGTGTCTACTAAAGTTCTATTCATAGCCCATTCTTCTTCAGATTTTATCGATTTCTCCTTTCTCATTGGTATAGTGGTTACTATGACCACCAATGGAGATGTATGACTTGAATCTTCTCCTGGTATTTCTGCTGCTGTAAACGTGATTTCTTGTTTTTCCCAATCTTTCAATGATGATATCTTCTCCACTGTCATAATCTTCCTTCCTTAATAATCCCGTTTATGCATCCTTCCCTTGATATTTTCATGAAATTTATCAATCATTTCTTTTGTTATTACATCACCTTTCAATTTTCTACAATCCTTTTTGATTCTGATCATTCTTCCTTCAATTTTCTCACCGATTTACTTTATGATTTCCCTAATTTTGAATAATTTTTATCTTCTTCTTCGCTTTTTCTTCTATTTTCGTTTATTCATTCCCTGTTTCGGGTGCCAAAATGTAGTTGCAGTATTTCCTACACTACACCCTTGTCAAGAATCTATGAAAACTAAGCCATAATTGTGAATGAACAACAACACTTTTATTAATTCACTTTCAGGAAGATTTACAAGAAATATTAAAACTCAGAAGTACAACTTTCTTTCTGAGTTTCTCTCTCCTCAAAATTCTCTCAGCTCTCAAAAATGCATCATCCTTTTCTGGATCTATCGTGCCCTTTATATAGGGATTTACATAGTGGAAGACAGCTAAGATTTCCCCCTAATTCGGATCTTCTTTGTGATATCATCGCCATAACTTCAGTCTTCACCATCGCCAACTTTATAAACATCGTGAAGCAGACTTATTCTTCATATATCTTTAATCGTTAATCGTCACATCACTCTTTTGTGACACTCGCCAAATGTTGTTGAAGAATCTTGCGACAATCTCGTAAAAGTGTCGTTAATACTTGTAGAAACGTTTGGGCTTCTCGCAGAAATGTTATTAATATCGCGGGAATAGCGTTGTAGCGATATTCTGGTACTACACCACCATCAATGAAGAAGAGATCAGTTGATACGAGCACTCCATGGTCAAAAAGATCAATCTTTTTTGATCTGCCTTACTGGGAGGTAACTAATTTAACAGTCTTCTTGAATTACTACATATAGTCATCAATTGCGACACAATACACATGATTTTTGAACTGGCATAGGAACCATTCAGTCATCGTATTTAATAACATAATCCATTTGTCATTTATGAAAAATCACATAAGATAAATAACGGTTCGAACGATAGATGAAAACCGTGATAAATCATGTTTTATAACAGTCTTTGATCGAAAATTAAGGCCCCTTTTGGACTAGTGTTTCCGTTCAGAATGGAGGGGCAGACCATCAAAATCCGTGTCCGTACGATAATTCTACAGCGATTTTAGTAAAGGGCGCTAATTAGGGTCTCGGCATGCCAAACCCTAATATATACAAAGTCGTCATCCTTCCACAGAACTGAAGCCAGTCGTCATCCTTCCGAGGAACTCAAGATAGATCCACTCCAAGCCGCGCAACGCAAGCGGCTCCATTCCAAGACGACCAATGTTGACGGCTCCATTGTAAGCCGATTCAATGCTAACAGCTCCATCCTGAGCCAATACTACACTGAATGCTCCATCCCAATCCAATAATACGCTGGAGGCTCCATACCAATCCATCCACTCCATTTTCCTTGGACACACCATGTCAATCCGTCTGTGCCATGACTTGCCACGCCAATACCAACAACTCGCCAATCCAGCATCATGATGTTCCCTAACCCATCCAAAGTGATGCATAGCCAGACTATGCCGACGATCTTCATCTCACCAATTCACGGTCCACACCACAAATAGAAGCTATGCAAGGCCGGAAAACACGGGATCATGAACTCTCCTTACCGCTCGAAAAAAAGGTTAGTTGGACTTTCCTAACTATCTTGCATGATTTACATTTTGATTCTTTCCTTGTCTGTCACCATCTTATGCTTACCTCGCAACAACGCCCCTGTTCAGATCTAAGCAGGGGACTTAATATTGATGGTGGTTTTTAACTTAGGGTTAAAATCATAAAACCCTAGTCGGACAGTGACGTCACAGAATTTGAGTAATAATGTCTCCACCGAATGCATTTATTGAACCATTTAATAAGTCTGCGAGAAAATTACCAGGGTACCTTTTTTTTTAAATACTAATTAGGGTTTCGATGGGCTAAACCCTAATTCCCACACCACTGTGCCAATGGCAAACCATGTCAGCCACATCTGCCGCGCCAATGCATGCCAACCATGCTATCCGCACCATTGTGCCAATGGAAAACCATGCCAGCCACATCCATCGTGCCAAGGCATGCCAACCATGCTAGTCGCACCACTGTGCCAATGGCAAATCATGCCAGCCACATCTACCGCGCCAAGGCATGCCAACCATGATAGCCTCACCACTGTGCCAAGGGCAAACCATGTCAGACACACCTACCGTGCCAAGGCATGCCAATCATGCTAGCCAAGCCAATCGCACCTTTCCTTGGCCCCACCATGCCAAATCGTCAATACCAAACCCTTGGCCCCACATGCGCCGATGGCATGCCAGTCACCTTGCCGCGCCATACCGTGTTGGCCTTCCCCATGCGTCTACCAAATCAAAGGCCTGCAACAATCAACGGCCATCCTTCCATCTAAGATGCAAATCTTAGCCTTCCAAGGTCACCAAACAACGCATGGTAACCTTACGCATGGTAACCTTTGGCCCAACGCCAGAACCCTAATTTTGACCACACCTAAACCGCACCAAGGCATGCTGACCATGCCACATGTGCCAATGGCATGCCGTGCTAGCCACCTTTCTACGCCATAACATGCTGGACTTCCCCATGTGGCTACCAAAACAAAGGCCTGCTACAATCAACGACCATCTTTCCATCTAAGATGCAAATCTTAGCCGTCTAAGGTCACTAACCAACGCATGGTAACCTTTGGCCCAACGCCAAAACCCTAATTTTGGCCACGCCCAAACCGCGCTAAGGCATGCCGACCATGCCACATGTGCCAATGGCATGCCGTGCCAGCCACCTTGTCGCACCTAACCCATACCATGCCGGATTTTCATGACGACTGCCAAAACGAAAGTCTGCAACAATCGACGGCCACTTTTTCATCTATGGTGCAGATATTACCCGTCCAAGGTTACCAGAAAACGCATGGTAACTTTTGTCCCTAGTTTGGTCGCGCCTAAATAAAGCCAAAACCATAACTTTTGGCCGCGCCTAAATAAACTAGGCCATATTAAAGCCATGCCGATCATGCTTTCATCAAGTGAAGGGTTGCAATAATCAACGGCTACCTTTCCTCTTAAGATGCAAAATCTCGACTATCGAAGGTCACCACGCAAGTCTCCCAAGATCAAATTGCCAGACAACAACAAACGTGCTACATGTTTTCCATAAAAACATTCCAGACATCAACACATGTCACAAACTTGGGGATTCTCATTGGGTATTGGTTTGGAAGTTTACAGTGTGGGGCATACACTATGCCCGTTATAAGAGAGTGTCATAAGGATAAAGCTGTTAGTAAACACATGGAGTAATGGTGAAACAATTTCTTTTATGGAACATCAATTCCAGACGTTACCGGTTACCACCTCCTCCCATTTACTCACCCGTTTTCCATTTCTTAATGAGACCAGAGTACGTTTCACTTCGAGTTGTATAAATAGGCATTACCTATTTCCACCGAACAACAAGTTCAAGTCAGGAACATACAACACTCGGAAAACATTTTGCTAGCTCTTATCTGTTAGCTTCCCACTTTTTGATACAAGTCGTAAAACAACTACTCTTCCAGAATCAACTATTCTGGTCTCAACACTTTCTTCGCTTCCCTCCCCAAAACCAACCTTTCTCCTTCACTTTGTGACCGAAGCAAGTCTGGAACGGCCATTTCTTGGTTTAGGCCGGCTTTGTACAGATTTATCTCTCGAATATAAAGTACTCCCTTGCAGTACATTGTTTAGGATTTAAATTCATTTCTCACCCACACACCCGAAATTACCGAAATCATCAGAAACCGTTGATGGACGCATTTATGTGTCTGTTTTGGTCTCGATTGTATATATTGTTAGTGCTCGATTTTGTACTTATTACGGGTTTTTATGTCTTTGTAGGTGTTTTTGGAAAAATGAAACTTTGCGGCAAAATTGGCATTTGGACCTCCGGAGAAGATGCACTATAGGCACCCCGAAAGTGTGTTGAAGACATCCCAAAGAACTGGTATTGGCACCCGCAAAAAGTTATAAAGGAACCCGGAGGAATTACTATAAGGAGCCCCATTTTGGATAAGGGGCACACTAGTTACTAAGGATCCACTCATTGCTATTTACACCCTGGGAATTAATTGGGGGCACCCTTCTCTTTCCTTTTAAAATAATCATTTTTGGCGGGAAATGCTGTGCTTGAAAATGTATAACAGCAAACTCTGCAAGCTTGATATCAGTGTGTTGTTCTTGTATTTATGAGCAGAAAAGGATTGGATTGGGCCTGTCTTGATGAAACAGGGTTGGTAAGAGTCTCGTATTTGAAAAATAGGAAGCATTCATCGACTTGCCATAAGACATGGAGATAAATGGTCGGATTTTTGTGCTTCATTGAACGAGGATTGGATGAGCTCTTCTGGGATTTTCTCATGGATTTACATTAGTTTGGGCATGTGATGACATGACATGGTTGGGTAATGATATGGATACGTGAAAGGGGAAGTTTATCTCAATTATTCAATAAAACAGGGAAGAGTGACTTTCTCGGATTCTGTTGGCATTATTTAAGGAATTTACGTGGATAGGAATAAGAATATCTTCCATGTTTAGCATCATTCCACCTTTATAAATAATTTTGATTATCCCAGATCATACAGAGACGCGTAGAGAGATTGTAGGAGACTCCCGTGACTTGAAGAGAAAATAAAGGGAAGAAAAATGGAGATTTAATCGGTGCTCTGGTGTGTATATATATGCTACTGGGACATAACAGAGGGATTTTCGAGAGTTTGGGGGAGTTAGGGTACGGAACATAGGTGATTAGAGAGGTGACAGTGCTAAGAAATCAGAGCTGCAGAAGAGTTCTACACCAACAGGAAGGAAGAAGAAGATAAAAAAAATCGTCACCTTTTCTTTCAAATCTGTAACAGTTCTGCAACAATTATTCCTGTTACGCTTTCCTCTTTAACAGTGGGTTTTGTGACAATATCTTCTGTAACAATAATATCTGTTACAAACTCAATTTTTCTTCAATAAAACACCTATTCAGCCATGCGTTATTATTTTGAGCGTGTTTTTGATATGAGGAGATAAACCCCAACACTGGGACGACGGAGGAAGCCATATTTCAAGCATGTAGTAACTATATTTAATTCCTTATGACTACTTTCACTATTATCAATCGTTTATGATTTTTCTTAATTGATTGTGATTTTGTTTGATGACGTATGCTTGGTTTTAGTATTTTTTATACGTCATGCTTGTGATTTACAGTCAATCTTTTATAAAATCTACCTTGGAAAAGAATTAGAGTCAATATTATTTGAGCTATAATTGTTTGGAATAAATATATGAATCGCATGAATGATTTTATGGTGGAATCCTGAGTCTCAGTACCTCTCAAAATTGTGACAAAACTTGTGTATATATTTTATTTATTTTATTTTTAAGTCTTAAACCAATTTCATCAAGTCTGAGTGAACGAAAATCTTACTTACCACTTTAAAATTACATCAATTTTTGGCGCCACCGAAGCGGACTTGTATTTAGGTTTTAGATTTATTTTTATTTTATTTTTAGATTTTTTGTTCTCTTTTACGCCTTTGGTTTTTCTTTGATTCTTTTAAAATTTGGAGTGAAGCTACAAGGAAAGAAAAAGTGCTATAAAAGGAAAACATCTCCGAAGAAGGAAGGAAAAGAGGAATCCAAAAGGAGTGAAGAATAAGATTTTGTATATAGTTATTTTATTTTATTTTTAGAAATTGTAAATAGGGTTTTATTTTTTGTAATTTATTTTTTGGACTTGTACATTATTTTTAAAACCCTAAGGAAGGGTTAAAAATTAAATATAAATTGTTTGCAGGGAAGGACGACAATTACGATACTGTCTCGGCCCCTCGGCTTCGTACACTGACATAGGAGTCGGTGGCCTGAGTCGACTTCAACGGTTCATCTCTCGTCTGGTACGGGAGGTAAGACTCTATCCACCTACGCATCCCCTTTCAGTGGGTTTTATTTTATGTGACAACTCACACCCCTTTAATAGAATGTCGAAATGGTATTACAATAGCCAATACAACGAATATTTGACTGAGTTTCAAAATGGACGTTACTACTTTGACTATAGTGTGAATAGTGGTTGGGAACATCAAACTTTTGAAGGTTATGGTCCATACCATGGTGATCCCAATTACTATCCATATGCCCACCGGTCGTACGAGCAAAATTCCTCTCTACTAGAGTCCGCACGTAAGTTAGCTGAATCGACACAAAAGTTACTTGAGTCGACACGTAGTTCAACTGAGATGAATAACTTAGTTATAGACGAAATCAATGCAACAAGTGAACTTTCTTTCCTAGATTCAATCAGGAAGTCATGTGAGTCGACTCGGAATCTTTTGTTAGAGGCCCAGATAAGAACTGCTCAAAATAATCTTAATTTCCAATATAGTGTTTCCAATAGTACCCTTGAAAATGAAGATAGTTATTTGCATAATCAAGATGACGAGGTTAGAATTGGTAACACTACTTGTTTAAAGGGGGTTCAACCATTTTCATGCTATTATAATGATGATTATGATGTGGATAGTGTTGATGAAGAATTTAAAATAAATAGGCATAGTGATCAGGAATTTGTTACCCCCAATTGAGCTTTATAACGATAATATTATTTCTAGTTCAAATCCAAATAATTTTAATAATTATTCACCTATTCAAAAGGACGGGGATTTGACTAGAGATACCACCATTTTATACGATGTAGTATTCCCTTATGATTACGAAGCCGATGATAGTTTAGAGGAACAGGTTTATCCTGAGAATATTGTTTTCGAGTCTAGCGATTTAGAAACATTAGTCTTAGACAAAGAAGATGAACTCGTAGAGATGACTGAGGATGAACCTGACTTAGAAGAATCAATTGACCATTTTCAGGAATATGATAACCTTAAAATTAGGGAAGTTGTGACTAGTATTTCTAAAGACACTGAAAACTCTAAGTTTGGGGGTGATTATCATTCTCCATGTGCTTTAACTCTTAGAAAAGTCCCCCACTTTGGACTTGACATATATGCCTCAACCATTTTACAAGATTATCTTCATACACGTTTTCCTGAACCTAGTGATGTCCATAAGGAAGTTCTGTTGTTAGAAACCCATCCTCTGGTTGATGTGGTTTACCCAAGCTATGATACCCAGATTGATTTTGTTTTCTCACCAAATATTTTTCAACCAATTGTGGGAACGTATAAGTTACAGATGTGTCAATTATTAAGTTTTGAGACTAAACCTAATTACTTTAGGAGATTAGGGTCGACACATTTGTTTAAGGAAGACCACCACTCTCATTGTGGTCAGCTGTGTAAGTCAAAGCTGATTGAATTAGAGGATCCGCAGTTATTTAGGTTATTATTATGTGCTTCTAAATTTTTACTTAAGTTTTTCCAGACTCTAATACCTAAATCGAATCTTAGCTACGAGGAAATGCAACCCATGAAAATATTTTATTTGGACCCAGTTATAGAACCTGAACCACAACTAGATATAGTTGTCTTAAATAGGAAACTAGACAAGGGTGTGCTTTATTTGTTTATTCTCTTGGCATGTTGCAGATTCCTTTTATTTGTGATAGCTTTATTTGGTTTTGATGCCCCACAGATATTTCGGCTATTACTTTATGATATTATAAGGTGACTATAAGGTGACTAATCCTTTCTTAGTCTGGCTGAGGAAATTAAACTTAGCACTTCTTGGGAGGTAACCCAATATTCATGCGATACTGTAATATATTTCCTTATCTCTTTTGCTTCAAATGGTAACAGTTTCTCATTGTTCGTGCTTTTAATTTCATCTTTAGAACATTGAGGACAATGTTAGATTTAAGTTTGGGGGTATGGGAGAAACTTTTTGTTAGTTGCAATAAATAAACTCCAGAGCCTAGAAATTTATGCTTATTAAGAAAAGAGGGGGGCAGACCTTACCTCCATCAAGAGAAGAAAAGAAGAAAAAAGAAACAAGAAGCTACAACAAAGTTACATATTGTTAAAACGATATAAAGGGAGTGCCGAGCTATCAATGCTAAGAGCACGTCTAATAAAGTTTGGAGGATCATTCCACCAATGAGAGGCTATCGTAGCACCATGATTTTCCAAGGCATCCGCAACTGAGTTTCCTTCACGGTACATATGAGAGCAAACAAATTGAATATATGAGATAAATTTCATACATATGCACCAGTGAGTGTAAAGATACCAAGGAACCAAATCATGGTTTATAATCGCGAGTAAAACAAAAGTCGAATCACACTCTAACCATAATTTTTGAATGCCTCTTGACTGCGCCAATCTAAAAGCATAAATGGCACCCCAAAGTTCCGCATAAAACGAAATGGTGATACCTAGGCCTTGAGCTAAGCATCCTATCGTTAAATTGTTGGAATCGCGAAACACAACCCCACAGCCCGAGGGACCTGGATTTACCAGCGAGCAGCCATCAGTATTGGCCTTAATCCAACCATTTGGAGGCGTTGTCCATTTCACTGGAATTGTTGTAGGACATTTTGGGGGGTTTCTCTTGACCCCCAAAAAATCAAGAATAATCTTTTCAGGGGCAGTGTAGAACGAGTAACCACCACTGTGTTTGCTAGACTCTATAATCATCGTTTTAAAATGCATCAAAGCATTTATAGGGTTAGTGATGCACTGGTCGAACCTTAGTTTGTTCCTGCAGAACCAAATAAGCCAAATGCAGTTGATTACAGCTCCCCAGAGCAACTTTATTATTTGAGTACAGCCAGCAAAAGCTCTAACTGAGTTGAACATCGCACTAACATCAGTGCAGACAAGCCGGTGATTGAGCACCTGCATGATCCAGCTCCAAAGAGTGTTAGCAAAAACACAGAGAAAAAAGGTGGTTTTGAGTTTCATCACAGTTCGGGGCTACGCAGATATTACAACAGTTGGCTATCTGAATACCCTGAAATTTCACATTATTGTCAGTGGCAATCCTGTTATGAAGGAGCTTCCAAACAATGCAAGCTCGTCTCGGAGGAATTTTTACAGTCCAAAGATCCTTGAAATCTACATTTTTAGAAACTGTTGGTCTATGGAAATCATAGGCGTCTTCCATTGAGATGCTTCCAGTTTTACTTAACTGCCAGATATGTTTATCCACGTTCTGAGAAGCATGAGGTGTTTCCATTATCAATTGATGAGTGCTACTATCTAATTCAGACATGTCGGAGGGAAAACTCCACTTCCCATCAATAATAAAATCTGCGACACAGTTTTGAAGGTTTGAGTTATCTAACTCCAAATGATCTGCAATAGAGTAATCTAAGTTGCTGCACCAAATGTCATTCTAGAAGTCGATTTTGCTTCCATCCCCCATGAGCCAATCCCGACTATTTTGTATGATACACCACTGTGTATTGAAGACATTCCAAACCGAAGATTTCTTGTAAGTCGAACCTTTGAAACGACTGCGAATAAAAGTACCAAAAGCTGATTGCACCGTCATTATTTTCCAAGTCATCTTCATGAGAGCCTCCTTGTTAATACTGATTAAGGATTTTATTCCTAGATCACCCTTATTTACTGGAAGGAAGATGTTATCCCAAGTAACCGAATTGTGATGGATGACGTTAATGTCACCAGACCACACAAAATTGCGCATCCACTGCTCAAGAGTTCTAATGCAGGATGTGGGCCATTTGTAAATATGGAAGCTATAAAGAGCCGAGCTGGCTATTACTGACTTCACCAGCTCCACTTTACCCATCAAAGATAGAGATTTCCCCTTCCAATTAGCAAACTTAAGTTTGATTGTATCCAAAATCTCCTTGAGATGAGAATGCTTAGGCTTACCTTGAAAAATTGGAACTCCAAGATATCGAAAAGGCAAAGAACCCATTGGAATGTGGTGATCTGCAGCAATATGAGAAGCTCTTGATAATATATATTTACTAGCATAAATTTTCGATTTCTCTGCACTAATAACCTGAGCAGAATTTCTACCATACTCCTCAAAGATATCCATCAGACCTTGAACATCCTTCTTTGTGCCTCTACAAAAAACCATGATATCATCCGCATATAACACATGGGAGGGAGCAGTCAAGCCCCTAGGAGAAGCCATATGATGGACCAAACCTTTATTAAAAGCATTAGCAATCGCACAGCTCAAAACTTCTTTAGCCAAGCAAAATAATATGGGAGACAGAGGATCACCTTGGCGAACTCCTCTACTGCAACCAAAATATCCCATAGCTTTACCATTAACAACAATTGAGAGTTTAGCTGATTCCAGGATAACACGAATCTAGTCTACAAACTTTTCACAGAATCCAAAACCAGCTAAATATTGTAGAAGGAAATCCCAATTTAAAGTATCAAAGGCCTTTCTAATATCAAATTTCAGCGCCAGGTTACCACTAAAAGATTTGTAATCAAGCATATTTATGGCCTCCGAAGTAATACTAATGCAATCAAAGATACTTCTATCTTTAAGGAAAGCATGTTGCTCAGGGGATATAATTTTCGATACTATAGGACTGAGACGATTAGAAAGGATCTTACCAATGATTTTGAAGTGAAAGTTTCCCAGAGCGATAGGATGAAACTTCTCAATGACATCTGCACCCGTCTCCTTAGGAATTATTATAATATGGCTAGGATTGGCGTTTGGAATTAGCCCCACCGTTCAAAAAAAAGACTACACATAATTAATCACATCTAACCCCACAATATCCCAAAAGGAAGTAAAAAAAATCCCACTGAATCCATCAGGGCCAGGAGAGCCATTCGCATTCATACTATCCATAGCTTCTTTAACCTCCAACTCATTCGAAAGAGCAGTCAGAAAATTATTATCAGCTTGGCTAACAGTACGACTAATATTGCGAGATATAAAATTAGGAGAAGGATTTACCATGTCACCAGCATATAGATTCTGGAAGTAAGTCAGCACATGGGTAGAGATGTCCTCGTGGGAGACCATGATGTCCCCATTCAATTTAAGATGAGTAAGCTTATTCATAGCAGTTCTGATTTTCGCATAAGTGTGAAAAAACTTAGTACAAGCATCACCATCTTTGACCCAATTGAGCCTAGACTTGTCTCGCCAGAAATCCTTCTATATTTTTAGAGCCTTAACAAGCTTATTGGAAGCTGCTAATTCATGAAGATGAAGACTATCAGAGAAACCATCCTCCATTATTCTTTATTGTATCAGATCAAGAGCCTGAGTAGCTTTTTAACATTAATCTGAATGTCACCAAAAAACCTCTTTATTCCAAGTTTTTAGAACACTTTTTAGGTGCTTCAACTTTTGAATAAGAATAAACATAGGGCAGCCAAAGAATTGCTTCTGCCAATCATTGTAAATGACATCTCTCAGACCCGGACTGTTTAACCAGGAACTCTGAAATTTGAAAGAGGAAGCAAAAGTCTTATCCCCTTTCCGAGCCTCAAACAACAAATAAAAATGATCTGACTTGAGTCTAGTAATTGTGCTACAAACCGAAGAGTCCCAAGAAAGTAGCCATTGCTCATTGCACATCACTCTATCTAGACGAATCTCAATATGATGCTTACCTTTTCGACTATTAGTCCAGGTAAATAAGGCACCTCTGGTATCAAGATGGTGGAGATCATTTGATTCAGTGAAAGCCAAAAAATCATCACATGAAGCTTTTAAAGGAGATGGACCACTTTATTTTTCATGAGCACCTAACACCGCATTAAAATCCCCAATGATGCACCAAGAACCTGGCCTGCCAGCCATTAAGTTAGACAACTCTATCCACATATCTCTACGAGCCAAGTAATTGGTTGAAGCATAAACACCAGTGATGTAAAACTTCAAATCCCCCATACTTTCTTCACAGATAATAAACTGCCTGGAATTAGAAATTACATTGAGCTTAGTTTGCCCGGTATAAAGGCACCATAAATTCAACCGCTGTCTTCCTATATCATTAACTATCACCATGTTTAAATTTAGATTAGCCCAAAAGTTATTAGGAACCGAATGATAATCAATCCAGGGTTCAGCAATAAAAACCACATCCGGAGAATATTTACATCAATGATTAGAAAAAAACTAATTGCGTGTCTGCGTTACCGAAACCACGCAAGTTCCAATAAAGAACTCTCAATGAGAAGAATTTACAGCATTCCTTGGTCTCATTGTCCAAGGTTTAGGTTGAGACTGAGATATGGCCTCCTTTTTAGCTTTTTCACGCCTCCGTTTTTTCTGAGACTTTGTAAGAAATTCTTCAAAAGGAGGTTGTAAAGTATCCTCATCATCATCGATTGTCTCCACACTTACATTATCCTCCGCATCATATGGCTGATGAGAGATGAGATTTCCAACTTCCTTAGAAGTAATAACATTTTCATTATGTTTATCCATAAATGCACCATCTTGGGTAACCAAAACTGATAGAGTTTCATTATTAGCCGGAAAAGTGACTTCGACTGAACCATTTGATACTTCTTCAGCATAGGATTGATATGAATCATTACCAGCCTCTGTAGTGGAATCCTTGCTACCTGATTAAGTGACTCCGACCAAATTAGTAGCTTTCTCGGCGACTAAAGGAATATTCAAACCTGGAGTAACTCATGTGCCCCCATCAATTGGGATCGTCTTCTTCTGATGTTCCCTTTTTGCATTACCTCGTTCCTTGCTAGACTCCTTGGTAACCACTTCTTGTTGATCCTTCTTTTTATTACACGCAGTTTCCACATGTCCAATAGTTTTGCAGAAATCACAGTATGATGGAATTTTTTCATATTTTCTTTGGAAATAAAGGAAAAACCTTGTCTCTCCACTAGTATCTCATAAAGCGGTGTCTTTGATAGATCAACTTCTACCAAAACTCTAGCATATAAACCAAAACTCCTATTTAAGGTAGATTTATCTATATATAAAGGATCTCCTAGAGCACTAGAAATCTCAAAAATAGTTTTAGATCTCCAGTATTCATAACTCAAATTATATATACGCACCCAAACTTGGGCTAGGGTTTGATTCTGTTTATAAGGATTAAAATCTGGTATCCATTTTCGAAAATGAAAAATACCTGGTTTAATATTACATACACCAGCCGAACGAACATGGGATACTTCTTCTTCACAAGTAAAATTGAAGCAGAAGAAACCTTTACCTAACGAAGAAATGTGCCAGGGTCTTAGGTCCAAGAGTTGCTTCAACTTGGAATGAATCTCTAGGATTTTCATTGGAGCCGTACCCTTTGGTAAAACCAGCCTCCCAATTAAGCAGTTCTTACAATCTTGCACACCCAAATGATACTCATCTTCAGAAATACGAATAGAGACATGATGACCTTTAAAACATGGCTTAGCTAGTGTTGTTGAATCAAATTTTAGCGATTGCAAAGATGTGACTATACTTGCATAAGATTTTTCTTAACATATTGTAAAGCAGAATCATCCGCTTTTGGGCTACCAATACTTATATCAGTAGCTGAATTGAGAAAAGACCAAGGACAGATTGTAGAAGATGAAATAGCAGGATTCACCATTTGAAATTAGTGGATCAATAACCATATACAAATCTATGATCTATTAGAATCATCGATTTGAAGATTGTTAATCTGAGATCCGAATCCGAAATTGAATTCACAATTGAATCGGGGTAACCTGAGTTAACCAGTTTTCCGCCCGATTTTCCGCTTAGAGAGAGAAAGAGCCGTTTTTTATAAGGACGATTAGTTGATCAGATTAGATGGAAACATCTAAAGAGTCTATTCATAAAAGCACAGAGCTCAGGTGTTAAAAATAACATGATAGTTTCACCATATCTCGTTGAGTCCTTTTCATTTCTGTTTTTATTTTATTTTGTTTTTAAACTATGTTTCTCTAAGTGTTTAGTGGGGCTCACGAATCAAGTTGTTACCAATGCTAGGGTGAATTAGAGTGATTGAGATTAAAAAAAAATAAAGGAAAAATAAAAAGAGAAAAATAAATTGAGACCAGACCATTAGACCAACCGGAATAAATTCAACAAAGTCGGCCACTGATACCCTTGTATATGCCAGTTGTGTTGAACTAGAGTTAGGATTATCGACCACTGGTTCCCTTGTATATGCTAGTTTGTTGATATTAGTCAGACTAGTATCTCAGTCCATTAGGATAGGTTCATTTTGGCGGAGGCCTTCATACAGATATGGGAAACACCTTTCACTTAGTAAACATCAAACTCATCTATGTTTTTCCTCTATATCCATCTTATTGATCTATCCATGTGATTAGTTTTGACTTCGGGTATCGATGTCCATAGTGCGACTATCTGAGTAGAGCTATGTCACTTTATATGAATTTTAGTATGATTGAGTGCAAACTCGTGTACAGCAATTGGAATTTCGCATCAGGGTACTTCCTCCTGTAGTCAATAAGTATGCCAACCAAGGAGATTCTTTAGTGCCTTCCAAGGTTTTGCGTAGATAGCTAGGGTCTGGAGTAAAGGTTTTGTGGGTATATCTATGGTAATCCCTCTCGAGACTATAAATTGGCCACTAGGGCCACCTAGTGGTTTAAAGGCTTGTTGCATATGCTAAATGCAACCGACGATGCTTGCGACAGTGAGTTAGGATTTTATTTTTGCTCGAGGACGAGCAAATAATAAGTTTGAGTGTATTTGATGGACGCATTTATGTGTCTATTTTGGTCTCGATTGTATATATTGTTAGTGCTCGATTTTGTACTTATTACAGGTTTTTATGTCTTTGTAGGTGTTTTTGGAGAAATGAGCTTTTGCGGCAAAATTGGCATTTGGACCTACGGAGGATATGCACTACAGGCACCCCGGAAGTGTGTTGAAGACATCCCAAATAAGTGTTATTGGCACCCTCGAAAAGTTATAACGGCACCCAGAGGAATTACTAAAAGGAGCCCCATTTTGGATAAGGGGCACACTAATTACTAAGGCGCCCCTCATTGCTATTTACACCCCGGTAATTACTTGGGGGCACCCTTATCTTTCCTTTTAAAACAATCGTTTTTGGCGGGAAATGCTGTGCTTGAAAATGTAAAACAGCAAACTCTGCAAGCTTGATATCAGTGTGTTGTTCTTGGATTTATGAGCGGACAAGGATTGGATTGGGACTGTCTTTATGAAATAGGGTTGGTAAGAGTCTCGTATTTGAAAAATAGGAAGCATTCATCGACTTTCCATAAAACAGGGAGAGAAATGGTCGGAGTTTTGTTCTTCATTTGAACGAGGATTGGACGAGCTCTTCTGGGATTTTCTCACGGATTTACATTAGTTTGGGCATGTGATGACATGACATGGTTGGGTAATGAAGATGGATACGTGAAAGGGGAAGTTTATCTCAATTATTCGATAAAACAGGGAAGAGTGGCTTTCTCGGATTCCGTTGGCATTTGAAAAAGCGGGGGTCTAATAACCTCACCCAATATTTCGATTAGCAATCTGTATGAACAACTCCGAGTTGTTTTCTAGAGAATCAATTAGACTCAATCAATAGAAAATACTCGAAGAGTTATTATCTCAATCTCTTAATTTGATTTACTCAAGCAAATGTGACTCGCGAGTCTAATAAAAGAGAGATAACTTGGATGGTACCAAAGACTAATATCCAAGTGTCAATCAATTTAAATCAATAACCAATAAGGTCGGATATTCTAATTGATTGAACAACGTACAACCTATATTATTTAAATTATATAACAAAATATAATGCCGAAAAGAAATAACACAAACACCAAAAAAAATTTAACGAGGAAACCGCAAATGCAGAAAAACCCCGGGACCTAGTCCATATTAAACTTACACTGTATTAAGCCGCTACAGACACTAGTGTACTCCAAATGAACTTCGGTCTGGACTTTAGTTGAACCCCAATCAATCTCACACTGATCCAAGGTACATTTATGCTCCAACACCTCTGATCCCAGCAGGATACTGCGCATTTGATTCCCTTAGATGATCTCACCCACAACCAAGAGTTGCTACGACCCAAAGTCGAAGACTTTAACAAACAAATCTGTCTCACACAGAAAAGTCTACAAGATAAATAAATTCGTCTCCCACGAATAAACCTATGAGTTTTGTTCCGTATTTTGATAAATCAAGGTGAACATGAACCAAACAATAAAACCAGACTTATATTCCCGAAGAACAACTCAGTTTTATCAATCACCTCACAATAGTCTTTGTAGTTGCAGGAATTCCTACACTACACCCCACACTAGATTCCACAATTATCAACACATATTTGTAGATTAAGAACAACACTTTTATTGATTAATTCTCAGAAATGTTACAAGAAATGGAAGAAATCAAGAATACAATCGCTCACAAGAATTTTCTCTCCCCTCAAAACTTTCTCAATACTCTAAAAATTACACCACCCTCTCTCAAGTTTACGTATCCCCTATATATAGGGTATTACATAATGGATGACAGATCATAGACAGCTAAGTTATCCCTTAATTTCGGATTTTATCTTGTGATACCTTCACGAATACACAAATGTTAACCCTCGGAAATACTCTATTCTTCGCAGGATCTTTGCGTTTTCTTCATGTTTCTACCATCGTTATTTGTTGCGTCATTCTTTTAATCTTTTCTACGACGCTCGCCAGTGTCTTTAATGAAACTTCGCAAGAATGTTATTGCTGCGATATTCTGATCCTACATCTTGCCTCTTTTTCCTTGAATATTGCTTGAAAAGAGACTTTAAGGAAAAATCTTCCTTGCTGCAGCTGTTGGAGGAACGAGTGAAAGAATATTTGAATTTGAAAAGTACGTACTTGCCTCTATTGTTTTGCTAAGTTCTAGAATATTGCTTCTACTCTTTCGAAATTATCACTTTAACTTGTCCACTTTGGAAATGATTCTTGCCGAGAAGATAAAGAATATATGATATTCTCTTAATAATCCATACTAGCCTATATTATTTATCTTATAAGAGTAGAATTTTTGAGAAAGTGAGTTAGTGATTTCTTCACCCTTATCTTGCCTCTGCCTCAAGGTAATACCATACTCTGCAAATCTATTATATATTCTGCGAGGTTGTAGTTATTTCTGCGAAATAATATTTCTCAAAAAACTTTAATAATATTTCTACGAGATTCTGACATATTTGCGAGACTACAAATAATACTTCTGGCATAATTTTCGCAGAATATATCACACGTATCTTTTCTTCCATCCAATTCTTGACACGTCTTTTACAACCGCAATTTTTGAACCATTCACGTGTCTCCTCGCATTAATTGCGTTTATCTTTTCGAGAATTTTCCTTCTCTATAAATATCCCTTTCATTCTCCTTTTTTCCTCTTTTTATCTTCTTCCAAATCTCTTTGCAATTTTATTATTCTTCCGTAATTTGCACTTCTGCTAATGTTACTCTTCATTTTTTTTCCTTCTTCCAAACTTCATCCTCATTCTTTAAATATGTCTCCCGCTGGTCGCAGAAACGAAATTGCTTTTGAAAAAGTTCAGAAGGAACTTCAAAGTAAGGGTTTTACTTTATCCGCTATCCCGGGTCAAGGCCCTAAATCTGAACTCACTGCAAAGTTATTTTCTGATCATCAATATAATCAGAGTAAAATCATAGTATCGCTGGGTCAACTTCTCGCCGGCCTTCCCATTCCTTTATATGATCCTGAACTTCCCTTGTTCTACGCGATACTTTCTCATAAGAAATTCTCGCGAGCGATATATCAACTAAGTGGTGATTGCATTCGCCTGATGCATGATTTTTCTACTCGCGGTGCAGGTAAAAAATCTATTTACCCTGATGATGCCAAAAACCCTAAATTCAAGGATATTGCGATTGTTCCTGCGAAGTATACCATAGAAAACTATTTTGTGAATTGTGAGATAATTTCCATGAAGAGGGATAGCACTTGTTGGGGAGTTCGTTTAAACAAGAAAAGTAATGTTGCTACTGACAATATCTTGATGCAAGACATTGACTGGAATCCTGGTAATAATTCATGCCCACGTCACTCTAATGATGATAGATGGCATATTTTCCACTTAATCCTAGAAGGTCCATATATTTCTGGCTCTCTTGATTTACCTGCGAACCTCGCAAAATATAATCCTTGGGAATTCTATTGGCCTGATAGAGATTTGGAGGTATATTTCTGAACTCCTCTTGAATTATTATCTTCTATACTCTTTATCTCTTTTTGCTGATTACTTTTATATCTTCATATGTTTACAAAATTTTCAGATTGAGAGATTAAAAAAGAATTACAACAATACTGGGAAACCCAGCATTTTATCTGCTCTTCGTTCTATCACAGATAAGGTAAGAAATTCTTTTTCAGGATTTTTAATAATATATTGTTGCCTCCATTCTCTCTAATTCTTATCTTTATTTTTGGTATAGGTTATCACTGAGATAGAACCTGTTGAAACTGCAAAGACCACTAATAAAGGTAAAGGAAAAGGTTCTCTTCGCAAAGACAAATCTGCTGCTCCTCCTTCAAAGAAAAGAAAAACTTGTTCTTCCTCCCCTTCAAATTCTCAATCTGGCGAAATTTCTTCTAAGGATAATGTTGATGATAGTGATGATGACTTTTTTTTATGCGAATGAATCTTCTCAACCTGAGTCTTCTATGGCTATGATATCCAACATATTCTTAGATTCATTTCATGGCATTGGGGATGATAGTGAGGCTCTTACTAATACTTGCCAAGCTCTCGTAAATATCTGCGATTCTCCCCTGCTGACCAACAATGATTCACTTCGCGGAGTTTCTAAATTTGTATCTCCCAGCCTTTTAAACTCTCTTGGTGCTCTGGTATGTTCTTATTTCTTTGATTCTTCTTGATTTCAAAAATTTCACATGTATATACATCCTTGTGATTCTTCTCTTGTAATTCTTGTAATTCTTCTTTTAGGTTGGCAGAGCTGCTTTCGCAGTTTCTTCAGCTTTGGATAAGATATGATCAACTCTCTTAAAGAAATGTTGATCTTCCCAAGGAGAACGAAAAGCTAAAATCTGAATCTTCCAATCTTCGCGAGCAGTTAGAATCTGATTCAGCCAACCTTCGCGAAGAAAACAAGCGATTGGGAGTTGAACTCTCCTCTTCGCAAGATAAAGTTGCTAACCTTCAAGATGCAAATGATCAACTTTATGGTATGAAATTTTTCCCTATTTCTTTTGTCCTCTTATCTTTTACTTCATATTAATTGATCAACCACTCTTGTAGACATTTATGGTTTATCTGACGAAGCTGCGACCCTTCGTTCTTTCCCCAATTCTATAGATGATGATACCCTTCTTGAACGTCTGAAAAAATCTTTGAATAGTTTTTCAAATAACCGAATTACTTCCCTCTCCATAGATGAACTTAGATCAAAATTTTGCCTTTTAGAGATTGGACACAGATCCAGTTTAGGGTTAGCCAATAAGTATAAGCGTTTTTATGTTGATGCCAAAGTGGATATTGGTAAATCTAGATCCAAATACAGTAAGATTATTGATGAAAAGGATCGTATTACTAAACAAGGTGTTCAATCTTTAGCGGAATTCCACAAGACTCTTCTCGAAACTCAGATTGAAAGAGATCAGCAAATCTGCGATAATTCAAAACTTGTTGAGAGGGAAACCCAAGTTCGCTCCCTTCTTTTTATAGATAATGATGATGAATTTGCATGGGCTGCGAAAGTATTAGACGATGCTAGAAGTAATCTAGGTGTAAATGTTAGTCTCCATGCTGACCAAACGGCCTTGATTAAAGATTTTCTTTCTGAGAAAGAAGGTTGTCAACTATTCTTTCCTACTAACTCTTTGTTTTTCATAAATTTTCATCAAGTTACTAATTCATTGTTTTACGCTCGCAGATTCTGAAAAGAGACTCCGTTAAAGAATTGAAAAATAAGAAAATGAAAAAAGGGTTCTCGCAAATTGATCGCTGTCGTATGCGTCAAAAATAATTTACACTTTCTTACTACTCAAAATATAAATATAGCAAGGGCAAGAAAGGATCGATCCCACAGAGAGGTCTAGGTTGTCAATATATTTTCGGTTCCTTATATATAACAACACCGGGTATTTTTCTGATTTTTATATACTAAAATAAAATAAAAGAAAAACAATAAAAAGTAAAGCACACAAATCAAGGTAGTGAGAATATTGTTAAGGATTCATCTTCATTCACAAATATGCTTTCAAAACAATAAGTAGAATTGATATTTAATCTCAACTTTTATCAAAAGCCCTAGAATATCTTGATCGCAAGAATATCCCGCTAATCTCCTTTTGTCATCAACAAACACATTAAAAGATGCGAATATGAGTTCTATCTAAGAGAAAAACCTAACGTGTAAAAGCACTAATCAAGTTTAATTCCCTAGATGCATTAAGTTCTATGAAATCAGGCCAATCAAAGCAATTGAACGTGGAAAGCGCACTAATTCAATTTAACAAAGGTTATGGTTCACATATAATTATAGGGATGCATCACTACAAGCTATAACCATATTCATGCTACTTGTATTCAAGGAATATCACTTTTACGTATAATAAACCCTAAATTAGCAATAGATGTGATTAGAAGTTCTACCAATTTGCAACTTGACAAAACAATCAATCAAATCATGTAACTATATTTTCAGAGAATCATAAACGATAAAGTACGAGACAAAACTAATTTATTGAATCAAAGAATCATGCTTTATGAAATCCAACTATTCCATAACCAATAATAAAATTTAAGTACTCATGTTAATGGAGTTCATAACAAGAAGAAAAATAAACCCTATCATGTTCCTAAACCCTAAAACAAAGTAGAAGAAGATAATTTTTTAGATTAAAGTCTTCTCTTTTATATATTTCTCCAATTCCATAAAGGATACTCCTTCCAAAATTAGGTCTTCTCTTCAAAGTCCATTAGTTGAAAATCCACCAAGCCCACAAGTAATAAAAACCCGTGTAGAAAATATGTCCCAAAAACGCTCGCCGGAAAACTGGGTTTTTGGTCGTAAGTTAGCCGAAATCCGGTGAGAAAAGTTGCCGTCGGCAACCAAAGATTCCTCTCCGTCACGTCGCCGTTACAGTTAACTGTTGACCTAACAGTCCTTAACAGTTGACCGGGTCAAGGTCTGAGTGAATCACTGAGTCAGCTTCTAACTCGGCTGGATGGGCTGAGTGCACAACACAGAACTGTTCACGTCCAAGATGGCCGTGCCTTCCCTGCTCCCAGCCATGATGGCTATACCTTTCTTGCATACATCTAACTCAACACTTGAGCAACATCAACTCAACCTGACCCATACAACATCCAATTTCTCTGCAGTTGACAACCACCAACTTATGCCAAACTATGCTCAATCCCAACTGTAACCTGCAATATTTTCACCATCTCATAATCCAACACAAACCTATCTGCAATTCAACCTCATTCCAGTCACCAACATTCATCTAATTTCACAACTCCTTCATTCCACCATTCACAGTCAATCATTCATTCTAAACCATCATCAACACCTGCCCAAATTCAATCCAAACTGTCCACATACCCCACTGTGCCTTAGCCTAGTAGACTCTCCTTTAAATCTCCACCATCAATACCAGTTGAAACCATCCCCAGTTGCAATTCAGAAACTGCATCACATCAAAAGCCATTCATCCCCAACTATAGCTGCATAATCCAGCACCATCAAAACCACCTCAAGTTACACAGTCACAGCACAATAGCATCAACTCCATTGTGGTTACATCTCCACAACTTCACTGCAAGCACCCATGGAAACCACCAGTAATTCTAGCCCTTCTCATCACCTCCTTGAACTTCACATCCACTGGAAATTAACCACCTGAACTGCATCCACACACAACTGCAATCATCCACCAACAGAAAAACATGAGCTTCAATGCCAACAGCCACCAATTCCTTCTCCACTCAACACCAGCTCCATAGCTTAACTTGCAGCAGCAACACATCTGCATCTTTACCAACAATCTGCCACTGCAACCAAGCCACATTCCTCAGCATAACCCATTACAGATGCAACCAATCTCTATTAAAACTCCACAGACCTTGTCCTAAATATTCATCTAGATTTTCAATTATTCATTCCTTGAACTCTCATAGTATCAGGTCAACCACCACTTTGCAACTGAAACTTAATTTCAATGCCTGCCATTTAAATTCCACCTCAAACTCCATTGCAGTGAGAATCCCATCTCCTCTCTGTTTATTTACAACCCATGGCATCCATAGCTCCAACTCTCTCCACAAATTGGCACCAGACTCACCCAACTGAGCTTGAACTCTAAGACACAACCAAGCTGCCATCCTTGAGCTAATCATTCATTTGCAGCCCAAACAATTCTTGAACTGGCCATCTATAACCCAACAAACCACCAGTCCATCACTATCTCAGCCTTAGCACCTGCAATTCTCAAATTCAAGCTTCTGTCATTCTCCAACTCACTTCCTTATGACTACTGCAGCAACAACAAGCTAAACCAACACTTCCCCATTTTTATTATCACAGCAAACACCTCTTTGAAATCTCGATCTTCTTCTGTTCCAATTCATTTTCTGTATCTCTCAGGGTCCAAACCCATTTCCATGTGTTGCTCATAGAGCAGCCATCAGCTGTATTCTCGATCCAGCTTCTGCATAATCATGGAATTGAAATACCCAGCACCACACAACCCATCGATCTCTTAATATCAGTACCCTAGCCAACAGAATCACCAAATTCCTCCCCAAACTGCTGATTCGATCCCCAATTTATTCTCGGTTCAGCATAACCACCAATTCCCAGTAAATCTTGATTAAGATCAAAACCCCACTTTACAGCTTGAGCTCAGAAACCCATGATTCAACTCAAACCCTCTTCTCGATCTGATTCTTAGCAACAAATCCTCATCCTTCGATTCCTCAACTCAAACTCTCAGTTTCATGGCTGCTGCTGTGAACGAATTTGGGGAAAAATAAAATGAAGATGAAACCCTGATTCGATGGTCTTAAGTATGGGATGGCTATTTGCACCCCGTTGTGCATAGTTATGGCCACCCAATGGTGTCCCTTAGCCGCATCCGTTCTGTGTTTAGTACACCTCCAAAAGAGTTACCCCTTAACCGTTACCGGACTCCCGACAGTGTTCGCCTATGAAATGACGAATTTGTCCTTTTCGCTCTAAATGAGTAGTTTCTCCTTCTTTTGCTCCAAACGACTCCAGAGTATCTATTAAGCTCAAAAGAAAAAATAAGATACATAATTCACACGAAAAATAGCAAAGAAAGCATAAATACTCAATATAAAATTAGGTGTTTATCATACCTATCAAATTCCCCCACACTTAGTCTTTGCTAGTCCTCGAGCAAATCAATAAAATAAAAATACAACAACTCCGTGACGTCGATGCTACGTTTAATTTTAGCATAAATAACAAGCCTTTAAACCTCTAGGTGTCCCTAGTGGACGAGTTTTAGTCTCGTGAAGGTTTACAAGAGGTCTACCTACAAAACCTATATTTCCAACTCCATCTATTTGTGACAAATCAATGAACGAATCCAAAATGACTACAGGAGGAGGTACCTTGCAAATTCAATTCATATATTAGTAAATAAACTCTAATTAGATAGTCGAACAATCCACAATACTCGGAAACTAACAAACCACAATCACAATGAAAAGATAAAGAAGATGGATATAGATGTAGATGTTGGCGAATGTTCACAAGTGATCGATGTTTCCCATATCTGTCTGAAGGTCACTGCTAAGATGAACCTATGCCTATTGGATTGAGCTACTGGTTTGAATTCTACATCAACTCACTGGCATATACAAGGGAACCATGAGTGACTTTATTCAACTAATATAAAACTTCCTTTTCTTTTTCTTTTCTTTTTCACTTTTTCACTCTTTTTTCTTCTTCTTTTTTTCTTAGACAGCATGATTAGATCTTTTGGATCCAAGCGCATGCTTCTTGTCATCAAGTACATGATAGTTGCCTTGGATCCTGCATTCCACGCTTGTTTAGGAGACGGAGACAGGGACTACGTTTCACACATACTTCTATTCCCAAGTGTCATTTTATTCCGTTTTGGTCTAATTGGTCGGTCTTTTTTTTTCCTAGTAACTCAATCACTCTATTTCATCCTAGCAGTAATAACAACTCGATTTTTAGTGACCCACCAAAGCACTTAGAGAACAATAGATAAATATGGAAAAATAAAAATAGAATGTGATATGGTGATATTCCGAGATATGGTAACAACTATCATGTTAATTGTGATTTCTGAGCTATGTTCGTCCCCTTTATAGTTAATTGGTTCCTCAACTCCTGCAATCAAAATGGTTCCATCCACTAATTGTTTCATCCTAAAGGCACAAGTTTCTAGATTTCGGAGTTCAAAAAGCACAAATTTTTCTTGGTTTTTCTAGTTTTTTTTTTTTTTTTTTTTTTAAAAAAAAGGCATAAAACAAACGAAAACAAACTATACAAACATATAAATGCTCCCCCACACTTAAACTTCACATTGTCCTCAATGTGTAAAACCGAAAGTTCTGAATTCTAACGTAACAACAGATAAAATGCAAAAACTGTGCAAATTGGTAAGGAATTTGGAAAACCCCCATTTGACAAAAGTTGTTCACCTACGTGTTTTCTACACAGTGTCAAAATTTCACAGTGTTTTGATAAACGCTCTGACAGTTATGGTCTCTGGACTGAACTACGCGCAGTCTGAAATTTTCTGACGAAAAGGTATTCATCATAATTCTCTTCTAAGATAGATTATGTACTTAATGAAATTAAACATGGGGATGCAAATATGATATGAAAAAAATAAAAAATAAATAAACGAAACAAAAATAAAATAAAAAGCAAAAGGATAAAGATAAGAGATACAAAACCAGTGGGTTGCCTCCCACTAAGCGCTTGTTTTAAAGTCGACGGCCCGACTTAGCTTCTTGAAAGATTCATTCCCCATATATTAGCAATCTGAAAATTTGGGGATCCACCCATAGCACCTGTTTTGCAAACACTAGCTTCACACAAATATTAGTAATATAAAACAAAAACGAAGCTATTAACCGATAAAAGCTTCCCCCACACTTATTCTTGTCCACACTTGAAAGTGCATAAAGAATATAGGAATCGGGTACTTCTACGGTTTCTTGTTCCAAAACCTGCATAGTATGAGAATCAAATTTTTCTAATGGAGGAAATCGAGAAACAAAGTCATTCAACAATGTTTTCGAAGCACATACATTTAAACCAATAAGAGGTAAAGGAGAAGAAACAATATGCAAAGGGTTAGACAAACCTCGCAAAATCTCTTGTAGCACAAAATCCTCTTCATCCTTGAAAAATTCAAGTGAACTATTCACCTCTTGTATATCATGGTCCTCTATCAAACTTTGCAACCATTCTTCGTCCGTTTCTGCCTTAACCAGAGTCTCGACATAAACATCATCATGACAATCCTTTGCAAGCTCAATTGGGTCTTCCATAATATTGGTCATAACGGTCACATTCTCAACATACTCCTCTTCATTAGACTCAAACAATGTTGCAAAATTCTGAAAAACATTAGTTTCATCATCCTCATGTACCTTTTGAATAGGTTCTTGATCATTATAAAGATCAAGAGTTGAGTCAACTACACTAATGTCATCAAATATCTCCAAAGGTTGGTCCTTTTCAACACAATCATCATCGTCTTCATCTTCAGACTCACCATAATCAGAATCGTCGTCGGTTTCCCAAACTTTATCACGACGTTGTTTGAGTTCCATATGAATGGTCCTACTAATTTCATCGACAAGCTCTTCCCAGAATCCATCGTCTTCCAACTTGTATAATTTTTGCGCAAGTTTCCTGACGTTCACATGCTTACCACTATTAGCTACAATATTTTCTCTTTCCCATGACTCTTCCCTTTGAATGGGTGAATGATCATAACTACGATCTGGAGTCGGGTAAGAAGGCATATTCCAGAAATTGGTTTGTGCGACGTTCTCTCTATTACGATCAAGTTGGTCTAGCCTTTTTTGCATATCTTGCAATCCATGCATAATCTGCATACAACTCGAATAAAGCCAATTAGAAGTAGAATTATCCCACCTAGGTGCTTGACTTACATACCCACTACAAGGTTGTTGTTGGTATGTATGAAAATCACCATAAGGTTCTCTAGGATATGCATCATAGCCAATAAAATGGTTTTGATTGCATTCCATAGATGGTGGGAAATTGTCATAGTGTTGAGGAGGTTGAAAGCCGTATCCATTGTTCCAATATGCTCCTTCCATAGAATTGGTACCTGAAATACGATTCCCAAACCAAGGTTAAAAACCAAAAAATAAGAAAAACTAAAAACAAAACAAAAAAACAAAAATAAGAAACCAAAAACAAGTGACAACCGTTGCCTCCCCGGCAACGGTGCCAAAATTTGATCGCTTTCGTATGCGTCAAAAATAATTTACACTTTCTTACTACTCAAAATATAAATATAGCAAGGGCAAGAAAGGATCGATCCCACAGAGAGGTCTAGGTTGTCAATATATTTTCGGTTCCTTATATAAAACACCGGGTATTTTTCTGATTTTTATATACTAAAATAAAATAAAAGAAAAACAATAAAAAGTAAAGCACACAAATCAAGGTAGTGAGAATATTGGTTAAGGATTCATCTTCATTCACAAATATGCTTTCAAAACAATAAGTAGAATTGATATTTAATCTCAACTTTTATCAAAATCCCTAGAATATATTGATCGCAAGAATATCCCGCTAATCTCCTTTTGTCATCAACAAACACATTAAAAGATGCGAATATGAGTTATATCTAAGAGAACAACCTAACGTGTAAAAGCACTAATCAAGTTTAATTCCCTAGATGCATTAAGTTCTATGAAATCAGGCCAATCAAAGAAATTGAACGTGGAAAGCGCACAAATTCAATTTAACAAAGGTTATGGTTCACATATGATTATAAGGATGCATCACTACAAGCTATAACCATATTCATGCTACTTGTATTCAAGGAATATCACTTTTACGTATAATAAACCCTAAACTAGCAATAGATGTGATTAGAAGTTCTACCAATTTGCAACTTGACAAAACAATCAATCAAATCATGTAACTATATTTTCAGAGAATCATAAACGATAAAGTACGAGGCAAAACTAATTTATTGAATCAAAGAATCATGCTTTGTGAAATCCAAATATTCCATAACCAATAATAAAATTTAAGTACTCATGTTAATGGAGTTCATAACAAGAAGAAAAAGAAACCCTATCATGTTCCTAAACCCTGGAACAAAGTAGAAGAAGATAATTTTTTAGATTAAAGTCTTCTCTTTTATATGTTTCTCCATTTCCATAAAGGATACACCTTCCAAAATTAGGTCTTCTCTTCAAAGTCCATTAGTTGAAAATCCACCAAGCCCACAAGTAATAAAAACCCGTGTAGAAAATATGTCCCAAAAACGCTCGCAGGAAAACTGGGTTTTTGGCCGGAAGTTAGCCGAAATCCGGTGAGAAAAGTTGCCGCCGGCAACCAAAGATTCCTCTCCGTCGACGGAATATTCAGTCACGGCGCCGTTACAATTAACTGTTGACCTAACAGTCCTTAACAGTTGACCGGGTCAAGGTATGAGTGAATCACTGAGTCAGCTTCTAACTCGGCTGGATGGGCTGAGTGCACAACACAGAACTGTTCACGGCCAAGATGGCAGTGCCTTCCCTGCTCCCAGCCATGATGGCTATACCACATTCCTCAGCATAACCCATTACAGATGCAACCAATCTCCATTCAAACTCCATAGACCCTGTCCTAAACATTCATCTAGATTTTCAATTATTCATTCCTTGAACTCTCACAGTATCAGGTCAACCACCACTTTGCAACTGCAACTTAATTTCAATGCCTGCCATTCAAATTCCACCATAAACGACATTGCAGTCAGAATCCCATCTCCTCTATGTTTCTTTACAACCCATGGCATCCATAGCTCCAACTCTCTCCACCAATTGGCACCAGACTCACCCAACTGAGCTTGAACTCTAAGACACAGCCAAGCTGCCATCCTTGAGCTAATCATTCATTTGCAGCCCAAACAATTCTTTAACTGGCCATCTATAACCCAACAAACCACTAGTCCATCACTATCTCATCCTTAGCACCTGCAATTCTCAAATTCAAGCTTCTGTCATTCTCCAACTCACTTCCTTATGACCAATGCAGCAACAGCAAGCTAAAACAACACTTCCCCATTTTTATTATCACAGCAAACACCTCTTTGAAATCTCGATCTTCTTTTGTTCCAATTCATTCTCTGTATCTCTCAGGGTCCAAACCCATTTCCATGTCTTTCTCATAGAGCAGCCATCAGCTGCATTCTCGAGCCAGCTTCTGCATAATCCTGTAATTTAAATACCTAGCACCACATAACCCATCGATCTCTTAATCTCAGTACCCTAGCCACCAAAAGCACCAAATTCCTCCCCAAACTGCTGATTCGATCCCCAATTTATTATCAGTTCAGCATAACCACCAATTCCCAGTAAATCTTGATTAAGATCAAAACCCCACTTTACAGCTTGAGCTCAGAAACCCATGATTTAACTCAAACCCTCTTCTCGATCTGATTCTTAGCAACAAATCCTCATCCTTCGATTACTCAACTCAAACTCTAAGTTTCATGGATGCTGCTGTGAATGAATTTGGGGAAAAATAAAATGAAGATGAAACCCTGATTCGATGGTCTTAAGTATGGGATGGCTATTTGCACCCCGCTGTGCATAGTTATGGCCACCCAATGGTGTCCCTTAGCCGCATCCGTTCTGTTTTTAGTACACCTCCAAAAGAGTTACCCCTTAAGCGTTACCAGACTCCCGACAGTGTTCGCCTATGAAATGACGAATTTGTCCTTTTCGCTCTAAATGAGTAGTTTCTCCTTCTTTTGCTCCAAACGACTCCAGAGTACCTATTAAGCTCAAAAGCAAACATAAGATACATAATTCACACGAAAAATAGCAAAGAAAGCATAAATACTCAATATAAAATTAGGTGTTTATCACACCTATCACAAATTCCCTTTCTTTTCGCAATGACAAGTGCTCAAGATTAAAGAATCAACTGAATATAACTATTACCAACTTCAAGAATGATGCTCTTACTTATCGCAATAATACTATCAGGTCAATCTGCAATAATCACAATATTCCTCTTTCTAATTACCCCTGTATTGAGGAAAAAGTTCCGGAGAATGTTCCTTCTTTAGTGATTTCTGATAGTGAAGCTGATGAAGATGAAGAAGAATCTGAAGATGAAGGATCAGAAAAATCTGATGAAGAGAAAAATGAATCAACCAAGAAGTAGTTTTGCTTTGCGGAATATAAAACTTGTAGAACTCGTATATTCGTTCTTTAATCTTCTTATCTTTTTGCTGCGAATTTCTCTTCCTTCCTGCATGTATTAGTAGAACAATTCTTTCTTGTGATATAATCAATCAATATATAATTAACTTTTTCAATCTGCGTAGATCTATCATGTGGAGTAAAAAAATACTTTCTCATGATTAAAATTAATCATATGTTCCCATATTTTCCTCTGTTTTTTGTATCCAAATGAGAGATTAAGCATTTTGTAAAATGAATATTGCACAATCTCGCAATTTTCTTATGTGGTCTTATTTTTCCTTCCTAAGTAAAGGTCTTATTTATCCACTCTTTCTTTTGCGACAAAATCGCAGGAGGTTTTTGCATTTTCATGCAAAAACCCATTGATCTTACCTTATCTTTTTGTATTCATTTGCTGCGACAATATGATAGGCCTAAATTTTCTTGCGAAAATAAAGTCCCATGACATTGTCGTCTTGCGATGAAATCGCATGACATATTTACATTTTCATGCAATGACCCATTGATCTCATCTTATCTTTTTCTCTTGGCATTTAGCCTCTTTTGATATTTGTTGCACAAATACGACAAGCCTAAATTTTCTTGCGAAAATAAAGCCTCATGATATTTGCGTCTTAAGACACTTATCAGCTCCCTAATGGAGGGTGTCGCCCTTATCTTCCCCGTGGTTGCCCCTTTAAGGAGGCGTACATCAGCCATACAAGACTAGCTCCTCCCATCCGGATTTACCAACAACCAGTTATTTTTCGCAGCCTCTAGTCCTTTTTGGCTTTATGGCTTATAGTTACGAGACTTCACCCTAATTGGGGTTTTCTTCAGGCCGAGTGCATCATAGTCAAGACTTTCCCAAAATGGCCAGGGTAGGTTCATCCTCCCCAGGCACTCTTCGCTCAATCGTGTACAGTGGCGCCTTGATCATATTCTGCACTCCTTAGAAGAGACCCTCGATCGTCCAACCCGGGTATAACCTTATATATAGTTGGAAATCCAAGGTATATCTCCCGGATAGGCTTTCTTGAGCCCCACATCTCCATGACTCAAGTTCCAGTAGTGGTATAACCTTATCTTTGAGCCATGCAATCAGATACCCCCTTAAATGATGTACTTTAGGTCTTATATTTGCCTCTTGCGAAATTTTATTCGCGAACTAGGGTGTACGCCATAAAGGTTCGTCCCATTCTGCGAATTTTTCTTCGCGTTTCTTGTGATATTTTCACATATTCTTGTTTCAATGCTGGTGTAATTTCATAATCTCATATTTTTCATTAAGCAACAATCTGTGAGTCACATCGTTCATACATATCTTTCAATATCATTTCATTATCATATTTTGAAATCTTTTACCTTTACTTTATTATACCCTTGGAATTTTGTTGCGCTTTGCTAAGCTTCCCTTGCGAGTCATTCACTAGATGTTGTGTTCATTCTTTCCCATATTTTCTTCTTCTCGCAGCTCTATGGCATCCACTGTTAATCTGTCACATCTTTGTCTTTGCTTGATGTTTTGCTTCCAATTGCTATGCTTCGCAGCTTTCTCTTTGCAAGATTTTATATCAATCTCATAACATTTTATGCTTTCACTACAATCTCCTTTTATGACTCCAACACCATTTGGATGTGGAAACTTAATACACTGATGGTAAGTGGATACCACACCCAGAATCCCATGCAACCATGGTCTGCCAATTAAGGCGTTGTAGGGTGAATCCACATCCACTACACAGAATAAGACTTTAGATGTTATTCCTTTTAATGGGATTCTCATTGTGATATCTCCCTTTGGCTTATTGGCGGTACCATTGAAACCATAGAACTTATAGGTTAACGGTATCAGATACTCGTCTCTTCTACCCATGGTTTTGTAAGTATGATAAAATAATATATCAACTGAGCTTCTAGTATCTATTAGAACTCTGTTAATGGCCCAAGAATCTTCAGTTTCACCGTCATCATTTTCTTCATCTTCCTCTTCTATTTTTTTTGGATTTATTTCTAATCTTACCACCAGTGGGTTGTCATGCATCTCTCCAGGCTCTGGTACTTCTTGTGCAGTGAAAGAAATAGTTTGTTTTTGCCACTACTCTAATGGCGAGACTCTCGCAATATTCATTATCTCTCTTCCATCCGCGTCTCTCGCAAAGACTCTGCTTAGGATGTTGTTTTGGAAATCCTCAATAGTCTTGTATGAATATATGATGGAATTACAGAACAAATTCTTCTCCTTGGCTCCAACCTCTATCACAAATGTTTCTGCTCTTTTTGTTGTATTTACTCTGCGAATTTCTGGCGGAGGTGGTAATGGATGAGATTGTGGGTGCCCTATTAGAAAATGGTTTAATCTTCCCTGATCTATCATCCTTAAAATGATCTTCTTTATATTCCTGCATTCATTTGTTGAATGGCCATGAAAATGATGGTAAGAGAAAAAATCTTGACTTCGGTTATTTGGGTATGGTTCTTTTCCCATGTTCCAGGGTGCTTGTATATTTTCCATTAAGATTATGGCTTCCCAAATTTGTTCTACACTTGCATTCAAAGGTGGCATTTTGATTTCTTCCCATATCATCTTCTGATTTCCATGCCCTCTTTGATAACTTTGTTTTTGTCCACCATAAGTCTCATGTGGTTTATCAAGTCTCTGAATTTTATTATTTCCCCCGCGATAAAAGTTTCTCTCTCTTTCAAACTCTTCTTGATCTCGACTTCCCATAGCTACTAATTGTTTTTGACCATCATCCACATTCTTTTATTGTTTTACCTGCGAGGTGCTTGCTACTGTATTTATCATCTTGGGAAGTAAACTTGCACTCGCTGCAACTGAACTAGTGTTCGCAATAGGATATGACTCCATCTCATTTTTTTTCCTCCAACGCAATATATTCTTCCTGCAATTCTCACAGCTCTGTCATAGTGATCGTATTTTTGATTCTAAAAATTTGTATATATAACAGGTTAGTTGCGAACATAGCATTGATGAAGGAAAAAATGAGGTATATCTCATCTACTCTTCCATCCATCTCACTGCACATTGTCTTCCATCTTATGGTTAGGTGTTTCAAACTTTAGCCAATCCTATGTTTTAACCCAATTACATCTTTAATACCGGGCCGCGAAGAATTATTGCTTATATATGCTCCCAAAAATGTAGCTTGCAGATGGTCGAAAGAAGTTATAGTGTTTTTAGGTAAACCTTCGAACCATTTTAACGCCTTGCCAGTTAAGATAGATGCAAAGTATTTGCATAATACAGCATCATGGTTTTCCCACTGTAGCATACACCTAACATAAGCCTTGACATGTTGAACATCACAGGTAGTCCCATAGAAGATACTAGTTAATGCTGGTAAATTGCATTTTGGGGGTATTCCTCCTAATTGTACTTCTTGAGTGAATGAAGTTCTCACAGCTTCTTCAATGACTTCATCAAGTTGCCTTCTTCCTCTTTCTCTTCTGTTATTTAACATTCCCCTCATTTCTGCTAGCTCTCTTAAGATTTGTTTATTCCCAGCTGAGTTTTGCTCCATTGGTCTATTCAGCGCAGCTTCCCTTTTCCCGCGTTCTTGCCTATATTGTGTTGCGAGATTTTAATTTCCGTCTACATTATTTTCTTCTTGTCTTTCTCTACTATCTTCTATTACATCTCTTTCATGAATGCGTACACCATTATATCTCTCATTTTCTCTTCTGCAATTTTCTTATGCTCTTCTTTGCACCCTATCGTATTCTTCGTTAATATTACCATTATTGCGGTTTTGTTCGCGTCTTGTTTCTCGATTGTCATGATTATTCTGGCGAATTGCCTCTTGAAATTCTTGCTCTTCCACTTCTGCTCTCAATCTTTCCTTTTCGCAAGCTAAGCGTGCTTGTTCAGTATAATGTCTCTCGATTTTTCTTTCAATTATCTGTTGATTTCTTAGAGCTTCTCTTCCATGCAATATCCTCCTCCCTTCCTCTTGATTTTCTTCACCATCTTGGTTATTTCGCACCTGACGCTATTCATTCTCCTGCCTTCTATTGTTTTGCTCGTTTTGTTGAATTTCACCTTGTGGTATATAACGATCTTCCCTTATTTCTCTCCTTTCGCGACGTTCCCCATTTGGATCATGATTTTTTTTCTTCAATATTTGCTATAGGTTATCTTCTTCTTATCTCACTTATGATTGTTCTCGAACTTGATCTCGTTGTACTTCTTGATCTTCTATTTTGTAACCTCATTTTTTCAATTCTCAATTCATGGTTTTGTCTTCCCAAATTTGCACGTTCTTCCGCCTCTAATCTCCTTTCTTCTTGTATTCTTTGCCTTAAAACCTCTACTGTTTCATTTTCGTCATCACCATGTATTACTCCTCCATTTACCTCTTGATTTCTTCCCTCTCGCCTTTCATCTCTTAATTGTCGATCTTCTGGTTCTTCCATTGAATCTGATCGCCAAGATTGCACGCTTACTCTATCATAATCCACAGCTCTATCTTGTAAAGGTGTTTGCTAATTCGGCTGTCGATCCTGATTTTCTCCATCATTCCTTGTTCTATTTCTTCTTGTTCTTACTCTTGAAGATTCTCCCATTTCACTTGTTTCTCCACCTGCAAGTCTTTTACTCCTCCTTACGGTTGTTGGTGGTTATGACGTATTTCTTCTTCTTCTAGCCACTAATCTCAGTGAATTATTGAAAATTGCGTAAAATCATGCACTAATTATTCCAAATTCATTCCAATCACAATATCAATTTTTACCTTTTTCTTCAAATAATCAAACATTCAATACATGTTTCCGGTGCCAAAAATGTAGTTGCAAAAATTCCTACACTACACCCCACACTATATTCCACAATTATCAACACATATTTGTAGATTAAGAACAACACTTTTATTGATTAATTCTCAGAAATATTACAAGAAATGGAAGAAATCAAGAATACAATCGCTCACAAGAATTTTCTCTCTCCTCAAAACTTTCTCAATACACTAAAAATTATACCACCCTCTCTCAAGTTTACTCATCCCCTATATATAGGGTATTACATAATGGATGACATCTCATAGACAGCTAAGCTATCCCTTAATTTCGGATTTGATCTTGCGATACCTTCGCGAATACACAAATCTTAACCCTCGCAAATACTCTATTCTTCGCAAGATCTTTGCGTTTTCTTCATGTTTCTACCATCGTTATTTGTTGCGTCATTCTTTTAATCTTTTCGGCGACACTCGCTAGTGTCTTTAATGAAAACTTTGCAAGAATGTTCTTGCTGCGATATTATGATCCTACAGTCTTAATCGACGCAGCGAAAAAAGATATTGTGGAATCACAAACGATGAGACAAAGATGTTTGTGATTACTTTTATATCTTGCCTATCGGAGATAGAAATATCAATCCAATTATTATAATTGTACTCGTACGATAGAAACAACAAGATCAGATCACATAACTACAAGAAAAGTAGTATCAGTCTGGCTTCACAATCCCAATGAAGTCTTTAAGTCGTTAACCTGGTTTTAGAAGAAGAAAACCAAAGGTTAAAGGAGAATTGACTCTAGATTAGCAAACTAGTATCATACAGAATGTGTGGGGATTAGGTTTCCCAGTTGCTAGAGTTCTTCCTTATATAGTCTTTCAAATCAGGGTTTGCAATCAATGTTAGCTTAGTAACAAAGCATTCAATATTCACCGTTAGATAAAAACCTGATTAGATACAAGATAATATCTCTCAACCGTTAGCTCGAAAACTTAGCTTGCCATACCCACATGTACTTGACGATTTTGGGTTTGTGTAACCGTACCCAAACGTGTACAATAGTTGGCTCAATATTAGTCAACCAAATGGTTAGCCAAATGCTTAACCAAATGATAACTTTCATATCAACCATATTCTTCTTCGCCATAACTAGTCCCAATGACTCAAATGAACTAGTTAGAGAGTTATTCAATTGCTATGAGATCTTATGTACTACACAAGACACAATTGAAGCAAAAACGATATGATTCACTCGAATAGATTCATGAACTATAAAGCCACAGTTTACAGTAGAATTCCTTAGATAATTTAAATAAGTGTTGAGTGTGTAAACACGACATTTTTACATCTCAAATTACAATTGTTTAGTTATTTATGTTGTACAAATTTGATGTTTTGTTTAGTTTTGCAGATTTTAATGAATAAAGCTCAATAGACAGAAATACAGAATTTTATCGGCAAATTTCTCATACAGCCATCTCAAGATACAAATGTTCATGGTTTAGAAATTCCAGACGTCGAAGCTCAAGTAGTCAACATCTAAGTCACCCGATCATAATACCAAGAAAGTGGAAGGATTTGGATTTAATAGGCCCATCTATGTTGGGTGTGACGAATAAGCGACAACAGGGTAATGAGAAGGATCCAAAGTTTATAAGGTTTGAACTAAAATTGGAAAGTTTACTATTTTTGGAGGGAGATGACAAGCTGGATACAAGGATTGGTCACGTGTTGGTTGGCTAACTAATGGAATTATATTCCCAAAACATTTCCTAGTTTGTTCGAATCATGATGTCAAACACATTCCCATGCATGGAAAGCATTCACACGTGAAATGGGTCCATGAATTGTGCACAACCTAAACAATTTAAGGAAGGAAATGCATTGGCGTGGATTAGTGGAGCATATCTATAGCACTAGTTAGGATGTGTTGTCATTTGGATAAAGAAAATAATATACATGCATGCCTTAAATGGAAATTTAACAATCAATTTTGGAAATGAAGATGAAAAGAGATTTTATAGATTAATGCATATATATATTTTATTTAAAGAAAGCAATGGAGGTGTCTGCATATAAAAAGGGAGCTAGTATTATCAGTTGGTATTTTTGATCTTTTGTTTTGGGTCCAGAGAACTTTGTATTCCATTTTAATTTTTTTGGCTCTCCACTTTATTGTTGGGTGTAATCGAAAGAGAAGAAACAAGAAATTGTGAACAAGTCCGCAAGCTCTGCAAGTCCTTTTGAGTTGAATAAAAATGAATTTCATAATTTTTTGTGTGTCTATTCTTTTCATTATGAGTAGCTAAATTTTTATCTAGGATTAGAGAGGAAGTCCTACTTTGCATGCTAATATGTTGTGACTATTTTCTATAACTATTCTTCTTGGCCCTTATTTCTTGATTTGTCATGATAATGATTCTCCTCATGTGTCCTATAATGCTTGATTAATTGGTTTATATATTCTTTAGTAGAGACCAGCATTTTATATTGAAGAGAGTTATTAATATTTTGAGAAAAATAATTGTTTAAAAAAGATATATTTTCCGAGACGTATTTTTGGTCCTAAAGCGTCTTGTGCAATTATGGGAGAGTGTTATAGGGAATAGTTACAATCATTTAGTATGCATAGTAGTGATGGAATCTTGACATCCTAGACTCCTTAAAATTGAATACAAAAATCATTTTTAGCATTCCCTTTATTTCAGAGTTTTATAAAAATCACCATCTTTTAGTCTAAAATCAAATCTTATAAAAGTCCGAGAAACGAATCTGTACTTACCACTTGTAAAACTGCATCAGTTTTTGGCGCCGCCGACGCAGACTTGCCTTTAGGATTAGGTTTATATTTTTTATATTTTTTTCAATTTTAATTTTATTCTTTTAATAGTTTTTATTTCTTTTATTTTTGTTAATTATTTTTATTCTCTTTGATTTTACTTAGGTATATATTCTTGTTTTTGTTGTGCAGGTATTTCTACATTTATTGTGGAATTGCCTACCAAAAGAGGTAAGTAATAAAACCCAAATCTTTGTATTATTTATTTCCTTTTGTATATATTCCCTTTAATTTCTTTTATTTATAAAAAAAATAAAATACGCACACACCAATTGCATTATTCGTTTGGCACCAATTTTAGGAAAACACGTGGTTTAGTACGGTGAACCCTCTGGGCGTTATCATCCGAAACACCACAAACCTCAGCCCAGTACCTGTGACCAGTCTTTGACTGTAGGTATATTTTGTTGTAGGTAACCCAAGCTTGCCTAAATTAGTGAACCCCAGCATATTTGCATGTGCACGATTTTCTTGCTTCACTAGTATTATTGCTTGTGTATGCGACGTTGGAAACGGGTAGAAGATAGATTGGTAGAAAATGACCTTTTTAATTTGAGTCCGACCCGTTACACGGATTTAGGTGGTAATTATATTTTTACCGAGATGGTTTATGAAAATGATGGGGAAGTCCCTCCGCCAACAAAAACCCTTAGAGACCGTTTAAACCCATCTAGAGTGATACGTGAACCTGGGGTAGTTTTACCGGCCACTACGGTTAAGTTTGATATTAAACCTGGGACATTTGGAATGCTGCGTAAATTTAGGGGAATAGAGAATGAAAACCCGTATACCCACATAAGAGACTTTGAAATGATCTGTGACACAATGAATTATCCAAACGTCACAAAAGATGTGCTTAGGTTGCGTTTGTTTCCTTTTTCCCTAGAAGAGAGATCCAATGAGTGGTATCATATTATTCCTTCCAAAACAATCACTACCTGGGATGGCATTGTAGAGGCATTTGTTAAGAAGTTCTACCCACACCACAAGACTGCTACTGTTAGGCAGTCTATCCAAACATTTAAGCATAAAACAGGTGAGAGCCTACATGATTACATAGAAAGGTTTAATGAATTGTTATACCAATGGCCACACCATGGCTTTGACAAATCCCACATGGCCCAAATATTATATGAGTGCCTTGATAGTGAAACCCGAATACAGGTAGAAACAATGAGTGGTGGAGAATTTACCCATCAAGACCCAGATGACTGTTTTGACGAGTTGGTCGAGTTAGATGAAAAGACTCGTCAATGGGATTCAATGAGGGAGCCCGAAATAACTAGGAACCCTATACATAGGGTCAATAGAGTTGATAATGGGTCATATATCCTTAGGCGTCTATAGGCCTTAGAGATGAACAAGGGTCAAACCAGACTATGAGCTGTAATAGTGAGCCAAGAACATATCCATGTACCATTTGTAGTAATCAAAGTCATATAAGACCTCACTGTCCCCTGTTTTACCCTAGTGAAACTACCCGTGACTAGGTTAGTGTCCTACATGGTGGTATGAACTATAAATATGAGGGTCGTCCCAAGTTTAACCCATACTCTAATACCTATAACCCTGGTTGGAGACATAATCCTAATTTTTCGTGGTCTAAGGGTGCCCATCAAGGTAGCCCATCGAGCAACCCACCACCAGGCTTCCCTAGGAACCAACCTCAAGTTCAAGAACCAATACCAGTTGAACAAAAGGTGTCATCTCTAGAGGAAACTCTTAGACTCTTTATTGAAGGTAGTTCCCGAAACAATGCCGAAACTACCCAAAATTTTAAACTTTTAGGACAAAGGTTCGATGAAGTTCAACGTAACCAACAAAACAGTGACCGAGCTATTGCCAACATAGAAACTCATGTAAGTCAACTGTCTAATAGGTTAAATGATAGGGAAAACGGGAAATTTCCTAGCCAAATGACTCCAAATCCGAAAGGGGTTAACCAGGTTAATGGGTCAGGTAGTTCTAAATACAATGAACATGTCAAATCAGTTATCACCCTTATGAGTGGTAAAACTCTAGAGAACTCGGTAGAACCACCTAAGGATAGTAGTCCAGCCGAAGAGACTGAGGTTGACAAAACTTCGTCTAAAGACCCTAATGGGCCTGAGTGTGCTAAGAGTCCAAGTGAGGAAGATATCCCTGAGAGAGTGTATATACCACCTGCACCATTTCTTCAAAAACTCGCTAAGAAAAAGCCTAGTACATATGCTGAAATCCTAGACATCTTTAAGAAAGTTAAGATCAATCTGCCCTTGTTAGATGCAATTAAACATGTACCGGCTATGGACAAGTTCCTAAAAGAGATGTGCACCATCAAGAGAGACGCGAGTGTCCATAAAAAGGCATTTTTAACCCAACAAGTTAGTTCCGTAATCTCACAAAAGTACCCAGTCAAATTTAAAGATCCTGGTTGTCCTACTGTCACATGTGTCATAGGTTAACAATTGATAAACAATGCTCTATTAGATCTTTGGGCTAGTGTGAATCTTTTACCTTTCTCGGTATATGAACAACTTGGACTAGGGGAGATGAAACCAACTAGGATAACACTACAGTTAGCTGATAAGTCAGTTAAAATCCCACGTGGAATTATTGAAGACGTTTTGGTTCAGGTAGAAAACTTTATCTATCCAGTTGACTTTGTGATTTTAGACACTCAACCTCTCTCTAGTCACGATATCAATATCCCAATCATCCTAGGTTGTCTGTTTTTAGCCACTGCAAATGCAGTCATACATTGTCAAACTGGCCTAGTAGATTTTTCCTTTGGGAATCTGATAATCTCATTGAACGTTTTTAAGGCGTTACAAGCCCCACCGGACCCTGAACACTATGAGTCATATGCATGATTGATTCTCTAGTTGAGAACACTTTTACCACTAATAGTGTTAGTGATCCTTTAGAGGCGTGCTTGGCCCACTTTGGAGCCTACTTTGATGAGGATAGTCATTTCGAAGAAGTTAATGCGTTGTTAGATTCTACGCCAGTAATAAATTATGGAAAATTGCAACGTAAACCAGAACCTCTTCCGCCGACCATAGATAAACCCCTCCCATCATCAGTTAAGGCACCCACCCTTGAATTAAAGCCGCTACCAGATACACTGAAATATGTATTTCTTGGTAATGAAAATACTCTTCCTGTCATAATTGCTTCTGACTTAGAGCCTGATCAGGAAAGTAGACTAGTTAGTGTTCTTAGAGAGTACAAGGCTGCAATAGGGTGGACTATAGCAGATTTGAAAGGAATTAGTCATGCTGATTGTATGCACCACATCTACCTAGAAGAAGGTGCCAAAACTTCAAGAGAAATGCAGAGACGTTTGAATCATAATATGAAGGAAGTTTTCCGTACTGAGGTGCTTAAGTTATTAGATGCGGGTATCATATACCCCATCTCTGATAGTAAATGGGTCAGTCATGTCCAAGTTGTCCCAAAAAAGTCTGGGATTACAGTAGTTGCGAATGAGAACAATGAATTGATCCCTACCCGTGTTACTACCGGGTGGAGAGTTTGTATAGACTACCGTAAGCTGAACTCAGCAACTAGGAAAGACCATTTTCCTCTACCATTCATTGACCAGATGTTAGAAAGATTAGCTGGCAAGAGCCGTTATTGTTTCCTAGATGGATATTGTGGTTATAATCAAATCCCTATAGCCCCGGAAGACCAAGAGAAGACAACCTTCACATGTCCATTTGGTACTTTTGCTTACAGGCGTATGCCTTTTGGGTTGTGTAATGCACCTGCAACATTCCAACATTGCATGCTAAGTATCTTTTCAGACATGGTTGAGCGATTTCTCGAGGTCTTTATGGATGATTTTTCGGTTTTTGGATCCTCTTTCGATGAATGCTTGCACCACCTTACACTAGTTATAGAACATTGTAAAGAAAAGAGCTTAGTCCTTAATTGGGAAAAGTGTCATTTTATGGTTAAATCTGGAATAGTGTTAGGACATGTAGTGTCCTCTAAGGGAATAGAAGTTGATAGATCCAAGGTTGAACTAATTTCAAAATTAAGACCACCTAAGAATGTAACAGATGTTAGATCTTTCCTTGGCCATGCTGGATTTTATCATCGTTTCATCAAAGACTTTAGTAAGATTGCTTTACCCATGTCGAACCTACTTGATAAAGATACTGCCTTTGTGTTTGATGAAGCCTGTGTTGCAGCTTTTGAGAAGATAAAATCACTGTTGACTTCTGCCCCTATCATCCAACCACCCGATTGGGACCTCCCATTTGAACTCATGTGTGATGCGTACGATTACGCGGTTGGTGCTGTGCTTGGCCAACGACATGATAAAGCACCTAGTGCGATTTATTATGCTAGTAAGACCCAAAAACGATGCCCAGTTGAACTACACAACCACCGAGAAAGAAATATTAGCCATCGTTTTTGCTTTGGAGAAATTTAGATCATATCTCCTAGGGTCTAAGGTCATAGTTTATTCTGATCATGCAGCGCTCAAATATCTACTTTCAAAGAAGGACTCAAAACCTCGGCTGATCATATGGGTATTGTTGTTCCAAGAATTTACTCTAGATATTTGTGATAAGAAAGGGTCTGAAAATGTAGTAGCTGATCATTTATCTTGTATCCTTGATGAGACTAGAGATGACGTGAAACCGATCCTTGACATGTTTCCTGATAAACATCTATTTTCCATCTCTGAGTTACCCTGGTTTGCTGACATTGTTAATTATTTGGTAACTGGTCAAATGCCTGACCATTGGTCTAAACAGGATAGAGCTAAATTCTTGTCTGAGGTTAAATACTTTTTCTGGGATGATCCATACTTATTCAAGTACTTCCCTGATCAGATCATCCGTCGTTGTATTCCTCACAACGAAATCTCCAGTGTTCTGACTTTCTGTCATTCTGGAACTTGTGGGGGTCACTTTAGTTCTAAGAAAACAGCTGCATAGGTTTTGCAATCCGGTCTTTATTGGCCAACCCTGTTTAAGGACTCCCACCTATTTTGTCAAAGTTGTGAGAGATGTCAAAAGTTAGGGAAGTTGACCCGACGTAATATGATGCCACTTAGTCATATACTAATAATAGAAATATTTGATGTGTGGGGTATAGATTTTATGGGTCCCTTTGTCAATTCTAACATTAACTTTTACATCTTATTAGCCATTGACTATGTGTCTAAGTGGGTTGAAGCAATAGCTACCAAGACAAATGATCGCCACGTTGTGATCAAGTTTGTTAGAGACAATATTTTCTCTCGATTTGGTATGCCTAGAGCAATTATTAGTGATGGAGGTTCTCATTTTTGTAACCGGTCTTTTGAGACGCTAATGAAGAAATACTCCATTACCCATAAGGTTTCTACACCTTACCACCCAAAAAATTGTGGCCAAGTAGAAGTGTCTAATAGGCAAATTAAACAAATTTTAGAGAAGACCGTAAACCCTACCCGGAAGGATTGGTCTTTGCGCTTAATAGAAGCTTTATGGGCTTACCGAACCGCTTTTAAGACTCCACTTGGGATTTCTCTGTATAGACTTGTCTTCGGTAAAGCCTGCCATTTGCCTGTGGAATTAGAACACCGAGCTTATTGGGCCATTAAACATCTAAACTTTGACCTACCTACTGCTGGTGACAACCGTAGACTTCAGCTCAATGAGTTAGAATAAATTCGTAATAATTCTTACCAAAATGCGAAAATTTACAAGGAGAAAACCAAAGTTTTTCATGAAAAATCGATTCTTCGAAAGTCGTTTACACCAGGCCAGAAAGTTCTATTGTATAATTCTCGCCTTCACCTTTTTCCTGGTAAGCTTAGATCTCGTTGGACTGGCCCGTTCTATGTCAAGACCGTGTATCCGCACGGTGCTGTTGAGGTTACGAACCATGATACTGGAGAGACTTTTAAAGTCAACGGTGTAGGACCAGAATATCGCTACACCAATTATCTGCGATATTAACAACACTTCCCAGCGAGCATCACCGCAAGATCTTCAACTACACTTCACGAGTGTCACAAAAGCCTTCAAAGGAATGACGTAATACCTGACGACTGAAGAAAAATTGAGGAAAGCATGTTTGTTCTGCGATGGTTACAAAGATTGCGAGATTTAACATTGTAACTATCGCGGTACAATTGCAGAACCAATCCGAAATAAGAGGAAAACTTAGCTGTCATCCACTATGTAACTACCCTATAAATATAGACCCAATGTGTCCAGAAAAGGATGATGTATTTTTGAGAGTTAAGAAAGTCTTGAGGAGAGAGAAACATCAAGAGAATAAGTTGTAATCTTGAATTCTCTCATTTCTGTAAACATTTCTGAAACCAAAATAATAAAGTGTCATTTTTCATCTTCAATTATGAGTTGATTATAGCAAAATCTTAACAAGGATGTAGTGTGGGAAATCCTGCAACTACAAACGGTCAGAGGTTAAAACCATTTATCGAATTGACCAACCCTGAAGTGGAAAATACAAATTTACAGGATCCTGTTTATCACGACTAATTTTCTGCAGGTACAGTCAAGTTTGGCTGAAGACATTAAACTTAGCACTTTATGGGAGGTGTAGGTGTAAATTATCCACAGGGCTAGGTGGCAACATCTTAAGCTATGATGCACCCAAGAATGAAGAGACGAGAAGCCTAGGATAAAGATTGCCAGGCGCGAGATTTAAGAAGCCACGTGGATTGGGCATGATTTCTCTGCAGCTGTCGGACAAGACTCGACTCCAGGCTTCTAACAGAGCTGATAAGACAAGACACGATGGGTCAAACGAGGAGTAATAGTCAAATGGATAAGAAGATACGTTTCACATCGGCCAACTGCAAGGGCGATAGACGAGAAGGGTGACATCGTTCCATGAGAATACCCTAAGGAATCGTCTCGGATGAGAGACAGACGAAGGAATCAAAATACATCGGCCACATGCACAGAAGAATGGACGACATAAGCTGGCCCGACCACAGAACTTCAGATTAGATGTAATGTGACCAACACCCTAGTATGGTTGTATGTAACCCTTCCTATAAATAGAGGAACTTATATCCAAGAGAGGTAGGTTGTATTTTAAGAGAGAGAGGCTTGTAATCACGAAAAATAAGGAAGATGAGAGCGAGATCATCTTTCAAGTGAGTTCATTTGGAAGAGCAACACCATTGTAACACCTTGAAGTAATAAGATACACCCTTTCACCCCAGTGGACATAGGTAATCATACTGAACCACGTATATCCTTGTGTCTAATGTTTGGTTCTTATGATCACTTGCATTAGAATAAGTTCTCTATCCTTTGGATGTAGTTTGCAATAAAATGCATCTACATTCTGGCGCCGACTAAGGGGATCCGACTAAGATCTCCGGATACCTTTCCTAGGATACCTTCAGAGACGATCCAAAGCTCCTGTATACACGTCCAAGTGTTGTAGTTGAAGCTAGGATGAACTCTGATGGCCGAAATCACTACCATTTTGAGTCGTTTAGTTTACATGCATAGTTACAGCAGTAGCAGCGTCTTCACGAGGTGTGGTAAAGTTTACGTTCTTCGCCCACCAACGGTTTGATCAGCAGAGATTCCTCATAAACTCACCGGCGATTAACAACACAGGTTCGGAGCTAGGTTGAAAATCTGCTGATATGATGACTGTTTATTTTCAGTGGATGGTCGAGTTTTAACGGTAGAAAAGCTGTTTTCTTACAATGGTTTAAGAGTTCGAGTATTGGAGAGTAATAAAAGGTCAAAGCTAAGGTGTCTTTTTACATAACAAACTGCCGATCTCGAGGTGTCATAACCAGACGATGTTAACCAGTCGTCGAAGAGTCCTTGGAGAAGATCTAGGGAGAATGGCCATGATAAGATTTTGAAGAAAAAACGACAGTAGAAACTTAATTTAACTTTTGGACTTGTGCGTCATACTTTTTAGTCACCATGTGCATGAGTTTAATAATTTGGAGCATATAGAATGAAGGACAAACTAGCTTAAATGAGGAAATCAAGTACTGAAGGCGACGTCGTACAGAGTGATAGTGACATAGCGCAAAATATGCCACAAAGTCAGCTAGAGTCAAAATAGGGTAGATAGGCAGAACCCATCCGATAAAGCGAGTCGGCCTTGTGTCTGCAAGCTCCGATATCGTCATATTTTTTGCGTCAGTTGGTTATATCTCACCATTTTTTAAGCGTTTATTTCCAATACTAGGTCAAAGTAAGGTGTTCTTTGTATTTGCTGACTTAGGGACGGACGATACTCGGCTCACCACGCACCACATCCGATGGCTAGCACCTCAGGGGTGGGAAGGACATTAAGGAATCGCATAGTTACTAGCAGCAACATGTAGACAGGGGTAACAGGGCCAAGACAAGAAGGGAGCCGACAACCACCACTCGAGGAGTCTCACGCAGCTGCGTGAGGCATGCCAACTATGAATGAAGGAGTGGATCTTGGGCGAGATGACAACACCCTACCCCTGGACCAGGTCATCTTGACCCAAAGGAGAGTTGACCAAGTCGACAGGCTTACAACTTCAGACACAGAGGACGACGAAGAAGCGCTTGCAGCACAAGCTCAGAGACAAAGAGAAAGGCAACAAACCGAGTACCAGGATTCCTTGGGAAGAGAGCAAGAACGTCTTTGGCAGATTCAGATGGGGTGAGGAGCAGCCAGTAATATCGGACCTGTACCTGCTCATGCAACCGGACATACAACTGGTCCGATTCTAGCTCCACCATCGACGTCGGCACCACTACAGTCTCGGCTATCCCATCCTAATGGACATTTTAGCCATGAGAGCACAGACCCGACGTTGTTGGCCATTTTGGAAAGTCAAAGAAGACAAGAAGCAGCACTAAGAGAACTCCAGCAGCGAAACCTCGCCTTGGCGTTCGATAATTACTAACTAAGGAACCAACGAACTAGGTCAAGAGGATCATATAGCCAAGGAACATCGAGCAATCGTGGCCGATCAGAGCAACCACCACCCCCGATGGGGCCGAGCTACCTTAATCGGTCTAGGTGATCTCCCATACCTTCCCCAAGGGGATACGGACCACCCGAGGACTCGTCCACTGATTAAGAGAGGTAAGGACGGGGCGAGAGTCAGGATGGGGAGACGGAAGCTAAAATCAAAGAGTTGGAAGCAAAAATCAAGGAGCTATCGGGAAATAGCGAAGAGAACAAACTGGCAGAGATTATGAGCGAGGAGGAGAAGACACCTTTTTCCCAAGAACTTGAACAAATACCATTCCCCCCAAAGTGTACCTTACCGACGTTTCCATCTATATTCGACGGAACAGGAGATGCGGTCGAGCATCTAAAAATGTATACCATGTCGTTGATACAATGGAAAAGTAGTACGATAGTCATGTGTAAATTCTTTCCGGCCAGTTTGGAAGGAGAGGCGAGAGATTGGTTTTATTCACTCCCACCTGGATCGATTGACGGATATGATGCACTAGTCGAGGCCTTTCTTGAAACTTGCATGCACAATAGTCGACCTCAGCCAAGAATGAACAAACTATTCACCCTCACCATGAGATTCAGGGAACCCTTGAGAACCTTGACCGATAGGAGGAGGAAACTATGTACTGAAATTGGAAAAGTGCCAGTAGATCAGGCCATCTTCAGATTTGAGAACGTATTGGGAAGATCTGACCCTATCTAGATAGCTATGTTCTCTAAAAAACCAAAGACCTTAAAGTAAATGTGAAGAATGCAAGAACATTTTATCGCCCTAGAAGAAATTCAGGACGAATCAAGAGATAGAGGGGTACAAGAAGCTAGCGTAGAGGCAGCCGAGGCCAAGACAGCCGTGGACGATCCCGCTAGGCGTCCCGAGAAGAGATCGGACCATCCACCAAGGAGCAGCGAGAAGAAGGAGTGGGTGGTTAAAGGGAAGAAGCCGATGCATGAAGCCCGATCGTATACTCCTTTGAACGCTCCTTTGGAGGAAGTGTTCAAGGAAGTCGAGAAGAGAAATGATATCAATTACCCAGAGTCAAGGGGAGTCCAGTTCCAAGAGACCAAGAATCACCTCGAGTACTGTCATTACCATCAGTATAGGGGCCACTCCACCAACAATTGCCGAGAAGTTATGGACATCGTCCAACACCTCGTCCGAGATGGATACCTAAGGCAATTCATCCGACACCCAGATCAGCCGACGGTAACTCCCGACGTACCGGTTCATCAAGTTTGCATTGCCAGATCGACTCAATTTTTGAATACCATTTCATACTCAGCTGTTCAAGACTATACTCTCGGTCCTGCAATCACCTCAAGGATTCACAAGAGGGACCGTAACGGTAAAAACATATTTAGCATGGCCAAGACCTTACCCATGGAATCTTGGATGATGCAACCTGTCTCGTTCTCGGCCAAGGACGTCCCGGCGAATGGTCAGGCACACAGTGATCCCTTGGTCATTACGTTACTAATTGAGAAATGAGGAGTAAGAAGGATCCTTATGGATAGCGGAAGCTCAGTCGAAGTACTGTTTTACGACACGTTTAAGATAATAGAGCTGTCGGACGATATCCTAGTCCCTTCGACATATCGCATCTATGGATTTAATGGCACAATGACCATCCAAAAGGGCGAGGTAACGTTGAGGGTCTCAGACGGCGGAGGCTACCTTGATACATTAACAACTTTCTGTGTGGTCGACGTCGCCTCACCATACGAAGCAATTATCGGGCGCCCATGGATCGCAAGGATTAAAGGAGTGGCATCAGCATATCATGAAAGGTTAAGGTTTCCGACACATAAAGGAATAGCTGAAATTGTAGGCGACTCCCAAGCAACACGGAAATGCATGCAGGTTGATCTCGAAATAAATGAAAATCGGCGAGCTAGACAAAGGCAAGAGAAGAAAAAAGCCAAGGAAGCTAAGGCGGCAGAAGAATCAGAGAAAATTATTTCACAAGCGGTCATGGCGTACGAGGCTCAGGAGCAAGACCCCTTATAGCAATTAAAGGTAACAACTCCATTCGGGGAACCTAAGTCCAATTTATCGACAGTTGAGCCGACGTGGGAAGTGAATTTGGGGACGATTGAGGATCCAAGGTTAGTAAGGATTGGGACTTTACTCTCGGACGAGCAAGGTGACAACCCATGACGGTGCAAAAGAAAACATAGACGCGTTCGCATGGGAGGTGCACGATTTAGAGGGCATTAACCCGGAGGTCCTGCTACCATCACTTGAAGATTGATCCGAGTGTCAGGACGGTTAGGCAGAAAATGAGGCGAATCGCACCAGAGTTACATGCGGCGGTCGAGGCCGAGCTAAAAAAAGCTACAAGAGTATGGGATAATCCGGAAATCCCATTAACCGCAGTGGATATCTAACATAGTCGTGGTGCCAAAGAAAAAGGGAGGAGTCAGAATATGTATTGATTTCAGCGACTTGAACAAGGCCTACCCGAAGGACAGCTTTCCCCTCTCCTGAAGCATAGACCAACTAGTAGAATCCATAGTCGGGTAAGAGGAGATGACACTGATGGACGGTTACATGGGCTACAACCAAATACCATTAGCGCCCGAGGATCAGGAGCATACCTCCTTTTTCACAACAAGAGGGTTGTATTGTTATACTAAGATGCCCGTCGGACTTAAGAACGCTGGTGCTACTTACCAGAGATTAGTGGGAGACATGTTCGAAAATAAGATCCACGACACCATAAAAGTTTACGCAGACTATATGTTAGTCAAGAGCCGCCGAGCTAAGGATCATGTCCGAGATCTTCGAGAGATTTTTCAGACGATGAGGAAGCATAAGATGAAAATCAACCCCGCTAAGTGCGTCTTCTAGGTTACGTCAGGAAAATTCCTGGGATATATCATCACCTCCATAGGAATAGAAGCAGACCCCGAGAAGGTTAGGGATGTCTTATAAATGCCTTCCCTCGCAATGGTAAAAGACGTGCAAAATCTAAATGGCTGAATAGCAGCGTTAGAAGGTATCCTCGTGTCACGGTCGTCGAACAAATGTAAAGCCTTTTATGACATCTTGAAGAAGGGAAAACAGTTTCAATGGACGGATGCAAGCGAATAGGCTTTTCAAAATATCAAGTTACACTTAGCCAGCCTCCCGGTTTTGCAAAGGCCCTAGCCGATCAAATCCTCACCCTATATTTAGGGGCTTACACCATATGCCATTAGTGCAGTGCGTTGGTTAGGACTTTAGGAAATGCGAGAAGCTTTGATATTTCACTAGCAAAACACTAAGACCGACCGAGAAAACTATACCAGATTGAGTAGATGGTTCGAACTAGCCTTTGCCGCTTCTAAACTCCGAACGATTTTCAAGCTCATCGACACGGTGCTTCACCAAATCGCCCATTGAAGTAGCTCGATAATGCGGGCATCAGGAAGAATCTCTAAATGGGGAGCCTTAATCAAATAATATGATGGGTGTACGAGATAAAGACGATGATCAAAGGACAAGAAAATTGCATTTCATAGCAGATTTCACTGCCGGCTTAAGACGAGGTTGAATATGTACCTGGATGATGAAAGAAAGAGAAGAACCTCGCTAACCTATTAGCGACTGATGAATACTAAACAACTATTGGGGTCGCTAAAATTAGTGGATATATATTAAAAGCGACCTAGTAATCCAGTAGTCGCATCTTTAGTTGCTTGAAAATCTCATATAATCTCTCTAATGAACGGGTGGTCGCTAAATTTAGTCGCTCGATAGGTTTGACCAACCAAATATTAATTGAATCGCTGGTCATCCTAGCTCAAGTAGGTAGCTACCAAACAAAAACAAATGGTTGCTATATTCTTACCGGGAAAAGCATTTTACCGACTAAACTACTCTATGTGGTCGCTCAAGTTAGTGGATATATATGAATACCGAGCCGCTAGTTTGATGGTCGCAAGTTTAGTAGCTTGATTCTTAAAGAGACCAAAATTTTGGGTGCTTGCTAAGATTTTAGTTGCTTAAGCCATGTTTTCTTGTAGTGGTGGGATTTGGGTTGGTTGGGCGGGTTAGAAGGCTTGGATGAGGCAGACCCGAGCTAGGAATTCTTTGCCCAGATTGCCCATCAAACCCGTGGAACCCATTGAGGTGTTGCCCAAGTCCGCCCAAGTTATGTTCCTCGGGTTCCCCGGGTTCCTCGGGTTGGCCCAAGTTACACTAGACATACAAGTTTGTTAATGTGATAATAATAAATTTAGTAAAAATAAGATTTAATTCCTCCATTTATTTTAAATTTCCAAATAACTAAAGATTATTTACAATAATATAAACTCTTTTCATATCAAATGATTAATGAGATATATATAATTTATATTTTCATTAATAGATTTTAAGAGAATATCTAAAATTTCTCTAAATAGATGATATACTAATTATAAAAAATATCTTATATATAGTTCTTCGGGTTGGACGGGTTGTTTGGGTTAGAAATATTTGTGCCCATGCTTGCCCAAATTTAACTCGGGTTCATAAAATTTATGCCCAAGCTTGCCCAAAGTTTTTAAATACGTTGCCCATATCCGCCCAACGTTCGGGTTGGGCATGGGTTGGGTGGGTTGACCCAACCCAAGTCCCACCCCTAGGTTTTAAATTTCCTTTTTGAACAGTCAATAGATGAGTTACGTCTAACAGTCACTCATTTTATATATGTAGGAATTACCAATAGGTATTATTATAATGGTCTTAGTTAGTAGCAGGTCCACCCACTAAAGCCCAGTAATTGGAGGTCCATAATAAAAATAAAACAACAAAATTGGACCAAAAACTTTATCCCATGGTCCTGTACACGTGTGGAACATATGAGAATGTATTTATAAATACCGAAAACACTCTCAAGTATACACAAGTAGTAACTAAATCCATTTTTTCTTCATTTTCTCGATCTATTATTTTTCTTGTTCATTTTCTCATATGTGCTTTGGTGAAGACCTCCGTCTATGAAGATCTTCTGAGGTATTTTGAAGGTTGATTTTCCTATATTGTTAAGTTTCTTCTTGATTCTATCTTAATCTGAGATCCAAATCTCTTGATTTCATGAAGAAAAATTCAAAATTTAGATTTTAGGGTTCCGAAAAAAGGAATTGAATTCAGTTTTTTGGTGTTTACGATCTTCATGCTTGATTCGTTAATTTTTTACTTCAATTTTGGTAAAAATACTTCAAGTCCAGATAGACATGTTTTATGTTCATTTCATTAGTACATCTGATGTTTTAATTCCATTTTGTTGGTCTTTGGTTTGTTTTTAGTTTGCTTTTGTGTATTAATCATCAGTACGTATATGATGTACCGGTGGTTTTTGATGAAAATAGTCCAGATATAGTTATAAAATCATGTTTTATGTTTGTTTCGTTTGTAGATCTTGTATTTTAGTTTCATTTTGTTAGCTTTTGGTTTGGTTTCTGTTCGGTTTTGTGTATTAACCATCAGTATGTATATGACGTACTGATTTTTATGTGCTTACTATGCTTATATATGTTTGGTTTTAGTTTTTGCTTGTGTATTAAACATCATTACGTATATGACGTACTATTTTTATGATCGTAATTATTCGATTTTTTGGTTATATTGTGATGGTTTTAGCTTATTTGAACTCTCAATTTGATTTTCTTGTTATTTTCGTTCTTTATTTTCTCAAAATCATACTTATTTGTTGTTTTAGGGGTATTATCCATCTATACATATGTTACATACTAATACAAACTACTTTTGATTCTATTTTATTCTTAGTTTTATCACTTGTTGTCGTGTGATCCATAAGTACATATCTTCGATACTGAAATAAGATTATTTCGATTCTGCTTTTTTGATAGATTCATTGCATGCAGTTGTTTTTTAGTTCATGAATCAGCAGTACATATGTGGCATACTTATACGAACTACTTTTGATTATGTTTTATTCTTAGTTTTATCACTTGTTGTTGTTTCATCCATAAGTACATATATGCGATACTGAAATAAGACTCTCTCGATTCTGTTATTTTTTGTCATGGAGTTGTTTTATATAGTGAATTGACAGTACATATATTGAATACTGAAAAACTGCTTTTTATATCTGTTTTATACATAGATTTTAGTCAGTTAATTCTTATGATTTTGGCAGTGCATATATGGAATACCGAAATAAAATTGAACCATCGTTAGGTAATATTAATTTTGATGTTTGTCATATTACTTGTATTGTTCATTTTTATCTGTTATTCATATATGGATTGTTGTTGTGTTTTAATTGTTACATTTTGGTCACATTTCCAGGTTCAATATGTCTACTGTTAAGAGAGTTGGCGCTTTGGGAGGAAGTGGTCCAATGGGAGTGGAGCACTAGAGAGATCCTGTTTTTTTTTAGTATATGAACTTTTACATATATGTAGTGAAAAATTTCATTGTAACCCGTTTCTTTAAGTACATCATATATGTACTACTGAATTATTTTGGAAAAAGCAACTAAAGTAAGTGATGAACTTATGCAAATAATGAAATTTAACCTGCAAGCAGTGTAGCAGATATGTTCTAAAATTATGTAAGAAGTGCAGTAGATATGTACTCAAATTATGTAAGCAGTGTAGCAGATATGTACCCGAATTTGTAAACAGTGTAGCAAATATGTACTCGATATAATGAGCATGTAGACACACACGTTTGGTAGTCGAAGGTATTATGGCCATTTTCATGTTTTAATTAATTTTGGACCTCCAGATAAAAGAAAATTCTGGTTGGACCCTACTATAAATAACTATATGGGCTTAGGACCAAATAGCAAATTTTCCATATTATATACCGGTTAACTCTTAGGTCATTTTCTATTTGACTCGTAGAATCATAGGCGCGACCTAGGTGATACTCCCTCCGTCCAACCTAGTTCAAGTTTGCACAATTTTTAAGGCAAGTAAGGGAAAAGAGTAGTTTTAAGTATTTTTTACAATTATACCCTTATGGATGATGATTTGTGAAATTTTGAAATGATTTATCTCTTAAACTACACCGTGGATATTCACAAACTTCATACCATTGAAAACCATTTTAAAACACCTACGTAACGAATATAAACATGCCTATCAAATTATGCATATTTCTTATAATGAACTAAAATGATAATTTTAGAAATATCTCCTTGTTTAGTGATATAGGTTACTTATTATGGGACAAAGTCTAAATATAAATAGGTCACTTAATAGTGGGACGGAGGGAGTAATTTTTTGGGAATACTGATGGTTGTCCGGGAAAATCTCGAGGTCCAGATGGTTATTGTATGGAATTCTATAAAGTTACTTGGGATATTATAAAAGTGGACCTATTGGTTGTAATTGAGGAATTTCACTCTAAAGAGAAGCTAGACTCGAGGAAAAATTTCTCCTTTATTAGCCTTATTCCAAAAAAAGAACAGGTGGGATCTCCATAAGATTTTAGACCAAACATCCTGGTTTGTAGCATGTACAAAATTATCTTAAAATTTCTAACTCAAAGATTGAAAAGAGTTCTTCCTAAGATGATTCCTGAAAAATTGAAGATGGAAGATCAATTAAACTCTGGTGGGATGAGTGGAAGATAAAGATGTCACTGAAAAAGAAATTTCCTAGAACCCTCAAGCTTGATAAGCATAAAAATGCTTGTCTTTGAGATATGGTGATTGAAGGAGCTAGGAACTGGCAGTTGACGAGGAATCTCAATAATGCAGAGATCAATGAACTATTACATTTACTAGGAGATCCGCAAGAATTGTGGAAGAACATGACACAATTTAGTGTATAAATTCCAATGGCTTCTCTACTAAAATTTGTTACAACTGGCTCATAGAGAAAGAAGATATTCCTTCCTCACAAGTTCCTTACTCATGCATATGGATCAAGAATATTCCTCCAAAAGTGTAGGTATTTCTCTGGGCAGCAGCTCAAAATGCCATTCCTACAACAGATAACCTTCTCAGAAGAGGCTGCCACATTAATAACACAATATGTTCACTATGTTCTCACAGAGAAGAATCATTAAGACATTTACTTCTACATTGGGCATTGTCAGTACAAGTCTGGAACTATTTCACAAATGGATATAATGTGAGATGGGCATAAGCAAGAGATATATCAGCTCAGCTGCAAGCTTGGAAATACATAAGAGGGAGAAACAGAGGAAGGAAGATATGACCAATCTTAGGATTTTCAATTTGCTGGGAGATATAGAATGAAAGGAACATGATGACAATGTCATGGAGAAAACCAAGAGCTGCAGCAACTATAAATGAGGTTAAAGCAACTATATACAAATGGAGGAAAGTGGAGCATTGGTTCAAATTTGACACTTTTAGAGATTTAATCACTCGTTGGAAAATAATCATAGACTCTGTAGAGTTCACTCGTTGGAAAATAATCACACACTCATTGGAAAAGGATCGCTCTAAACGAAAACCCTTACCTCTTTCCTTCCTTTTCTCTCCTCCTCTCTAAATAAAAACCGTTACCTCACCGGCCGCCTCTTGCTTAGATCGGCTCATTTGGAGAAATTATGATCATCCATGTTACTCGTTTGATCTCTTACATCGCACTGTCTTTGATTTTAGCATTATTTTTACTTTAATAGATGTTTTATTTTCTGTTTCTCATGTATTAGATTCAATTTTTGTTGTTTTGTTGTTTTGGGTTTATTTGATTATGGTTTGGGCTAGTAAGGGTGGTATTGGTTGGGGATCTAATGAAGAAAATAGATCTAATCATACCGTTAGTTTCAGCTCGGATCAACAAGCAAATAGTATCTCCAGCATCAACTCCTACTATTATAACTAGATCGAGTTCCATCTTCGGTTTCAGATTTGCTCTGAATCTGCATTGGGGCTCTATGGGTATTACAACAAGGGTGATTTGCAGAGACATCTCTCCATACGACAACCTTTTCGGGAAGGTGCGAAACTATGACGAATCTCAAGATCATGCTTCTTCAACTAAGGAAAATTGTTGTATGGTTTTCGGTGATAGCTATCTCCGGCGCGTACTTGATTTCATTGAGAAATGAGTATTTAGTATTCTAACTAGGGGTAATGAATCTTTTTTTCCTGTGATCATTTCATTAAAATTGATTGTTGGGGTTGTTGGTTCTGATCTAATAATCATATGGATAAAGAACGGTGACGATTTTCTTCGGTAAAATTGGTACCCCAACTTGGATAAAGATTTCTCAGAAAAATTGGAAGTTTCTGGTGAATTTTCCGACGAACTATGGAAAGTGTGCATCTCTATTGGCCATATGACATATCTCCTCTTGGAGGATTTGATTATCAGATTCATTGAAAAAACTTTTACCGAGTTTTGGATCATATTTCAACGATCCAAACTCACCCGTATATATGCGAGATGTCACGGTTAGTGTTAATGTTAGGGTTACTGCTACTGGTTGATGATTCAGACACTGTTTACTAGATTCGGGTTACAGGTATGACTACAAGATTCGGGTTTGATGGGATTCTGCCTACGAGACTCTGGTTTGATGGGATTTTGGTTACGAGATGTTGGTTATGTTTGGAAATCACCTTGTGTAATGTTTTGTTTGTTTTTCTCTTATTTGTCATGTAACTTCAGGCTTAATCCTGTTTTCGTATAAAAAAAAAAGAGTTCATTGAGTTTAATTGTATGATGAGATATCCTCTGTGTAAACACTCGGTCTTGGATTGTTCTTTTTTCTTTTATAAAAGTTTAACCTTTCTAGTCAAAAATAAAAATAATGATGGTGTCAGGGAGTAATTGAGGCGAACCAAATAATACCTTGTACGTTCTAACCACCACATTGAGAAGAAAATAGCAACCAAACTTCACCATCAAGTGCATAAATAATGAATTGGCCCGGCACATACTAAATTACCATATGACATGAGTGATCGCCCCTTGGAAGATGTGTGGCCTTTGGAAAAATTGCAATGTAAAATGAGTGATCTCCTGAAAATATCGTCAAGCCATGATAATTTTGGAGACGCGTATTTACATGAACATAAATTGTTTTTGAATCCTATTATTGGGGCTATTTGGGTTTGACTTTTTGGGGGCTAAAATGCTTTGTTTAGCCATGAAATGGATAGGGGAGGTCTCAAGTGATTAAAAGTATGATTTACCCTTTCCTAATAAATCAATTTTAAAAACAAATCTTATAAACCTATTCCTAATTCCCCCAAAAATCAAAACCATTTCATTTTCATTTTCTCTTCCCTTCTTCTCAAAAACACTCTCCAAAACCTAACAATATCTCCATTTCTTCTCCACTGATTTCTAAAGAAGCTCAAGATGGAAGAAAGATCAAGAGTGACAAGATCTGGCCAATTGAACCATGATTCTGAAACATGGTAAGTTATTGATGTTCCTTTTAATGGAGATGTGGTGAACCAATCTGTTCAAACACCTGCGAATCCTCCACAAATGAATCCTACTAGGTAAGAATCGAAAAACCCACCAGTTATTTTACCATTAGATTGAAAAAATAGGTTCGATTGATAGTTTTAGGGTTTCCAGAAAAGGTTTTCTAAAGCATTTACGGATGGGAAATCATATCGTCCTGGACGTAATTGTATATAACGGTTGGGACCTCAAGAACTCCCAGCCGTTAATGTGTAATGCGGTTCGGAAAATTTGACAACCCAACCGTGAAATACATTTACGGAAGGGTCTTTCCCAGATGTAAGTTGTCCTGTGTTTGTGAAGTAAAATTGAGTGATGAGTTCGGCTGGGAATTTCTAACCGTAAATAAACTTTCCTAGCCGTTTTTTTATTTATTTTCCAGCCGATATTTTGTTTATGGCGAGGTGGTCCGCATATTTGTAAGCCGATATTTTGTTAACGGTTTGGTCTTCAGCATATTTCGAGGCCGAAACTATGTTTACGGATGGGTTATATGTTATTTCCAAACCGTAATTATATCACTCCATGTGAATTGGTCGTATCTTCTGATATGTTTTTCATAATTTTTAGGAGGAACTCTGAAAAGGAGAATGAACCCCAGGAACTACCAATGTGTGATATTGCTACGATGATGGTACGTAGGCTAAGTATATGATTAATTTTTTTTTTGTATACGTTGCTCAAATTATGTACCACTATTAATTAAATGATGTGAAAATAGGTCAAGAGAGCTAAGTGGATTTCCAGGGGACTGATCCGTAACATTGAGGAGGTTCTATATTTGGATTGCGAGGAACAAAGAACACTGATTAGGAGGCTTCAGGAGTTACATAATCCAGCGAAGGATGATATCTATACTAACGACGAGGATGATTTGATCAGTCTTTCCCAAACTCCCGACAATTCTTCATCATCTTCTTAGGAAGTTCCTTCGATTATTGGTCGTAGTAGATGATTGTAGGTTATGTACTTGTTTAAGTCAGACTTTTAGCATGTTTTAGGTTATGGATTTGGGTGATTTACTTTTCAGACTTACTTTTCATTATGCAGACTTAACTTTGAATGAATGGATACTAGTGTTTTGATTCTTAATGTATCCGATTCTTGTTTAAGTATAATATGATACTAATTACGGCTAGGATTTCCAGCCGTTAGTTAAAATAACGGCTAGGATTACCATCCGTGAAACTGACAGTACCCATATTTATGGGTAGGAATCCTGGACGTATTTGATTTTAAGGTTTGGTTTATCAGCCGTAACTAAGTATAAAATGAATCTGAAATTCCAGGAAGAGCTACGGCCAGGATTATCAAACGTAAAAATGACAGTACCCAGAAATACGACTAGGATTCCTAGACGTTATTCACCTTTCGGTTAGGTTTTCCAGCCGAGTTGCAGAATAATAGATCAGTTGGGTCATTACAGCTAGGTCGTGTCAGCATATGACTTGGCCGTAAATACCTTTAAATAACCATATTTTTATCATATCATCATTACAAACACATAGTAAGAGTAAAACTAGATTCTTTATATATATATAATGAGTGATTCAAAATACTTAAGTTCACACCAAATTTTGATCATATTATCATTTTAATCACCACCCTACAAAAAACATTGTTATCATATACCTTCACACAATATTTACTCGTAGTCATCCTCATCTGAACTCATTAGTATACAGAACGGGTCATCCCTCGACACCTGTAATGCCTCCCACAAATGAAATCTTTCCTCGAACCTATGACACCAAATCATTGGTATTTCGCCGTCACATCCGTCTACCTTCCTTAATGGAGGTAATGGGCATCCATCTATCAATTGGAGGCCGATATAATGGGTCATCAGCACGAACCCCGTGATGACTATCTTTTGAGATTCTTGTTCGGTAAAAATACGTCTTGTTGGTGCGTAAGTAACACTATGTGCATAAGAGATGGAATGAATAACGCAATGGAATGCGTTGGAGAGTAGATGGCCACATATTGGCATTCTCATCCAATACTCACTTGTCAATGTAGTGTTTCCCATTAAACGTTGTTCAAATGCTTTGAACTCCTCGTTTAGCATCGCCTCCATGTCATTTCTTTCGAATCTCATCATTGCCTTGTAGAAATCGGGGAAAAGACGTAGTTCAAGAAAACACTTTTTCCTTACATAAGTAACTTGGTCATCACACTATTCTTTTTCCTCCTGAAAAGGTCCAAGTTGATCTACGAACGCATGGTAACCATAATTTCCTTCGCCCTCAACATCGTCGGTGGGCTTGACGTACTGATGAATAAAATGTGGTAAAAAGTGCATGAAATTTTTGTATATCGTGTAAGTAGGTCGGATATAATTACCTTCCTCATCTATAAGGGGTGATTTCATCGGACCTACATCCAAGTAAACCGTCTCTTTCTCATCAAGGTTGCTATCAACTCTTTGGGGGGGTGATTTGTGATGGTTCGACCATTGGTGCTTTTCCTTTGACATCATTACCTCACTAATTGCTTAATACCAACCACACCACCAACTTTTTTTGGACACTACTAGCTTATTTTGTTGTTGAACCTTGTTGGGATGGAACTACCGGGTCTTTAATTTTGACTCCACTATCAAATTTTCTTTTTGAATTCTCTTGAGATGCAACAACCATATTATTCTTGCGGCTTTTTACCTTCATTCCACTAGCTCGGCCTGGTCTTCCTTTTTCCATTTCCTTTCGTTTAAGGGTGTAGAGCTCGTTCAACTTATCAAAACCCGATTGATCTCTTTGCATTGAAGGAGTCAATTATGGACCCTCCTGAACCTTTCTCTTAGCTTCAGACCTTTTATGTTTCTTTGTTATCTTTTCGAAGGCCTACCCTTGCCTTGCCCCTTGTTAGGTTGTAAAATATCATATCTAGTGCATGAACGGGTGAATTTCCGCATTTCATACAACCAAAGTTGTCTTTGCGCATGTAGTAAAGAAGCATACTTTTCAAAAAGTTCCTTGTGTACCTCCGTGTCGCAAAACACATCCCCAAAACCTTCATCGGGTGATGGATCTTTAAATTCTAGTTGTTTCCGAAATGGATCTATATCTTAGAGCGGAATCATCCTTGTGGGATAATTTGCAACCGCATGCCTACATGGGATCCCCATAGCCGACTTAATGGGACAATTACATCTCATTTCCGGTGGAAAATTATATTCCTCCCAAGCCTTCACTTCCATTATCATTTTTTGGATTTCCCATTGAGAAACATATAAACTTATTCCCCGGAGCCAAGGGCTTTCCCCGTAGTCGACAACCAACTTAGATCGGCTCTTTTCAAATTCCCCTTTAATTCTATCGAGATCACGCTTGAAATACACGACCATAGATTCAAAAACAACAACGAATCCACCATCACAAACATTTAACTTACTCTTGAACCGATAGTGATCCCACTCCACCGTGCTTGTGGCTTGATTGGCATAATGTCTATAACGGTTTACCCATGAACTAACAAACTTTTCTTTATGGGGATCCAATAACTCGTTCTTCAAATATGTTATAACATCCGGGTAGGTTGACCATTTTTCCATTACAAAACTCTCCCTTTGGAAATATAATGGTTCCGTGAGCGACCATATTAGTTTTTCCTAGTCACCTTGAAATTCACCCCAAAGCACCTCGGTTATCTTGTCATTCATCTCAAACTTTACTTTCTCTTCCTGTTGTTTCTCCAACGGTAGATTTTTAATCCTCTCCATCTCGGCCTTCTTTGTTGGCCCTATAACCCTCTTGAAATTATTTTGCACATTGTTCCATATATGAAACGTGCAAAGATGATGACGCGCGTAGGGGAAAACACCGGGTATGGCCTACATCAATGCTTGCTCCTTATCCGTAATCAACACCCGTGGAGTATAACCTTCTTGATATAATAACTTCACCTTTTGAAATGCCCACAAATAACTTTCCTTCGTCTCATCTTTCCAGAAACAAAACGGAACGATAAATGTCGACTTGGTAGATGTTTGCCCAACAAAGTTCAATATCGGCATGTTGTACATGTTAGTTTGATACGTGCAATCCATAAACAGAATTTGATAAAAGCATCTTGCCAATTGTACACATTCCGGATTGGCGATGAAAAGATATTCCACTTCCTTTTCTTCATTCGTATCATAGGCGGTAGAGTACTTTGCCTCCTCAAACAAAAACAATAATTGTTGCATAAGCACTCTCTATTTCCATGACTCTTTTCTAAATTTTTCTCTTTCGTTATAGATAGTTGACAATGAAGATGAGTTTTGGGGGTTTAACACCTTCACGCAACTAAGAATATCAATAGGTCTTGTGCGTCTTTTACTCAACACGTGTACTAACTTCTTCTCTAAGGTGTTGAGCCTTGTCGAATAAGGATGGTTGATCAAACTCTTCGGAAGAGGTTGAGTATGATAACCCGAGATGACTTTATCCATATACCACATTTTCGTATCGTCTTTAAATTTAAATTGAAGCTTAAAAGGGCATCCGCACTTCTTCGTATTATATACTCCCTTCTTCCTTGTGGTTTTTCGTACATACTCACTACCCTTTTTCCAATGGCTCTCATACTTTCCATTGCACTCGTAAACCATTTCAAAGCGGTCGGATTTAACTTGTTTAATATGGACTATGATGCATATCTTTGTCAACCCTTGTGCTCGAGCCCACTTTTTTGCATCTTACTTATCTCCCCACTCAAAGTTGTTTGCATAGTGAGCACTTGTGTCCTCGGAAACTTGCACATGTTGGGGTTGATCTTGCATAACCTCCTCTTTCTTTTCAATAACCACCTCTTCATCTTCCATACGCACCTCTTGGCCTTCCACCGGAATGAACGGTACAATCTGTAATAGAATGACATATGTCACATAATTATTCACAAAATAAATTTAAACACTCAAAAGCGTATGGGTAAACAAGTGAAATACCAGCCGTCATAGGGTTTACGGATGGGTCGATAAGTTATATCCCAACCGTCATTAAGTACACGGCTGGGTCGTTGAGTACACGGATGGGTCGAAAAGTATACTTCTGAACCGTAAACTAGTTATGTACATGTATTCCAAGACATAAATTGTCTTGTAACTGTAAGAGTCGGCTTACGGCCTTGAAAAGGAGACGTAAAACAAGTTACGACCGGGTAACCCAACCGCCACTGACAGTATTAAATGCTTCCCATGAACGTAGAAAAAACCTGGCCGTAAATTTCTAGTAACGGTCAGGAAAATTCATCATCTCAGCCGTAACTAATTCATAACGGTTGGGAGTTCATTATTTTCGAGCCGTAATAAAGCATAACGGCTGGGAGTTATTGGTTTCCTAGCCGTGATTAGTCCTGGCGGCTTGAAACATAGTATTTTCGGAACGAAAAAAACGAAACTTGTTGCCTCTCAGACCTTAAAAACAGTAACTGGAGTTAGAATAGAGGAATACCTGGTAATCTTGAGCATTGATCTGTTCTATTTCATCTGCTTCTAGAGTTGGTCCTTCGAAATCATCGTAAGGTTCATAAGGGTTAGGTTGAGTATGAGAAAAAAATTCTTGATTTTCTAAAAAATCACTTGTTGATGGTGGTTTTTAGACGAACGGTAAAATCGTAAAACCCAGAATAACCTAATGTCACCAGTGACACACTTATTAGAACATTTAATGCATGTAGTCAGTAATTAATATGGGGTATTTTTTCAAATTAGGGTTTTAACCAGCAAAACCCTAATTCCCCTCCGTGCCAAAGAAAAATCATGCCAGCCACACCTAGCCCAAGCTAGCTGCGCCATGCGAAATGCACTCTGCCTTGGCCCTAGCTATGCTAGTCACACCAACCGCGCCAAAGCATGCCAACCATGCTAGTCGCACCCCTGTGCCAACGACAAATCATGCCATCCACACCAACCGCGCCAAAGCATGCTAACCATGCTAGCCGCACCCCTGTGCCAATGGAAAAATCATGTCAGCCACACCAACCGCGCCAAAGCATGCCAACCATGCTAGCCACACCCCTGTGCCAACGGCAAATCATGTCAGCCACACCAACCACGCCAAAGCATGCCAACCATGCTAGTCGCACCCTTGTGCCAACGGCACATCATGCCAACCACACCAACCGCGCCAAAGCATGCCAACCATGCTGGCCACACCTTTGTCCCAATGGAAAATCATGCCAGCCACACCAAACGCACCAAAGCATGCCAACCATGATATCCGCACCTCTGTGCCAATGGAAAATCATGCCAGCCACACCTAGCCCAAGCTAGCCGCGCCATGCCAAACGCACGCTGCCTTGGCCCTAGATATGTTAGTCACACCAACGCGCCAAGCATGCCAACCATGCTAGCCGCATCTCTGTGCCAAAGGAAAATCATGCCAGCCACACCTAACCCAAGATCGCCACGCCATGCAAAACACACTTTGCCCTGGCCCTAGCTATGCTAGTCACACCACGCCAAGCCAAGCACGCTTACCTTGGCCCTAGACGTGGCCGAAATTGGCCATGCATGCCATTGGCACATGCCAACGCGCTCACTGGTAGCTTTTCTTACCAATTCGTGGCCCTAATGGCCGAGCGTTCCATTGGCACATGCCAACGCACTCACTGGTAGCTTTTATTACCAAGTCGTGGCCCTAATGGACGAGCGTGCCATTGGCACATGCCAACGCGCTCACTGGTAGATTTTCTTGCCAAGCCGTGGCCCTAATGGCCGAGCGTGCCATTGTATCATGCCAACGCGCTCACTGGTAGCTTTCATTACCTAGCCGTGGCCCTAATTGCCGTGCGTACCATTGGCACATGCCAATGCACTCACTGGTAGATTTCATTACCTAGCCGTGGCCCTAATTACCGTGCGTACCATTGGCACATGCCAAACACGGACGCTGGTAGCCTAACTTGCAAGACATGCAACCTAGGCCAACTTGGCTATACGTGCCATTGGCACATGCCAAGACCCTCGCCGGTAGCCTAATTTGCAAGCCGTGCAACCTACCACCAAGGCATTCCGCACATGCCACACGCGCCACTGGTAGCTTTGACATGGCCACTTACACTCAACCTGCAACCTACCACCAATGCATTCCGCACATGCCACACGCGCCACTAGCACCTCTGGCATTTCCACTTGCACTCAAGGTGCAACCTGCAACAAAGGAATTCCGCACATGCCACATGTGCCACTTGCATCCTGGAATTACCACTTGCACTCGAGGTACAACGAACACTCGAGACATCAACACAAACTGGGGGATGCTTTCCAGGGTCTTGGTTTGGGGGTCACAGCATGCAGCATACACTACGCTCACTTAAAAAAAGCGTGAACATGAATAAAGCGGTCAAATAAATGAGGAAATAATGGTGAAAACGTTTTCACCCATAAACACCATGCGGTTACCACCTCCTCCCATTATTTCACCCTTAACTCTCTTCCTTCATGAGGCTAGGGTACGTTTCAATCTCGACTTTTATAAATAGGTCTTACCTATTTCCACCAGACAACAAGTCTCGGTCAGGAGAAAAACACAACACTCTCAGAAAAGGCAACTTTGCAAGCTCTCCAAAAAGCTTTCATCTCTTACAAGCTTCCGAAGCTTTCACTTTCTGACTTCTCCCAGAATTATTCTGGCCTCAACACCTTTCTTTGCTTCTATCCCCAAATCAACCCATTCTCCTCCATTTTGTGACCGAAGCAAGGCTGGAGTGGCCATTTCTTGGTTTAGGCCGGACTTGTAAAGATTGATCTCTCGAATCTAGAAATTGCTCACGTGCATCACATTTTTTTAGGGTTTGAGCCAGTTTCTCACTCACCTACCAAATTTACCGAAATCGGCAGAAATAATTTTTACCGATAAATAATTGGCGACCACAGCGGGAGAATTGATCTATCGGTTACAATATCAACTCGACTCCTGATTTGGTTTTTGAACGTCAATCCCAACATGGTGGAACTCAGGTATGGAGCGGCTGCCGAGAATACCAGTACAGAGTAGGTCCCTGATGTTAACATCTCTCCCAATAACGTTGTTGCATCACCTACTGACTACAGTAACTTCGAATTCACTCCCTCGAGCATAACACCGCCAATCACCAGGGCCAGAGTCGCTGCATCCTCTAGTGTCTCTTCATAACCCTCTAATCACGGCAACGAACATACCTCTTCGGGTGTCACGCCACTAGTCACCATGGCCAGAGCCGCCGCTGCCCCCCTAATTCTTCATCTAGCATGGCACCTCCGACCACAACTAAGGTTCCAACTACCCCACCGACATGGCAAGAGACCGGAGGGACCAGAGGAATCCGACCTTATGTCACCTCCGCTGATTTGATGGAATGACAGTAAATGCTCGCCAGAGCCCAGACGGATATGGTTTCAACACAGAAGGAGGTACTTGTCTTTATCAGAGTGACTACCACGTGATTCGCGTCCTCCATAGCCGCTTCAGAACGTCTCCAACAACCCCGAAACCAGCACCTCAGCGGAGCATGCCTCCGCGGACGAGGAAACTCGCGCTAGAATCTCGTTGGAAAGAAATCATCCGTACAACTTCGTCACGCGAGAATATCTGGAACAACTTCTCCGAAACCGAATCAAGAATGATGAATTGGACGTGCATCATCACCAACCCCCTTCCCATACGAAATACAGAGAATACCTCTCCCAAGGGGGTACTTCTCTCCTCAATTTATCCTGTACGATGGTACCGGGAATGCACATGAGCATATCTCATGTTTCCTGGAATCCCTAGGTGAACATGAATATAATCACATTCTTCGTTTAAGGGAATTCTCAAAATAACTTACTGGAAGGGCATATACATGGTACAACAGCATCCCACCGAATAACATTCCCAACTGGAGTAGCATGGTCATTGCGTTCTACTAAAAAATACTTCTTCGTGTCTGAACAAGTTACTTTCTCATACCTCGGAAGAATATACCAGTGCGATAACAAACATCCGAATGATTTTGTCAAAAGGTTCAGGGTTCAAGCACTCGACTGTCACGACCCAAATGTGACCAACAACAGCTTGTGAACGCGTGTATCAATGGTATGGTTCCTGTTTACCGCGCCTTGCTAGAGAACTTGCACTTCCAAACATTCTCCGAACTCCATGAAGCTGCCAGACGATCCGCAACGACAGCACCGACATTAATGGAAAGAACTAGGCCAACTCGAACCGAAGACACGCGTGAAAATCGTGGGAATAGACACCTCATCAGAAATAAATTTAATGCTGGCTCATCCTCCATGAACATAGTAAACGAAAGGGGAAAAAAAAGGCCCCAAATATGGGCCACCAACCAAAACGTGAACCCCCGCCACGGAAGACCATCACTAAAACTCCCATGCAATATCATGAGATCGAAGGAAATACCCTTGATTTCTCGTTTCCCATCGAGGAGGTGATTGACCTCCTAGAAGCCTGGGTCCAAGATGATGTTATCATACTGCCACCTCCCAGGCGTCCACCAACTGAGGCTGAGATGGCGAACCCCAAGTACTGCCATTACCACAGGTTCGTTCACCACCCGACCAGCGATTGCAACAGACTAAATCATATTTTCAAAGAAAGGATAGAAGAGGGAGAAATCCAACTAGGAGACGAAGGAGTGCATCCAGACCCACTACCAATAAGAAACTGCGGGTCCTATGGGGACTCCGTGCACGATACTGTACAATCCATGATGGAGCATGTATGCGAAATTCTCTATCTTTCCAAGGTGCAGCGCCAAGATATTTTTGTAGCTCTCAATTGCGTTTTATCCGGGAAACGACTTTTTCTCTCCTCGGAAACCACACCAGGGGCCCAAGATTTCCAAACAGGCGGAACCAAAAGGGAGAACTGGGGACTGCTGACCACGTCCCGTTTAAGAGGTATCGAATTTGACAAAACGCTCATCGACGCGGCCTCTAACCTCAACATCATTAATTTCAAGACACTAAAGGCATCATGATTTACAAAACAAGACGCTACCTATTCCCCTTCAGTGATTAAGAACCCGAGTGGAGAAGCTTTGAACGCGCATGACTACATCAACCTAGAGATCAAGGTGGGAGATGCTATAACGCATAGAAAATTCCACATTGTCAAAGAACTGGGTAATGACATGATATTGGGACACTTATGGGTACTCGAAAACAAAGAGAAATTAGATGTGCACCCTCTGCCGACGTCCACGCATAAAGAAATTTCCAACAAATCATCCCACTGGTTATCGCATCGACGAAATATCGAAGGAAGCCAAACATCTAGAGAGAACCTGTTGGTGCTAGCTCACGGTTTTCAAATGCAAGTAAGTCTGACCGAGCAACCTTTTCTGCAACCATTCATTCCTTCCCCCATTCCGTCATGGGGACTCGGCGCGATTACTGGCACGGACGCTGTCAAGAAATGTGAATTGGGTGCTGGACCATTTGAACATTTTGCATAAAGCTTGGAAACTTCTATTGAAACCAACGAAGCCAAGACTCAAAGAGTTGCACGATGTCTGAACCCGTTTTCAATCGGAGATGTAGTGGTTAAGATAAACTCATTTCAAGTTGGGAGGATGACAGTAAAAATGGCTATTCAGACTGATTCGCCCAATGGAAGAGAAGACGAGCTGTATATGGTGGCAGACATCCTTTTGTGAGGATATTGCAAGCTCATCAATGCAGACACACCTGAAGGCGTGATAATTCACTCGCGATGGCTCAAGGCCTCCAGTCCCTAAAATGATGTACTTCCTAGTCACTCTCCATTTAGTTTTTCCTTTAACAATTCCTCTTAGTAGTTGTATTCCCCCAAGATGAATACACCGTTTTTATTCTTCCCTGGAGATTCATTTTTTCCATAAAAAAAAAGTGCATATATACATCTCTTTCCAAACAAGTTCTCCAGATGTCAGAGAAATACATCAAATTAACCCAGAAAACCATTGCAGATCCATAATACCAAAACCAGAAATACCTCATTCATAATATATATATATATATATATGTAAAGAAAAATGTTGACTGATGAAGAAGAAGGTGAAGATGAGTTTACGAAAAAAAAAAAAACATCAGGGGAACTAAGCAGCTGACAGAAATAACAAAGGGAGGAACTAGCCCTTGAAGGATGGAGCACAAGTCCCCTTGGTCAAGGCTATCATCAAGCACTTCCCCCAGAAATCTCTCGGGAAAAAAAAATCATATTCAACGGTGTTAACAACAGCAACCTCAACGTCCCATCCCGAAGCAACCGCTGCAGAAGTGTCTCCCCCGACAACCGGTCCAGCATACACCACCATGACTCCTCCGGTATCACCAACGACACCTCTGACGTCAACTTCAAAGTTTGTTTCATCTCCGTCAGATTTTACTTCGAAGGTTTTCTCATTAACACGTCGAAGAAGATTTTTTGATTCATCCGCATCGAAATTGGGAACCATGGCGCTCTCCTCCAAAAGATTCTCATGCTCGATTTCCCATCAGATAGACCTAGAAACATCTCGATCCGCCCTATAACTGGACCGAGGAAAGGCTTTGCCGCACTAGAACCTCTCAATATGCCAAGGTTCTTCCTCGTTTTCTCACCCCTACTTCATGCTCACCGAACCCAAGAAAGTCCGAACACGCGCCTGAACTTCATGGAGATAGATGGAAGGGAGGTCCTTAATGATTTCACCAGCTTCGTGGAACAGAGATTCAATGCTAGCCAATGACTCCTCAAGAGAAGAAGATCGGTTTCCGCCAATTATGAAGTCCTTATCCGAAGAGTTAAAGGCGTGGCCATCCCTGGAGGGTCCCATCATACACTGCAAAAAATAGGGAAAATGATCAAGTTTCATCCTATCTATACATATATAAAAATAGGATAACATGAAAAGAAAGGAAGAAGAAAACATACCGGTATGATCTTCTTAGCCCGAATAACCCTAGTTGGGATGCTCTTACAAGAGTTAGACCTCGCGCCTTCACCTGGAGAATCTGGCTGGTTATGGGATGATTCATTTCTGAGAAATATGACAAAGAGAGAAACTCAACAATAGGAACCTTTTCTCAAACAAAGAAGACGGTACAATTGCGCTGGGTATGAATATGGAACCTTAAAAAGGGAAAGGAAGCAATGAGGGACATAACGCTTCCGGATTTTTTTTAGCATGGATGATTCCCTGATTAGAGCCGTGTGTAAGGGAATGCAAAATAAGGAAACTTTGCTATCTATCGAAACACCTACTCCCTCTTTATTTACACCGATCCCACTAAGCTCGCGCCCCGCTTCTCGGTCTTCCAATTGCACCGGTCCTACCAAGTTCTCGCCCAGTTTCCCAATGACCGCCCAAGTCGCGCCATCTAGCACGCTCAGCTTCCCCACCTTGCTCCAGTACCACCATCTAGCACGCTTAGTTTCCCAACTCGCGTCAACTTCTCAATGCCGCCCAGTTTCCTGTCTCTCAATGATGCTGACCTCCCAATTGTGCCAGCCTCCCAATTTGTGTAAAATTTCCAGAGGCAAGGATTCCAAATCCTATCTATAAAAAAGGTCAGACGAGCGTCCTCAGTTCTCTTTACGATTTACTGCTGATAGTTTGTCACCATCTTATGCTTACCTCGCAACAAAGCTCATGTTCCAAGCTAACCAGGGGACTTAATTTTGATGGTGGTTTTTAGACGAAGGGTAAAATCATAAAACCAAGAATAACCTAATGTCACCAGTGACACACTTATTAGAACATTCAATGCATGTATTCAGTAATTAATAGGGGGTATTTTTTTCAAATTAGGGTTACAACGAGCAAAACCCTAATTCCCCTCTGTGCCAAAGGAAAATCATGTCAGCCACACCTATCCCAAGCCAGCTGCACCATGTCAAACGCACTCTGCCTTGTCCCTAGCTATGCTAGTCACACCAACTGCGCCAAATCATGCCAACCATGCTAGCCGCACCCCTGTGCCAACGGCAAATCATGTCAGCCACACCAACCGTGCCAAAGCATGCCAACCATGCTAGCCTCACCCCTGTGCCAATAGAAAATCATGCCAGCCACACCAACCACGCCAAAGCATGCCAACCATGCTAGCCGCACCCCTGTGCCAACGACAAATCATGCCCGCCACACCAATTGCGCCAAAGCATGCCAACCATGCTAGCCGCACCCCTGTGCCAACGACACATCATGCCAGCCACACCAACCGCGCCAAAGCATGCCAACCATGCTAACCGCACCTTTGTGCCAATGGAAAATCATGTCAGCCACACCAAACACCGCCAAAGCATGCCAACCATGCTAGGCGCATCTATTTTCCAATGGAAAATCATGCCATCCACACCTTGCCCAAGCTTGTCGCGCCATGCCAAACACACTCCTCCTTATCCCTAGATATGCTAGTCACACCAACTCGCCAAAGAATGCCAACCATGCTAGCCGCACCTATGTGCTAAAGGCAAATCATACCAGCCACACCTAACCCAAGCTAGATGCGCCATGCCAAACACACTTTGCACTGGCCCTAGCTATGCTAGTCACACCACGACAAGCCAATCACGCTTACCTTGGCCCTAGACGTGGCCCAAATTTTCCACGCATTCCATTGGCACATGCCAACGCGCTCAATGGTAGCTTTTCTTACCAAGTCGTGGCCGTAATGGACGAGCGTGCCATTGGCACATGCCAACGCACTCACTGGTAGCTTTTCTTACCAAGCCGTGGCCCTAATGGACGAGCGTGCCATTGGCACATGCCAACACGCTCACTGGTAGATTTTCTTACCAAGTCGTGGCCCTAATGGCCGAGCGTGCCATTGGCACATGCCAAAGCGCTCACTGGTAGCTTTCATTACCTAATCGTGGCCCTAATTGTCGTGCGTACCATTGGCACATGCCAAACACGCACGCTGGTAGCCTAACTTGCAAGCCATGCAACCTAGGCCAACTTGGCCGTACGTGCCATTGGCACATGCCAAAACCCTCGCCGGTAGCCTAATTTGCAAGCCGTGCCACCTACCACCAAGGCATTCCGCACATGCCACATGCGCCATTGGCATCTTTGGCATGTACACTTACACTAAATGTGCAACCTACCACCAAGGCATTCCGCACATGCCACACGCGCCACTTTCACCTCTGGCATTGCCACTTGCACTCAAGGTGCAACCTGCAACAAAGGAATTCCCACATGCCACATGTGCAACTTGCATCCTGGCATTACCACTTGCACTCGAGGTGCAACCAACACTCGATACATCAACACAAACTGGGGGATGCTTTCCAGGGTCTTGGTTTGGGGGTCACAGCATGCAGCATACACTACGCTAACTTTAAGAAAGCGTGAATAAGAATAAAGCGGTCAAATAAATGAGGAAATAATGGTAAAAACGTTTTCACCCATAAACACCATGCGGTTACCACCTCCTCCAATTATTTCACCCTTTACTCTCTTCCTTCATGAGGCCAGGGTACGTTTCAATCTCGACTTGTATAAATAGGTCTTACCTATTTCCACCAGACAACAAGTCTCGGTCAGGAGAAAAACAGAACACTCTCAGAAAAGGCAACTTTGCAAGATCTCCAAAAAGATTTCATCTCTTGCAAGCTTCCAAAGCTTTCACTTTCTGATACAAGTCGAGACACTACTCTCCCAGAATTATTCTAGCCTCAACACCTTTCTTTGCTTCCCTCCCCAAATCAACCCATTCTCCTTCACTTAGTGACCGAAGCAAGTCTGGAAGGGCCATTTCTTGGTTTAGGCCGGACTTGTACAGATTGATCTTTCGAATCTAGAAAGTGCTCACGTGTCGCACATTTGTTTAGGGTTTGAACTAGTTTCTCACTCACCTACCGAATTTACCAAAATCGATAGAAACGATTTTTACTCATAAACATCAACGTAGAACTGATTGTTGTTGATGGGTATTAGTATATTATCATATTTTGAAGATGAAGGCTCACCTACATCAAAAGTCTTGCTTGAATCACTCATTTTCTAAAAAAAATCCCCAATTTTTTTTTCCTCTCCTTCTTCTTCTTTTTCTCCTCTTCCCTCTGATTTTTTAATTTTTTTGTTTTCATTTCATCTACACTTAACTTAAAGACATGAATTAGTCTTAATTCATCTCCTAATCATGATTAATAATGTTAATCAAGTTTATAATCTAAAATCATATGGGGCACTTTAGTCATTATATAAAATATTGGATAGGGGGTAACCCAATTACTATTTGATGACCCAAAATAACCCCAAAAGACCAAGACTTTTGCAGCCTCAATAATAGGATTCTTGTTTTTAGATAGTCACATTGGTCATATTTCGTCTATTATTTTACAAACGATGCAGGGGTACTCCTAACTTAATTAGAGCGTGTACAACAAATTTTGCCCATTTCTTGCTAATCCTTGGGATGGTAACTTTGAGACATTGGAGCAGACTAAACAACACAAAGGAGTAAACTTGGTTGTGGTTTTTGTGATTACTCAATTTCATAACCCAAGTAGATAGAATTCTTTTAGAAAAAGATGATTATTTTGGTGTTTTGTTATTCTATTATTCCGGTGGTATATTAACACAATTTACACAATGGAGTATTAAAGAGAATCATAAAAGAGTATATTGATAATTTTTTGGATCGATCAGTAGTAGCCGCCAATTGTGTTCTGGGTGTTTAGCTTTTTAGAATTTTCTGGTATGTGACTAAAGGTTGTAACTTTAATGAATTTCGGATAAAACTGGTTCAGGTAAACTGTTGGTGTATATGTGTTTCCAACTTTGAAAATGGTTGTTTGATCCACCCATGGTCTAAATGAAACCACGTGGTGGAGACATGATTTAAGGCAGAAATGAGCGACAATTTTATTTTATTTTTATCAATACAACAAAGAATATATTAATGGAGAAAGAATATTACAGTGATAGTAGTAGGTGATAGTAGTAGAAGAGAATGGAAGAGGGGAAACCAAACCATTACTGCTACAGACAGCAGAATCAATAGGAAGTAATATTTAATAGCTCTATAGGTTAAAGGGAACCAAGTACCTCAACCAATAGAGTTAACCCACAAAGAGGAAAACCCACTAAAAACCAGGTCACAGACAAGCTATTATCTCTATTCACTACAATCCCTCAGCTATAGTGCAAATACTGGAAAGTAATGCCTCTGAAAGATGTGCTTGTAGAGGTCCAATAAGCAAAAGAGACTTAATCTTCCTAACTAATGCTTCTTGCATGTATTCAGAGTCTTGAAAAATACACTTATTTCTTTGTTTCCACACTCCCCAAACAAAAGCAAAAGGTAGTAATTTCCAAAGAATCTTACCATTTTCAATAAGCCCGCTAGTCCATTGCTCTGTAAATAAATCAGTAGCATTCTCATTTATAACCCAATTCCTCTGAAATTCTTTCATTAAAAACATCCAAACAGCATGCATCATAAGGCACTGAGTAAACAGATGGTTGATAGTTTCTTCACTTGACTTGCAGAAAATGCATCTATTTGCTAACTGCCACCCTTTCTTAGTCAGATTATCCTTTGTTAAAATTTCTTTGTGATGTATTAACCACACAAAGAAAGAGACCTTTGTTGGAACAATTTGTTTCCTTACTTGTGCAAACAATGAATAATTTGTTTCCATACTTGTTTCCATACTTGCTTTTACCGTCTGTCTAGAGACAAACAATGAATAATCTAACTTGCTTCCACTCCAACTCTTGGTTGCATGGTGTTATTGTTTCCCTTTTGGGCCCAGGGGAGCAGAAGGCAGCATACATGAAGTGCAAGAGTGTGAGAGGGTTTTCGTTGAAATAATCTCAATTGTATGAAACGTGAGATTCTTTGACCAATGATAAATTTGTGACGGTCTGGAGGTGCTGAAATCATATGAACCGGTCACAACTTTTTAGATGGAAAATCATGTTGCTCTCTGTTATTTATCTAAAGTTCAGTCCATTATTTCCTACTGCTTTGATCTAAGGTAAGACCATAAGGTATGAATATCACATTTGATGAACTTTATCGTAAAGGTTATGCTCTACCTATTTTTGTTTTAAATAAAAGAAAATTTGAAGACGAGAAAAACACTTCCAAGACACTGGAGAAAACTTAAAACATGAGTACCCTATGGAAGCTACAGTTGTGATATTTCAATAGGTTATTCCTTCATAGACACAGTTCAAGGTACTCGTGGTTGATGATCTAGCAGTAATTCGAGCAATACAGTTTAGATGTAGGCCTATACATTATATAGTTTTAGTTCATTTTCATAGAGATTTTCATGTTCGCTGCTAGCTTTCCCATGAGTATCTCGTCTTTCCTTGTCATTTGTATAAAAATAATACTATATTTGTTTGTGCAAAGTGTTATTACCATCATTTTTCTTATATAGATATCTAATTTTTCTTTTCGGGAAAAAAAAAGAAGAAAAAAAAAAAGTCTAAAACCGTATATACCCTACTATAAACACGAAAACTATTTGGTCGGCTGAGTGTCAGTTGTTGGAGTGCATGCCACGAATAAGTGGTTGTGAATCAAGTTACAACAGAAGATATTTTAAGAAGAGTCGGTAGAAAACCAAGTCATCTTTACCATGCATGTCAAGATAGTTGGTTATCAAGATTTAGGGTTACTGGTTATCCTAACTATGATCATATAAATAGGAGTCTTATGTAATTGTAAATCTTTATCTCAGAATGTTCAGTTGATCATCAATAATATTATCTCACCCCCGGGTTTTTTTCAGTGGACATAGATCGAGTGACCGAACCACTTTAATCTCTTTATCTTCCGTTTAATCTGATCCTGATTTTTTTATCATAAATCTAATATTAGTTGTTAACTACCCCATCAGTTTCTGTCCGCAGTAAAAGCAAGATGAGGCCTTCGAGCATAACATCTGCAACTTCGTAGAAAAATTATGATGATAGTGTCGGGCCTAATGAACTGATGGCACACTTGTGCTACTTGAGATGAAGTGTTTAGTGCTCGAAAATAGTATGGTTCCACTGAATTGCTGTTGTGAGAGGGCAATTTGATGCGTAGGTAGCTAAAGTAGGATGGGTTCTTCGATAACAATCAGGGCCGGCCCTGACGTTTTGCTGCCCCAAAGAAGACATAAAAATGTTGCCCCTCTTCGTAAATACTAAAGAGCATAAGGTGGCTTGTAAGTTGTCTTACCATCATTTCCTCACATATACCAGTCTGTACATATATATCTTAGTTTTCAAATGTTCCCACAAGCATATCAAAAAACCAAAATAACATAAGTTCATTTGGATTCAGGTTATAATACAAATCAGTTTTGAAAGTTGTTGACTCTTCTTGCATTTTTAGATGCAAAACCATTAAGTATGTTAGGTGGCGCTCTTCCTTCAGAACAACAACAAAGTCTAGCCAAACCCATATCGAAAAAGCAAGATTAGAATTTGGCCAAATGCATTGGCTATTAGACGTTGTTTGAAACAAGAGTCATCATTATCCATAAAGCAAAGCTATTATGGTAGTTTTTTTCCTCGGAAACTATGCATTCGTTGTCCATAGATTAAATCATCCAGTTCTAAGAAGAATTCAATTTATAGTTGGCCACTCATTGTGTGAGAGATTTCTCAGTGGTTTGGAGAGCCAGATATAGAATTCAGCCGCAGACATAACCTCATGATTGAATCGGGGGTTTAATTTCACTTACCTTGGAGATGGTGGCTCAAGTGGTACAGGTGTAGGGATGGAATTAAAAAACCAAAAGGAAAAAGACGACTGTTTTGTAGTTAATCCAAGAAAGAAGTCCTTATTTAGAATACTGTTTAATTTCACTTACCTTCTCTGTAATACATTAGCTTTGTTATATATTTATTAATAAGCCATCAAAGTAAGTCCTTAGTTAGAATACGCCCCTAAATTTGTTGCTACACATCTTTTTTATTTTCTGGAATCACGATGTAAACCTTGATTTTGTTTTTTAATGCAAAACCACCTAGATAAAATACGATTTTTGTTGCGCCTGTTCAGGTGCTGCCCCAAAGTCAACCTTCGTTGACCTTCCCTTAGGGCCGGCCCTGGTAAAAGTAATCCAACACCACCTGTGAAACGAAATTATACATGTAAATAGAGGTGTAAAATGTGCTGGCCCAGTATAGCCCAGACAATGAAATCACGTGCTTAGCGTGCTATGTGCCATGCTGTGCTGTGTCGGAGATTATGACGTGTCGTGCTGTGCCATGCTAGAAGGCGTGTTGTGCTGGGTTGTGCCAGAAAAATAAACGTGTTCTGCTGTGCCGAACACATTTATTTTATATTTTTCAATATAAATATTTTCAAAATATTTAGGTATTATATGTGTTATTATGAAAATAAGTCAACATAACGATAATAAAATGTCAATAATTTGCTAGAATAAAGTTTTTTTTGTTGAAATTTACACAAAATGTGATGTATTGTGTCATGTTGTGTAGTATTTTATATATATTATGACGTGCTTTCTTAACGTGTTGTGCTGTACCATGTTTATCCGTGTCGCGCGCTGTGTTGGGCTACTGTGCCAATTAGTCAAACCCAGCCCGTCTATGAAACTAACGTGATGTGTTGTGTTGTGCTAAGTCACATGCTGGGCTGGGCTGGGTTGTGCTCAAATTTTAGCATGTTGTGCTGGGCTGTGCTTGTGCTGGCACAGCCCAATTTACATCTTCTTCCTATAAAGTTCACTTCCTTTCTCCTCTGCTACCTTTTGCTCCGGCATTTTTTTTTTTTTTTTTTTAGGTTTTCGAACTTTGTTGGGTTTTCGGATAATAAAGTTTGTCTCGTACGAGTTAATTCAATGTTTTTCCTCCATCTCTAATGTTTTTCCTCCCGGATGAATTATAAATTTATTTTCAGGGAATTGTAGGTCCATCTATTAAAAAAAAAAACGTCGTCTATAGTATGTTTTTTACTTGATTCAATGAAATTCCATACAAAGTCTTTCCTCGCTTAACCTGAATACCGATTTCATGTGCATTTCGTGGAATTATTTCATTTCTCTGCTATCAAACACAATCTACGAACAAAGATAGAATCAAGAAGAATATAAACAGGGACGAAGGGAAATGAAGACAAGTGGGGTTGAAACTTGTCTAAATTAGGCTTAGTATTTTTGTAATTTACGTATCTTGTGGGGGAAAATACGTATGATAAAATTAAAACTCTGCTTAACAGGGGAAAAATTATAAACAAAATCGATAAAAATACATCAAATACACACATAAATATGAAACACAATGTAAATTACTTTCTCTAGTATAATTAAAATATACTTTATAACTTAGTTATTTACTTAAAAAATTGATACAGAATCAAATAAAATGCGAAAAAAAATCGTGCGTCCTTCGGCTGCCTATAAACTGAAATGGCCGAACTTTACTATGTAAATTTGTCCCCGTTCAGAAAATGCCTGGCTCTGTCACTGAACATAAACCTGGGATTTTGTAAGGAAAATCATTTTTGATTTTGTAATCGTATTACTTTTTTTTTTTGTGGGAATGTTATTTATGCCCCTACTATCCATGGGTCTTGCATAAATACCCTTATCCATTATGTATATACCCCTCATATTTTTTAAGGAAACCAATTTTATTAGTATTCCCATATATGCCCTCTATGTATTAGACTTATCAACATTCTCTTTTCAGATCCGAAGAAAATAATATTTCGATTCTCTTTCCTCCTCCTTCAAAATCACCACCACCTCGTCCTTCAAAATCACCACCACCTCTGCCACTACCACCATCCCTCCATATCCACCACCTCCGTCGCAACTTTAAACCAGGGAGAAGAGAAATCGTGTGAGAGATAGATTTATTCGCTGCAAATTCTACCATGGAAATCTATCATCTCAGAGAACGACAGCAGAGACATCTTCGTCGAATCTTCATCATATGCAGAAATTGAATGTTCTTCTTCTTAATTTAAACTTGTTTATCACTGAGTTTTTCAATATTAGTTGAATATTTAGTAGATGGATCTGATTTAGTCTCGATGTTGATTAAGTGGATCTGAGATTTCGGCCGTGAATCGATGAAGAGAAGAAATAACGAATCTATGATGGAAATGGAAACTAGGGTTTGAGTTGTTGTTTGAGATCATGTAAGAGATGGTTGCGGTTGCTGCTAGAAATGAAATTCGAATTTATGAATATCTAGGGTTGAATTATGATGCCGAGAATTGAATTGAATTGAACAATGGAAATTGGAATTGAGGTGATGTTTAGTGGATGTAATGGTGAAGCTGAAGGCTTGGAGCAGATGATAGTGGAGTTTGACAGTCAGTGTTGGTGAAACTGGGAAGCTGCAGGTTGATTAATTGAAGAGGGAATTGGTGTTTTGCTGTTATAGATGGCTAGGTCAAGAATGCAATAGCGGAGGATCTGGTGGTACTAATGGAATTGAAATAATTTTATGCAGTGGTTGTATGTGAGATTGCAGGTGGTTGTTGGTGGTGCCGTAATTGGAATCTGGTGGCTGTGTCACAGATGAGAATGGGTGTTGAAGGAACAGAAGATGGTTGTAGATTGTTGGAGATGTAATGGGTTGTATAAAGGGCAGTGAAAATGGCTTAACATTATGTTGGTGTTGCAGTTATATTGGTTGAGTGCTGAGTGGGGAGATCCAATGTTGCTGCTATTTATTGAGGTACTAACAGGGGTACCATTTAACTTCCAAGAAAGAGTGTCGAATTCACCATGATGCATCGGTTGACGCTAAATGAAAATGTTCAGACCTTCCATTGACAAGTAAGTTATTTCATGACCTTGTCAAGCCATCTCATAATGAATTATATCATCATGAAACTTTTTAATGTGGAAGTTTTATTTTAGGAAATGTTTAAGGATTTATGTAATAGGCGCAACATCTATTACTTCTCTGCATAAAATTGGCATACACTTATTATCTTGCTTGCCTGGACATACTTCAATTTACTTCCCTTCATTTGTTCTCACAATTTACCATCTAGCTTCTGCACAATATACCTACAAGGAGTTGAGAGTGTTGTGGTTACAATGATATGCAAGTAAACAAGTTGTGCCTGATGTTTCTTATAAGGAGTTGGGTTTGTTGAATGAGAAGAGATGGTTTCTGCTATAACTTAGGTTGTGCCGCAAGGAATTGTTGTAGTGTTGTGGTTACAATGAGATGCAGAATATAGAATTGTTAGGGATGATCTTGTTGTAGAGTTGGAGATTACAGGGTTATAGTGCTGGTGGAGTGTGGTAGGCTCGGAAAGATACCTACTATTGTGTATACTGCAAGTGCACAGTGTCGACAAGCAACACAGGGCAAGCACAGGTCGAACCACAGAGACTTGGAGAGTGTAGAAGTTGATTCTAAATCCTGATTCAGAGAGTAACCAAAAGGGGTTTGATTTTGTCGATACGACGATATTATTTTCAAGTGACTGAAATAATAAAAGTAAAAGATGCAAATAACAAGATATGTAAACAATGATAATATGGATACTAGGGTATTCAAATCCACCAATAACCTATGATATGCATTCAACTTGTAATATTATTCTTGTCCTTATAGTAGATTCAAGTCTACCGTATAACTAAGGTGTTTCTCCAATGGATAATTTAATCACAACTAAAGTATTTCTCCAAAGCATTAATTGTCTAATTAAGCACAACTAATCTAAAGATCAATATTTGGTTAAGCATGAGTTGTAGCATAATCAACATAGAGATATTCTAACTACAATGGATACATGGCATACATTGTGAGAGCAAGATGTTGAAAAACTTGGATTAAATTATATCTTTAAACAATTCTAAACTTTCAAGAACAAGATACAAGATATGAATACATACCAATGAGATTAGGGCTTCATCTAAACCCTAGTAAATGAAACTAGAACATGAAGAACATTACAACAAAACTTAAATTTGATAAACTAACATGAACAAGCTATTCTTGGATGGTTTTTCAACACAACAACCCTCTCTATTTATACACAAAATTCCATTAAGCACTTGGATCCGAATTTTGGCACTCATCCACTCAACAAAACATGTTTTCTTAATTGATGGAATATATTTGGTTGTGGGAAACAAATTGGGAGTGATTGAGTGAGAGAATGGGGGTGAGGTGGATGTTTTGGAAAGAATCCAATGGGGGTGAGGTGGATGTTTTGGAAAGAATCCAATGGGGGTGAGGTGGATGTTTTGGAAAGAATCCAATGGGGGTGAGGTGGAAATGTATTTGGGTCTTGGGTTTTGGATCATGGGTTTTGGATCATGGGTTGTTTAATCCCATGAATTTGTAAACAGGTTGCCACTGATGCGCGAGCGGGTTGCAACGCTTCCAACTTTCTTCTCTTTTTGTCTTCTCAATTCTTCCAAGCTTTATTTAGTACTTAAAAACACAAAATTAATTAATACAAATATTTATTCTTGAAAATGGTAAAAATGCCAAATTTGGGATAATATATGACTTTGAAGCGCGAAAGATGAGTTAAGTGCCAATGAAAAGGTGTATGAATATGCAATATTTGGCACTCATCAAATACCCCCAAACCTGAATTTTACTTGTCCTCAAGTGAAACAGAAATCCAGAAATCCTAACTATACCACTGTCGCTGGTCTCTCGAATGCATTTAGCGTATGCACTAAGCCTTTAAACCCCTAGGTGTCCCTAGTGGACGAGTTGTAGTCTCGTGAGGGCCTACCAAAGAAGTACCCACAAACCCTTCTCCAATATCAGAGCATCCATAGAAATGTCTTTGTCTTCGGTATTCAACTGTAGATGATGAACTTCGGAATTTCGTAGAACCTTGATAATTTGTAACCATTTTTTTTTAAGACCCTACTACAGCTGATCATCATATTTTTTAGTGACCCGCTACACAGCTGATCATCATTTTTTTTAGTGACCCGCTACACAGTGATCATCAGATACCAAACACAAGACCCGCTACACAGCTGGTCATCATAAAAAAAAATTGATTTTTGATTTATTTATTTTTTAATAAAAGACTAAAAAATCTATATGCAAAACACTACAAAAAAAATCCTACAAAAGACCCGCTACACAGCTGGTCATCAGAAAATTTTTGATTTTATTTTTTTTTGATTTTTTTTTAATAAAAGACTAATTTGATTTTTTTAATAAAAGACTAATTTGATTTTTTTAATAAAAGACTAATTTGATTTTTTTAATAAAAGACTAAAAACTCTATATGCAAAACACACCCCCAAACCTAAATCTAACATTGTCCTCAATGTTTCAAAAGATGATAATAACACATATCAAGAGAACAAGGTAGAGAAGATTTAAAGGAAAGAGATTACCCGATGCGAAGGGTGGTGCTAACCATAATTGAATGAATGCTTTGAAAGCAAATAATATGAGCGCAAGAAAATTTTTTTGGTTAGCACACAAATATATCAACAAGATTCAAAATTTTACCTACTAGATTATACAATGATGACTCACCATGTACCAACAATCTAAAAAGTTGAGGATCAACCCAAAAGACGTAGTGCGGAAACATCAACAGCCTTACACAATTATAACAGGACAGCAATGCAAGTGAGACTGCATATGTGAATGAGTTACCCCCAAACCTAGATTTTTCAATAGATATATTTTTGGGTACAAAATCTAACAATTTCAGGGGTGCACCATGCACAAGATCTAGTTCAAAGTGGATTTTGTCAGGGATGGATGGAGAGACATGAGTGAACTCTAATTGTGGCTCATCAAAGGTATTATATTTAACTGCAAAATAGTCCAAGAGGACTTGAGAGGCACATAGTTCCAATCCTAGATTAGGTACTCTTAGAAAAGTAGGTTTAACAATAACTTTACAAACCAAATCTAGGTTGGGTGCAAGATTACCAGTTTGTGACATGGGCAGGGAGGTAGGCACATCTATAACTCCTAAATCATTTGCCAGTGTCGCAGCATGCTCACATTCATAGAACAATCCATCAAGACCCAAATAAGTATCATGCTCATCCAAAGTTTTATTCTCATGCATAGACAAATCCAAAGAGACATCACAATGTGACCCAGGCAGAGAATCAGAAACGTCAATTATGTTTTTATGCATAAGATCATTAGTGTTGACAGGAGATTCAACATTACCTATGTCAGACACAAGTACAACATCATGCTCATGCTCATAAAACAAATCAATAAAACCCAGTTCACAATCATCCCCTTGAACTTCAGTTTCATGCATAGGAATATCACAAGAAACTTCACACTGTGACTTAGACAGAGAATCAGACACATCAAAGTTATTTTCATGTATAGTATCATTGGTGTCGACAGGAGATTCAATATTTTCTAAGTCATACACAAGAAATGTGTCATGCTCTTGTTCACGGGACAATTGCACAGGCTCAAGATCAGTATCAGCATCACATGTATATGTAACACTAGAAGAAACATCATTCATTAAGGTCGAGGCAGAGAAGCCTAATGTCTCTGAACTCAAAGGTTCGACAATATTTTCAGTAAAAACATATTCTTCTAACATAACATCATCATCATCATCACATAAATGCATTTCCTTATTTAAAATCATAGTATTTCTAGTCCCTTCATTTAAAACAGGTTCATATGCAATATCATCTACACAAGTAAGACTAGGCATACTATTTTCACATTTTATTTCATTAGGACAAACAAATATTTCATCCTGAAATTCCTCCTTTCCTACATTTTGTAAATGAATCAAATTCATTTTTAAAAATGCATTAAGTTGTTCAATGGAAGGAGAGTCTTCAACAGTAGGAAATTCATAATCAATGCTATATGGTTTATCATGCAATACACTCCTAGCATTATTTTGTTCGAAGCTTCTGAGATTTTCCTCCACATATTGAGAAGTACAAAATTGTTCAAATTCCCACTGTGGTGGATGATACATGTGTGCATGGTCATTAGGGTCTATAAAATACTGATCGCAACCTTCGAAAGGTTGATTATGGTCCCAATGACTATCAGCTTTGTAATCTGTTGGCATTTCATATTTTGGATTTTCATGATATTCTCTAGATTGCCTAAAATCATGCAAAATATAGCAATTCTCAGCAAGATGGCCTAAGCCTCCACATAAGGTACAAGCATAGATTTCAGATTGCATTTCTAAAGATGTGATTTTAGCTTCTAACTGATCCAAAAATGATGACTGTGAGGGTTGGGCACTGTCAAGATGTTCATTTTCACCCTGTGGTGGATGATACATGTTTGAATAGTTATTAGGGTCCATGTATTGATGCTCAGGACTGTGAAAATGTCCATAAAAATCCCTATAACTATTGACATCATGGTATGTTGGAGTTTCATAATGTGAAGCATGCCCGTAAGCAAGCTCTCTGATGGATTTGTTTCCATCCCCACCTGCAGACCAGAATCCTGACATGATCTCTAACTAGCACTAGGCTTGTTGCAGAGATTGGGATGTACACACTGAAAACATACCAATATTTTTTTTTTCATTATTGTTTTTTTTTTTTCCAAGCCCGTTCTCTAATTACCTCGGGCATACATTAGAAAAACAAAATAAAAGAAGAAAAAAATCATAAACGGAAGGGAAGTTCTATGCAATCGCAAACAAGGCTGACTCTACCACAGAAAACCTATTGATTTCTAGCAAACAAAAAGCATGATGGTTCCACTTAGATTTTTTTCTAGACCAGCTTCTAATCCTTTGAAATGGAATTCGTTACAATCTGAGCAAACTCCTCTGGAATCAATCCGAGTTTAATTAAATTGAATAGAGGCGAGGGAAGCTGCATGATCTTTGATACCCAAGGCCTCACCGCATTCCAAGACGCGCGATCCACGCATTCAATTTACTGAAACCGTCATGAACTTCAAGTATGCTTAGAGAGTAACCAATATTTTTCGAACGACTCTCCTACTAAGCTCGTTACCTTATAGGTCTCGTTTTATTTCAAATTTTAATGCTTAGGTTCACGTTAGGTATTGTTTTCCTAAGGCGGGCAAGAAGAGAACGGTGATGAAATCCGAACCCTTATCTTGTATGGCCAGTCCTTGCCCTTTACTAGGAAAATAAAGCGGCCGTATTCAATTCCTCAACATATATGCAAACGAAGGAATACAGTAACTCGCTAACAAGGGATTCGCGAGTGTTTCGACAAACTTACCTCCCGTTCCAGACGGGGGATGAACCGTTGTTGTCGACTCGGCCACGACTCATATGTCATGAACGAACCCGAGGGGCCGAGGTGATATTGTAATCACCGTCCTTCTCTGCAAACAGTTGATATTTAATAATACCCTTCCGTAGGGTTTAAAAATAAAAATAAAAAAAGAATGTCCAAGTCCAAAGTCCAAAATAAAGTGCAAAAGAAAAAGAAAATTACAAGAGTGGAGGAATCCTAATACAATCTAAAAATAAATAAAATAAACTTTTTTTTTTTTTTAATTTAAAATAAAAACTTCTTTCGCTTCCTTTCGCTTCGCCTTTACAACAGCTACTCCGGCACCTGTTGAGCTCAAAAGAGGTAGTTAGGGTTTCGAAGTTTTAAAGCAAAAGCAAAAAAAACAAAAATAAGTGTAAAATTGACCGTGAATAGTTGCGCTGCTACAGTGATTATGCTATAGTGATATTGAACAGTAATGTGTGAACAGTTCCTGGAGATGAAAGATGAATAGTGACAGGAGATGAAAAATGAACTACACCACTACCGAGTCCCCGGCAACGGCGCCAAAAACTTGGTAGGATCGGAAAGATACCTACTATTGTATAAACTGCAAGTGCACAGTGTCGACAAGCAACACAAGGCAAGCACAGGTCGAACCACAGAGACTTGGAGAGTGTAGAAGTTGATTCTAAATCCTGATTCAGAGAGTAACCAAAAGGGGTTTGTTTTTGTCGATACGACGATATGATTTTCAAGTGACTGAAATAATAAAAGTAAAAGATGCAAATAACAAGATATGTAAACAATGATAATATGGATACTAGGGTATTCAAATCCACCAATAACCTATGATATGCATTCAACTTGTAATATTATTCTTGTCCTTATAGTAGATTCAAGTCTACCGTATAACTAAGGTGTTTCTCCAATGGATAATTTAATCACAACTAAAGTATTTCTCCAAAGCATTAATTGTCTAATTAAGCACAACTAATCTAAAGATCAATATTTGGTTAAGCATGAGTTGTAGCATAATCAACATAGAGATATTCTAACTACAATGGATACATGGCATACATTGTGAGAGCAAGATGTTGAAAAACTTGGATTAAATTATATCTTTAAACAATTCTAAACTTTCAAGAACAAGATACAAGATATGAATACATACCAATGAGATTAGGGCTTCATCTAAAACCTAGTAAATGAAACTAGAACATGAAGAACATTACAACAAAACTTAAATTTGATAAACTAACATGAACAAGCTATTCTTGGATGGTTTTTCAACACAACAACCCTCTCTATTTATACACAAAATTCCCTTAAGCACTTGGATCCGAATTTTGGCACTCATCCACTCAACAAAACATGTTTTCTTAATTGATGGAATATATTTGGTTGTGGGAAACAAATTGGGAGTGATTGAGTGAGAGAATGGGGGTGAGGTGGATGTTTTGGAAAGAATCCAATGGGGGTGAGGTGGATGTTTTGGAAAGAATCCAATGGGGGTGAGGTGGAAATGTATTTGGGTCTTAGGTTTTGGATCATGGGTTGTTTAATCCCATGAATTTGTAAACAAAGTTGCCACGATGCGCGAGCGGGTTGCAACGCTTCCAACTTTCTTCTCTTTGTCTTCTCAATTCTTCCAAGCTTTATTTAGTACTTAAAAACACAAAATTAATTAATACAAATATTTATTCTTGAAAATGGTAAAAATGCAGAATTTGGGATAATATATGACTTTGAAGCGCGAAAGATGAGTTAAGTGCCAATGAAAAGGTGTATGAATATGCAATATTTGGCACTCATCAGAGTGGAGGCTTAAGCCAAGGATTTTGTTGCACTGTGTATGTGTTGTAGTTGTTCACTTGAAGAAAATGTGCAGTTGGCTAATAGTGGTTCAAGGAATGTATTGCTTGAACATAAATTCATGTCGTTGGACACAACTTCTGCTAGTTGCCTCCAAATTAGAGACAACTTGAACAAGTTGCGTCCATATACCGAGACAACTTGAACTAGTTGCCTTCATATACGGAGAAAACTTTGGACAGTTACCTCCATATACGGAGATAATTATGGAGCTAAGAGTGCTGGCTAGTACAGTTACAGATGAGCTGATGGAAGGAGTTGTTTGTGCTATGTTGATGTTGACTGGAATGATGATGAGTTGTTGTCGATTGTGTGTTGTTGATGGTGTTCGACCGGAATGATGATGAGTTTTTGCCGCTGGAATGTGATGATGAGTTCTCTTATTAGTGAAAGCAGAACAATGAGTTGTTGCCGCTTGTGTGTTGTTGATGGTGTTTGAGTAAGGGCATGGAAGTGACTGCATCTGTTTGGCTCATGTTGCAAGTGTTCATAGATGGTTGTGGTCATGAAGCTGTTGCAGGTAGAGTTGTGGTCATAAATTTGTTGCAGTAGCAGAGATGGAGGATGCAATATTGTCTGGTGGTGGTTCGAATTGTTGGTTGTGCACTGAAAAGAGATATGAAGTGGCAGGTGATGGTATGTGATTTTGATATGTTACTTTGTATTTGACGAATCTGTGGTGCAATGGTAGCACAACTGACTATATGTCAGAAGATGTGTGTTCGACTCAAACTAGGTTCACTTCTTTTTGTGCAATTTTTATTTTTTGGAGGAAACTTGTGCTAGTTGCCTCCATATATGAAGACAACTTGTGCTAGTTGCCTCCATATTTGGAGACAACTTGGTCTAGTTTATTTCACTTTTGAAGACAACTTTGTGCTAGTTGCCTTCACTTTTGAGGACAACTTGAACTAGTTGCCTCAGATTCGGAGACAACCTGAGCTAGATGCCTCCATTTTGTTTTGCAACTTATTCTTGTACACTATTTATTGGAGACAACTTAAGCTAGTTGCCTCCACTTTTGGAGACAACTTGAACTAGTTGCCTCCGATATGGGCATTATTTATTGGAGACAACTTGAGCTAGTTGCCTCCTATATGGACACAACTTCAGCAAGTTGACTCCACATGGTAGTGGTGGTGGTGGCTGGCGGTGGACAGTGGTGGTGGTGGCTGGCGGCGGCGGCGGTTGACCGTGGTGGTGGTCGGTGGTGGTTGGTGGTGGTGGTTGGCAGTGGTGGTGGTTGGCGGCGGTGGTGGTTGGCGGCGGTGGTGGTTGGCGGTGGACAATGGTGGTGGTGGTTGGCGGCGGTGGTGGTGGTTGGCGGTGTACAGTAGATTTGGTTTTTTTTTTTCTTTGTTTTTAAATAACGGTTAGTAATTTTGTATATACATTATATAAAAGAGAGTATTTTAGTAATGTATTAGGCTTATGGGTATTTGTAAAGTTCATAAGGGTATTTTTGCAAGGGGTCTCATAGTAGGGGTATATAGATAATATTCCCTTTTTTTTTTATCAAATAGTTGGACGACTCAATGGGTAAGACCCATTATCGTGTAACAGCTTTTAGCTCAGTAATCTCTCCTTTCTACCAGTTTCCTAAGTGTGGAATCCTTGGTTGCCAAGACTTGCTCGGTTTTCAAGTTCTGCTCACATGAAGACCACGGAAACAATAATAATATATTATCAACAAATTAACTTCACGCGTTACACCGGTTTCGCAAAAGGTTCCAGTAATTTTTTATTTTTTCGTTCTTTTCTTGATTTCAACTTTAGGTTTTGATTGAAAGATCAAACATGCATCAAGAAAGGCTTAGCAATCATACAGCTCTTAATGAGAAAATTAAATTACAACCTTGCCAAGACAAATCAGCACCATCAACAGCAACAACAATAGAGCTGCAAGAGAAAGTTCCCAATGCACTTGTACGCCATCCTAAGAAAAATTATCGCCCAAAACACAGGTAAGACATCAAAGGAGTGCGACTAATAGGATTTTTCCATGATTTTGTTTTCCAAGTCATGTAATTTTATTGATTACATATTTCTGAATTACCAATGCTTCATTATCACTTGTATTATTAACAGGAGTGCACCAGTCGGCATAAAAAGAGAAGTAAAACATGGAGAGGGTGGATCAAAAACAATGGTAATTATTAAATTTTTCTTTTTCAAATAAAAACGCTCTTTGTTTTTCTGTCCGATTTATTTTTTCCTTTTGCATGAAAGGTTCATATAGATTTGAGTTGTTTTTATTTATGTATATATATTTCGCTGCACTGTAAAGCTTCCAATAGATGTATGAGTTATGCCTTTTCTTTTCTCCCGATTTTGCAGGCGTCCAATGATGATAATACAGGTGTTGAATCACTCGGAGTTCTAAAAGCTAAGCAGCTAGCTTCCCAACTTTCTCCTAAGAGGCATCTTTACGGATCAACAGGAGAGAAAATTAAATTTCTAAGTCCTAAGGAAGCATTGCAACTATACGGAGGGTAAAAATTAAAGCGAGAATGAGCGTGTCATTAATAGTTTTTATTCACTTCTTGATAACCAGAGATTGTATTAATTACCACAGCTTGATTATAACTTTGTTTCTTTAACAGAGAAGAGGAAGATGAAGTTGATGCACTTGATGACGTTCGTCTTCTATCAAAGCATGATTGGATTGAGAGAGCACGAAAGACTTGGGATCTTGATGATGATGATGCAATTAGGTCCCAGGTACAGTCTGAAAAATTGGCTTTGTCGATTCATATCTATGGTTCCTTTGGTGAAGGATATGGGGCAATCTTACGTGATTCCCAAATGATTCCAATAGTTGCTAGCTGCGGATCTCTCTCTCGTGAAGACAGCGTTTCTACCTTTTACACCTGGTTAAATGGGGTGGCACTCGGTGCCAAAATTGCTGCTAAGTATCAAGTGTTACGATTTTACTTCTACGTTCCTTCCGAGCGTATGTACCATTTTATCAGAAATATTTGGAGTCCTAACTATAGAGGTTCAGCATCTGGGAGTTATGTGGGAAGTAGAAGCCACTTGGAGACAATATGTCGCCCCGAAGATAAGGGTGAGGGTGATATTGAGAAGATATATTTTCTCACTTCAGAGATTATATCTGATCTCAGCCAGCTCTCCGTTAGTGGCGTGAAATTCTTCGCGGTGCAACCTGTACCAATCCCGGGTAACGAAGCTGCAACGTTTCTTTCTAAGCTCAGTGTAGACCGGCAAGATATGAAGTTTGCAGAAATTTGTGCGAATGAGAGACTCTCCGACATCCTCTATGAAGATGCCTTTTCCTGATCTGGCAAGAAGACGATGCTGTAAAGCAAACAATGGAGTTACGTTTGCTTCAAAATTCAACAATAAATGAAAGTTCTTTACCCTCAATTACTAGTTTGATTTAGATCTATTCTGTTCGTGTTGTTGTATGTGTAATTCATCGATTGTCCTTGGAAAATATTTGAGTCTCCAGCTTTTGAAGAAATGGTTATTCAAGCCATCCATCATAGTGGACTCGAAACGAAACCATGTATTTTGTAAAAATGCAAATGATGAGGCATTGCAACGAATTCCGTGTGCAGATGCCTAGCTGTGTCCTTGGCCACATCCAACTAGCTAGCACTTTCGGTTGCATTGTGTTATTATTTTCCTTCTACCAGAGAGCAGAATGCGTCATAGATGAAGTGTGCAAGTGAGGGAGACACGTGTAACTTTGGGTCTTTGGGGAAGTACTCTATCTCAACTGTATGAATCGTGGACAATCATGACAAAACTTGTGAAGTTTTTTAAGATGCTTAAAACAAATGAACTGATCGAACAATTTTCAAGATGTGGAAAATCATGTTATTCACTCGTGCAAGTCTATTTATAAGTTTGGTCCATTTTTCTACAACTTTGATTTTACCTCACAAAAATATGAACCCTTTCAAAAATGTTTATCACCAACTCATTTATAATCCGAGGAAATATGATCGGAGACAAAAAAGAAAAAAAAAAAATCTGAGTTCCACCGCTAAGATATTGGAGAAAACTAATGTTTGAGAATTCGAAATAAGTTAGATTATGTTTTCTTAAGCAGGTGATATTTGGTAATTTGAATATTCTTTATTTGATGATTTTGCGTAAACTTGGGGAAGAAACAACAAACTCAGAGTGTTAACCACGGTTGAATTATATATTTAATCAGGGTATAACCATAGTTGAATTATATATAATTATAATTAATCTTAAGTGAAATATTTTTTTTTTAATTTTTGAATAACCGGCCCTCATATTTATTTTGCTTCAACATCTTTTAATTACTTGAGTTTTTAATCAGTAATATAGCCCAATATCTCCCCCCCCTTTTAATGCCAATAACCCAAACTTAAAATCGCTAATCCCCCTCCATTTCTTGAGCCGTGTCCGCCCTGACGCCAATAACCCAAAAAATATGCTTAAAATATTGGCGCCGCGTAACCTTTTTCGTTCCGCGTCCGTGCAACCCAGATCGCTAACTTTTTTTCGTTGCTTACGAATTTTTCGTCTGCGCACGTATCTTTGGTACGTCGCCCGTATTATTCATCTAACCCATTTTCTAACTATTCTCCGTTAGATTATGTCCATATCCAACTACAGCCGTCCGATCCTAGGAAAACATACGAAAGGAATCCCGTATACTTGAACATCTCTTTTGTTCTTTCGTCTTTCTTCTTCTTCTCCCACAACTCTTATCTCATACCAAAAACATCCAATCCTCCATTAACATATTTATGAGATAACCCTATCCCTGCAGATTAATGATGGACATGAAGATTTCACTCGATTGTTTTTTAGCACTCGATTGTTTTTCGCTTTTTCGAATAGGTATTTACATCTCCTAAAATTAAAATCGTTTTGAATGATTTCTGGGAAATTCTAGGGTTCTATCAGTTTTAGGGGTTTTATTTGATTTGTGTTTATAAATGATTTTGAAGGGTTTATTATTTAATGACAGCAAGTCAACATTTATTTTAGGGCAAGAATGATAATTTTATCTCTTTGATTCATGCAGCAAGAATTTAGATTGATTTCATACTGTCCCCGAAAGCGAATTCCAATTGGTTTCATTTCTCCCCCAAATTTCTTCTAGGGCAAGAACGAATGAGTTGATGATTTCATCACCATCCTAATCGAGTTTCAATTCACGATAATCATCAGGTGAGTGTTCGATATTGAAATTTTAGATTGCTTTACTTTTTTTCCTTATTTATTGGGTTTTGCTCTTTCAATGTTGACATAGTTTTCTCATGTCACCCCAAAAGTATGAACTTTGTGTGTGAAGAATGATAGATTGTGACAAAGTTATGTGCACAAAACATGTTTGATGAAATTCCTCTGGAAGTTTTTTTTCTTACTGTTATTACATGATACAGAAAGTGGTATTACATGATACAGACAATGGTTTGAATTTGGATTAAATTGGTTTGTTACTGTTGTACAAGATGAATCCAAATGACATAGATGGATACATCCCGAAGTCGTTATGCCACTCAAATAAGCATGATGACCGAAGAACAACGAGCTACTGAACCAGAAAGGTCTAGCATTCGAGGTAGAAATGGCCGAGAAAACATGGCAGATGAGGAGATATTGCTTCAAAATGAACATAGGAGAAATCAATATAGAGCTAGGCAGAAAAATGCGGAAAACACATGTCTTTATTTGTGTTATACATATGGATTAGAGTGTTGGATTCCGTGTTTATGACTAAAACTACTCGCTGATTTTTCCACAGGTACGATAGATTAATAGCGAGGCTGTCATGAAAGAGCAAGGCTAGATAAATAACCATTTTAACTATTTGCGTGTTTCTTATTAGGGTAATACAGTTCTAACATGTTTGTGGCGATTGGATTTTTAAATAGCTGCGAGATGAAGAAGCTCCCCTTCCTATTTGTAATGAAAACTAATAAGAACTGTAAATTGGTGTCAGATCCTTATTACGTTTTCATGATGTTAGGTAAGTATTTAGTTCTTCAAAGTCCATAAACTAAAGTGGCAGGCACATGAGGTGTACTACTTTGTTGTACAAAAGAAAAAGAATCGAAGTTTAAGCTAAGAGGGCGTGTATTAGAAACTCATATTATGACGTGCAACGCACGTGCACTCTACTTGTTAAGAATGTAACACCAACACCGACTTCGATTTCCATTACCCTCAGAAAAAGTGTAAAAAAGTACGATGATGATAGACCTAGTTAAAAGGTATAATCAGTCCTCAAAACTACCTATGAGATTGTCTTACTGGTATAAATATCAAAACTTCAATTTAAGTAACATTTTTTGATCTTTCTAGCTTGCCGCCGTACTTGCTGGTAGGTTTAAAAGACGGTTGGCTTCTCCTATCTCTGACGGGCCCGTCTCATAGAGCCTACCAGCACCACCAACAGCAGCAACACCACCACCAGAGGAGGCATCTCCAACGACGTTTTTATACAAGCCCAAAGCTTGACTGATCATGTTGGCTGGATGAGAAACATCCGCTGGAAGTAACAGTGTTGTGCCCTGTAAGTAACAAAGTTGCATTAGTTAGTGTTTAGTTCAGACATAATATCGATATCTCCTTATATTATGATCAAAACTCGGTATAATCACGTACGTTCTTTGCAATTTCACCAAAGGCACTGTTATATTGTTCTGCAATTCTGAAACTCGCAGCCTACAGGAGCAGATTAAAACACACACTTTAAATATGAGAGGAAAAGGAAAAAGAAACGAGAAACCGATCGAGCTATAGCATCACATTATATATATATACCTCTTGACCTCCATCAGATTTTATTTTCTTGGCAAGTAATTCAATTCCATCTGCAGTGGCTTGAAACTCCATGTCTGCTTTCGCTTTGTTTGCTTCCGACTCCATGAGTACTCATTCTTTGTTTGCTTCAGCCTCCCTGTGCACTCTTTCTGCGTTGACAGAAATCTCCATGAGCTCTTTTGCTTTCTTTGTTTCAATCTCCATAAGCTCTTCTTGCCTTTTTGCTTCAACCTCCATGAGCTTTTGTTGTTTTTTTGCATCAGCATTATTAATGTCAGCTTGCCGCTTCCCTGTTAAATTTCAAACGACATTATACGTCTATCACCATCGACTGATCAGATGAAAAAGCTACCATGGGATAAATTCAATCATACCTTCTGACTCAAGAATTTGAACACGCTTATTGCGTTCCGCTTCTGCTTGCCTATGCATAGATTCCCTCACACCTTTAGGAGGATTAATATCTCCTGTAGAAATAGAGACTTACAGTGACTCTTGCGTATCACAGGAGAATAAACAACATCGCAATTGCCGTTGCATAAGAAAGAAACACAATGGTTAAGCGACTTACGTATCTCATATCTCATGATCTCCATTCCCCAATCTTCGGCAGCTTCACTGAGAGCCTCCTGTAATACCGAATTATAAATGGATCCCGATATCAATATCAAAACACAAAGTTTGTCTGTTTAGAGTGAAACAAATGATAGAGAAATTGAATAAACGTACGATTATGTTCTCGCTCAGCCGATCTCTTTCCTCGAAAGTTTTGTCTAGTGTAATCTTTCCTATCTCACTACGCAATTTCGTCTGAACAAGATTGATCACTGCATGGAACGGATTTTCTACATTATAGGATGCCTTCACTGGATCCACAATCTGTGTCAAGATTATCATCATGTAGTCAGAAATAATTACAAAACCAAGTTTGTTTGTTTTTTTTGGTTAGAAAGCAGATATACATATATATACCTTGCAGTAAAGAATTCCGTCAATGGTTATGGAAACATTATCTTTGGTAATAGCACATTGATCCGAAATATGAACCGTCTGTTCTTTCAGTGAATGAACGTAACGAATACGTTCAACCAATGGTGTCAAACGGTGAAATCCTGGTTATAGAGTTTTATAGTATTGTCCGTATCGTTCAACAATAAGTGCTTTCTTTTCCGGGACGATACGAAAGCCAATGTTAATGGCAGTTTCTCTTTCAAACCTATTAATCCAGAATCAAATTTTCAGCAATGTTAGCTAGCCTCAAAATTATAAAGCAAAAGAGATGCAAGTATTTTTTATTTTTTTTAACACTACCAAAAGAACTACAACATAAATACATGATACTTACCGGCTACTGGAATGGCGAACAGATGATTGGCGAAAGGCATTAGCAGCAGGGTTTGAAATCTGTGAAGATGATGAATACAAAGTACTAACACGACTAGTATTAATGTGTTTGCTTAAAGGCCTTAGTTTGTTAAGAGAATTCATATTTTTCTTCTGTTTTTCTCCCTAAATATTCTGGTTAGCTATCTCTTGTTCTTCTTCTGTGATTTTCTTGAGGGACGTACGTACGGAGGTATATATATATACATATCGAAGTCACTTAATTTCTTTTTTTTTTTCGATCGGCAAGTCACTTAATTTTTTAACAAGACATCGTTTTACTTGCTCTAAAAGCTACGGGAATATATCCGGCCAAGGTCCTTCAACCAGGTGATGAGCCAATGAGTGTCAACCACGTCACATGAAGATGAAAAACGTCTTTCAAACTTCTGTTACCTCTAAACTCTAATGCAATATCTTCTTTTACACGCCTCTAATTCAGACATCACTACTACAAATCGAGACGACAGGCAGGGCTGCAGGCAGAAAAACTAAAACGGACACAAAACAGTGCCACAAAGATGTAAAATTCCAAAACAACAGTGCCACAAAGAAGCAAAATTCCGAAACGAAAAGGAGTAAAGTTCAAAATCCATAAACCAAAATTTACTAGAGCTATATCGCGGGGTGTAAAACTATTGAGAATAGTCCTGTATAGTACAAGATGTATAAGATCCTGCAGTTAATAAGCCTTAGACAACCTAGCCTTTCAAGCTGAGGCTTAGTTTGGTATTGATGCAGCTTTTGTAAAAGCACTTTTCTGTTTTGCGTTGTTGTGCTGTGCTGTGAGAAAAAAACAGTTAGACGTTTGGTAAAAAATTAATTAAAGTTAAGGCTGATTAAAAAGGCGATCAAAGTGTGTTTAGTAAAATATGAGATTCAACCATTGTTGTTGTAGCAAATGACTAAAACAGACATATATCTGAATATAGTTTTACTCAATTTTATTGGGGTTAAAAATAAATATTTTGTTAATATTAAATATAAATATATATAATATTAAATTTACTAATTGTCACTATTATTATGATTATTAAAAAAATTATTTTACTTAGCCACTTTTTAATATATATATATACATACATATAATTTTCAAAGAAAAATCATACTAAAATAAAGTAACTATTTTAATATTAAATGGTACCACCATGGGAATTTTATTAGAAATCAACAAGAGTCTTTATTACATGTCGGTGGAAGGTAGCCGAGCTACTAGCTGGGAACCCACCCCTTAAATTTAAATATTTGGGCATTTTAATATTTGTTGTTATTTTTATTATTGACAAATTAAATGAAATGGTATATAAAATAGATTGAAAATAAAAAGTAATAATATTTAAAGAACAAAATATAAAAAATCAAAAATCAATTGTATTTAAATTTAAGGGTAACTTTTGTCATTTATAAAATTCAATAGGGATAAAAAAGATAAATCAAGCATTAAATTTAGGTGGGGCCAAATCTGTAGCTTTTAAAAGCTCCTCCACACCATCTTTTCAAAATTGAGGAATTTGGGAAGTGTTTTGGGTAAAAAGCTCTTTGATTTTTTTTTCCAAACACTAATTCCAAAAATTATTAACATGTATAGGTTTTGAAAGTGCTTTTGTAAAAATAAAAGCATTACCAAACCCATCCTGATTTTCCAGGTGACCAAGGACCATGAACTTTTATCCCAATCTCATCATGGGCAGGGGCGGAAGGATGTGGGGACAAATGGGTCCGCCGACCCCACTTGATTCTTAAATCCCACTAATAGGTTTATGATTTTTGTAATTTACGTACCTTATGGGGCAAATTTGTTTTTTAAAATTGAAATTTTAACTAAAATATTTTATGATTTGATTTTCACTTAGTTAATATTAAAAAGTCAATCATAATGCCAAAAAGAAAAGAAGAAAAAAATCGGCCGGTTTCCGGTCACATATACCAGCCAGCTATGAAGCACGGACACCTCAAAAACGGTGACGTATCCGTGTCGGACGCCGTATCAGTGTCAGACACTTGGGGATACGTATCGAACACCCCATTTAAAGTGTCCCTTTTTATTAATTACGAAAAGGGTAGGGGATACTTCTCGGATACTCTAGAGGGGAAACTTCTTATTGTATAAGATATATATATATATATATATTGCCAAATATTTATATACAGAATATATTAAATATTTTTAGATATGTAATATATTCGTATTTATCAAAAATTATTCTATAGAAGCAGTATATAAATGTCTAACCCTAACATTCTTATTTATTATTCATAGAGAAGTCCAAAATATGCAAGACTGCAACTTCAACCAAAGAAGGAGACTTGTAGAAGAGATTCAGTCAAGGTATTTCTTTCACTTAAACCCAAACGTGTTGAGGATTTAGTGTTTTTTCACAGTAATCTTCGACTCCTTTCACGAAAAAGTGAAAATTACACAAAAGGAGAAAGTAGAATGTGGGATATCAGTGGAGATGCATTTGATCCACTAGACGGTGTGGGAGAACTTGAAATTTCAAATCTTTCACTTGACGAGCCAGAACTAGAAGCGGTGCTCTTTGATGAAGACAATATTGATGAGTGATGGGTGAGCGAGAGTTTAGATAGTTTTTATCTATTTTTTTTTTAATATTTTAGATACTATTTTAGAATTTTCTTACTTTATGTGATTCTTTTCACTATTAATAAATTAAATATTTTTTAATTAATATACGTATCACGTATCCCCATTTTTGGAAAATTAACGAATCCCCGTATCAGTATCCCCGTGTCAGTATCCGTGCTTCATAGCCAGCCAGTATATACTGACTTTTACCATATGAATTTTCCCCCACCCGAAAAAAAAAAAAAAAAAAAGTATGACTCCGTTACTGATCACGGGTTATCCCATAGCAATGGAAACTTTTGGACAGTGTAATTTATTAATGGAAACTTTTATGTCCATTATGTCGATTTACTCCATCCCAATTTTGCGGGAATATTAGTCTATTGTTAGTCTATCTATAAGTTTCGTCCATTTTTTGTCTACTGCTTTGATTTTAAGGAAAACCAGTACAGTTTTTAACTTTAATGTGTAAAAATGGCCCCCTCTAGAAATAAGATTCCAAAACTACCACCCTTACTTAAAATATACAAATAACACCTTTTTGGGATTTTATAAATATTTATACCCTTATTTAGAAAAGGTCCAGACCCTATTGATGGAGTCATCTACCACCTCAGTAACTACATCTTGCAGAGTCAGCTACCACCTCAGCAGAGATATTTATCCCGTTCTCTTGTTATTTCCGTCAAAAAAAAAAATCAGTTCGTGATCTCCGCCTCTCTTATTTCCTTCGGTCTTCTTTTCTTTCTCAACTTTTTAGTTTCTCCATCAACTTCCTCCCCTCTCATTCTTCTCGTTCTTAGACTTCTCAGGTATTTCGTCTCCATCAACAGAACTTTTCAAAACATCTCCATCTCCACCTGATATTTCGTCAGTTTTTCAATTTAGTGCGGTTTGTAGAAGAGAAAAGAAGAGCAGAGCAATGGATTGGAAAATTTGATATTTTCTTGATTCTGAAACAGGTATTTTCTTCAAATTCACTTACGATTTAGGTAACTGAGCACAAAAAATGGTATGATTTTGGTTTTAAAATCTCATTTTTTATGTTCATCGTCGTTAGAGTATTTGGAACTGAGAGAAATGAAAAATTTTGCGATTTATTCTATAGAAATATGTAGTTTGCTTCAGTTTTGATTTTAATTTCTTAGGTTTTTGAGAATAGATTTTTGTTTTTTTTCTGTTAAATTAGGGTTCATACTTTCATCACTGTAGCTTGTTGTGAATGAGAAATTTTTATTTGTTTGTTTTAAAATTGGGTGTATTATGTTGGGTTTCTCTCTAATTCTTGTTTGGGTCTTGTTCTGTAACTTCTCATTCGGGTCTGATGTTGCTTATTATAAATGATGTATTGTTTTTTTTGTTGCATGTTGAACTTTTAATCATAATGGTTCATGGTTCTAACAGTTTGGATTTCTTTAAAACTGATCTCAATTGTTCAAAAATTTTGGTCTTCTTATCAGTATTGTTATAGGCTTATTTCATCTGATTAAAAAGTTTAAACAATTTAGTTATGCGTGTTTTGTCCTAGACATTCGGATTTATTGGCATGGAATGAAGAAAGCCCATTTAGTTACTATGTGCTTTGTAGTGTGATCAAGATCCCTCTTATATTGACTTAAAGCAAAAAATGGTATATCAATTCTCCCTAAATGGAAATGCATATTTTCTTTATCATAGAATTTTTAGATGATCGAATGATTTGTATTTGAAATTAACCATTAGAAATGTGGTGAATTTGCCGGGGTGTGGCATTTGTATATATGAAGAAATTATGCGAATGCGGAAGGTGCCTTTCATTTACGAGGGTGGGCCTAAGAACAATGATGCCCTTGTTTGTGTTATGTCTTTTTCAGGAATTGTTTATCGGATACTAAACATCTAAAGTACTTTTGGATCATGTGCTCAGAGATAGTTGGAGTTGTTTCTTGAATCCTAGTTCAGAGCATTGGCGTGGTCCACCTAAGTTTAATTGCAGGTAAAATTTTTGTCATTCATTTCATAATTAGTACTCTTCCTTGTTTTCCTCTGCTTTGTCATGGCCACCAAAAGGTTCATTGTTTTAGATTCAACATTAGCTCTAAATCATGAATTTGTGGATGGTTGTAACATGTTCTATGAATAACAATTTAACCACTGCTAACTGCAATTTTCATTGGTGTTGTAATTGCTTTTCCTGCAATGATGTGAACATATATTATGAAGTGTTTGAAAGAATCATAGATACTTATGCTAGAGAGTAGCCATCTTGATAAACAGAGCATATGGTTGGTGCGACAACATTCTTAATAACAAACTTGTTGTTATGTTCGTTTCTGGGATCTCCATAGATTATCATTTTCTTGTTTTGTTATTCTTATAACATGCTCATATTTTCTGTATTGTGATAAGATGTGTAAATGATGCTTCAGTTATGCTTATTGTAATGACAAACTTTTATGTTTAATCTTTACAAATGAATGGGTATGTGGGGGTTAAATTTTAGAATTTACAATAGACTCTGGGAAATGAGGGTTCATATCATGATTTAGATTGAAGAATTAGAGCACTATAGTGATTGATTTGATTATGCTGCTTATGACATTGGCTTTTGGTGGAAGGATTAAACGTTTTCATAGTTCTTTTTTTCTTCTGATGTATGGCCATCAACTATGATTCTTTTGCAACTTAAATTACTCGTGTGTACCTATTTTAAAATTTGATGCATAAGTGGTTCCTACTGTTGTAATTTAAGATTGCATTTATTTGGCTTGTTGAGTGTGAAGGATCTATCCTTCCACTTGTGTATTCCAATGATGCGCACAGTAAATTTGTAGCGTTTAATTCAGTAATGTTTTTTCTACTAACTCCATCTCACATGTATAATGCATTTCATCAACTTTTGGTCTTGTTTATTTGTTAGCATGTTTTGGTCAATAGACCTTTAAGGTTATTTATGCTGGTGCTGGTATGTGTGTGTTCCACATAGTTTTAGGTAGATATGAACTTAGTTTAATTTAATCACTATAACTTTGTGTCGGGAGTGTACTTCGACTAACTAAAGAATCTGAATTACCACTACGTTATTACTAATCTCGACTATATTATGTTTGTAGGTTCCAAGTTATGGGTGCAGGAGCGAAGAAGAAGAAGAAGTGTGTTCAAAAAGTGAAATTTGATGATCATGTGGATAAAGGAGTGTCGGCTGCCACTGTGGAGGACAAAATAGTGGTATCTAAGGATGGTGTTGAAAGGTAGATATGTGACAGTTATCCTATTAAGGCTAACCATTCATTTTACGTGTTATGTCAGGTCATTATATATTTCTAGAAGTGTTTTATAATGGTAAAATTGTTTATTAACCTTCTTCTGGCATATGCTCATTATCATATCTAGTTAAATACTGGACACATCAAGATTAGTTGTTGTTATGAGTTCTGATCAATAGTTCACTTCATATACAAACTTGATAGCAACCGACTTTCTTAAGACTGGAACATGCAAATTAGATGCCTCTATGCAAATCCTCTTTTTTTCATGTTTCTGCATTATTCTTTCTAGGTGTATTTGGTATAAGCTTCTTGTAAGAGGAAACTAGAACGGCTGTTTGTTGGCCGTAGTTATTAGATTAGTTGGAATTTGCAACTATTTATCTTTTTAATGTGTGTGCTTGCCCGTATCAAATACTTAATTCTAAGAACTTGTATGTTGTTATTGGTGTAACTATTTATTTTTGTATTGTAGGATGTATATTTACCCTGCCAGGTATAGGAAAAGTAATGCAAAGTAACAACTTACTCAAGCCCAAGGGTTTTGAAGTGGGTGCGTAACCTGCTATCTCCTGCTGAGCAAGAGATATTTTTGTCAACTGAAATTGGCCCTTTACTGCACCTGCCAATGCAAACATGGTCTAGTGCCTTATTTCATTTCTTATTAGCTAGTCAGATCTCCAATGGTGATGAAGGTGATAAGGGTAACCGTGAAGAAATGTGCATAATGGTTTGTGTAAAGGAACTCTCCTTCGGAAAGAAAAAGTTCGCATTGATTTCGGGGCTTAGTTTTCGGAAGTCGGACCATATTTTTTCTCATCCCGCCACGAAGCCCCGCCTTAAGATGAAGCATTTCCCCGATGAAGAGAAACCAATAACTGGAAAACTTTTGAAATTATTACTTTTTGGCAAAGTGGAGGACGACGACGAACAAAAATCGAAGAAATGTAGCAAAATGGAGGACAACTCTAATGCTGAATGTGAAATTGTCAAAGTCTCACAGGAATCTGATAACAAGGTGAAATTTTCGTTACTATATGTTGTCCACAGGTATGTCTTGGGAAAGGGAGATGACAAAGTAGTTGAGTCTGATCACTGGTACCTGGTGGATAATCTTTTCGACTTCAACTCTTATCCTTGGGCTGAAATAGCGTTCAGCAGAACAATTCATAAAAGAAATTCCGCCTTAGCTTATCAGATTAAGCATAAGAAGCCTATTGGCAGTGAGGTGACTTACAAATGTCAAGGAATGGCCCATGTCCTGGTGGTAAGAATCAGTTGGGTTGATATTTTCTAGTTGTCTATTTTATTTCGATTGTTGTTTTAAAGGTTTTCCTTTTTTCCCCAAGGTTGGGGGTCTGGAAGTGTTGCCGAAAGTGCTTAGTAAGTTTGGAAGCAAGACTATTTTTGCAAATTGGCGCCCGCATATGCATAATGTTACATGTGATTTAGTAATACACCATGAGCCTCTACTTACGGTTTTGATGGAGTCAAAGGTATGAAGTAATAACTACCTTAGTTACTTTATTTTTTTTGTTTGCTGTATTGTTAATTTGGTCGAATGTCTTTATAAAATTACAGGATGAAGTATGTGATGACATTATGTGGCATAAAGAAGATGCGAAGCGTTTGGTAATGTTGGGGTTATGTGAAGGTCCCTTGGTAGATGACGAAGAAGAAGATTCGTTAAAGAATGAAAATGTGGTGGAGAACGAAGATCTGTTTGAGGATGGTGAGGAAGAAAATGTGTCTAAAAATGTTTTTGTGGATGAACAGGTTCCAGAGGAGAGCAACATGGATGATGAAGAGGACGAAGAAGATCTGTTAGGGAATGAAAATGGGGTGGAGGAAGAAGATCTGTTTGAGAAGGGTGAGGAAGAAGAACGTGTGGCACCTCCTAGCTCCCAACCTGATGCTCTTTGTTCTAGGACATCAACTTCAATTATTGCTTCTTTCGAGTCTTTTGTGAAAAATGCAATGATTGGTCATACGGAGGATTTGAAAATCACAGTGATTGGTGAAATGGAGATGTTTAAAAGTGCAGTGAAGGGTCAGTTGGAGGATTTAAGCGTCCAGGTAAGTAATAGCCATAAAACAATGTTGAATCATATAGAGTGTTTAACTGCCGAGATCAAATCAATAAAGGATAAGATTGGTGGAACCCATACGTACATTGCATTGTCAAAGACAAAAACGGTGAGTTATTTGGAAATTCATTGTATTAAGATAGATAGAGAATGTCACATATATTCTGATATTGAAGTTTTATTGAACTGATATTCATGTTGCTTGAACAGGGGACTCCACGTGGACAACATAACGAAGAAGGAGATTTTGATGGTGCGGGGACTCCACCTGGAGGACATAACGAAGAAGGAGATTTTGATGGTGCGGGGACTCCACCTGAAGGACATAACGAAAAAGGAGATTTCGATGGTGCGGCAATTCAGAGGACAGATGTGACTCCTGGCAATGGATCCAACAATATTGAGTTAAATCCACCATATCCGTACAATCCTCCTAATAAGGAAGTTGATGTGAGCCGACCTGTTGTAAGTATTTGTTGCATCTCTAGTGTTCTTGCTACATTAGAACGTATATCTTTTGTACTTTATTCATAAAACTATCGTGGTATGACTTTTTGACTGTGTCGGATATGTAGGAAGACAACATTTGTAACATCTCAACGGGGAAAAAAAGAAAGCGTCAGAAAATTAAACCCTGCACTAGCCCTGTTTCACCCATTATCGTTCTTTCTGATGATGTTACAAAAGGCCAGGGAAGGGATAGAAGGAAAATAAACACTGCACCTCCGTTATTGTTCCCGTATACTCCTACAGGGCTAGTGGAAAAAAAGAACACAAAAAATGTTCCGACAAGCAAAGTGCATGTTATCATGAATTATTTTGAAGAAGACATCTTGGATCAGCGAATAACGAAGCAGGATATAGATGATGTGAACAGATTCATAAACCTCAGGTTAGCCTCCTCCCTAGTATACCCTTTGGTTTCTTTGTCTTGTTGTATATGTGAAAACTAACAATCATGGTGTTGCCTTGTAATGGATCGTAATCAACCATAGTATCAAGGAACATGGCGATAACTATGATGGTGATGGTACATCATTATTTTCTTGCTCCGAGTATAAACTACTGCTACGTTCAACTGGTTGGTTAAGCGGTAATGTGAGTCAGATTGCATCATTTGGTATTGAAGTTTAAATCTAATAATGAGAACATTATTTAGGTTGTGAGAAGCTAGATGTTTATTGGTCTGCCTGCAGATTATTGACACTGCATTGGTGCTTTTGCACAAGTCGTATCCTTCTAACAAATCGATTGGTACCTGGTCATACTTTGAAACTCACTTAGCGGTAAGTTTTTGTGCAGAATAGATTGGATATTTTCTACTTCTTTATATTATTGCATGAATACATTATGACTGAAATTCCTTGCTCGTGAAACAGCAACATCTTGCGAATGGTGATTTTTCCCAAGTTGACAAATTGAGATTAGGGTTAGCAGGACGCCGTGGTTCACCACCTAGTGAGCATTTACCCTCTTTGGATAAGGTTGATGTCATATATGGTGTAGTTTGTATTAACCAGATTCACTGGGTCGCAGTCTCCATTCAAGTAAAGGAGAAGACAATTATAATTTATGATTCTCTTAGACCGAATCATAATAATCGCTCAAGAAAAATTCACCCGGAAGTCGGTCAAATTCGTGATTATTTGGAGAAAGCATACAACCGCGGTCCATGGTGGTGTAGATATGACGTAAAAAAACCCAAGAAAAATGATACGTGAGTCTTACTTGAAATATATTTTTAACCTTGAATTTTTAACCTTATATTTGGAGAATTGATCCATATACAATTTATGCATTAACTCTTGTGGGGTGTTTTCCTTCAATTTTATCGAGCATATGGTTTGGAAGATTCCTGTTTGTCAAGTACAACCTGATTTCGCTACTCGTTATTGATGTGAACTTGCGGTGCAACTATTCAAGAAACAATTCTTAGAGGTGAATGGCACAAGTGGTGAATAGTAACCTGTAATCATCTGATCTTGTATTATAATTCCTAGCCAGCATGTTGGTCCCACATTTTTGGATGTGTATAGTTGAAAAAGATGTCAGCGGTCCCTGTTTTTTGGATGTGTATAAGTCCTGGCCAGCATGTTGGTCCCTGATTTCGCTACTCATTATCTGTTTATATTTAGTTGATCATGTTATGATCCTTCAGTTATGTATTATAGCGGTTTGTATCTTCTTTAAAAGTCTCTTCTTCTAAAAATTGATTCTTAAGTCTAGTAATATACGAACCCGACATGTCAAAAACCGATATATTCAGTTCATATTCAGTTATGATCCTTCAGTTATGTATGTATAGCGGTTTCATATTCAGTTCATCGAAATGAGAACCTCGGGTCTAACTCTAGTAATATACGAACCCGACATGTCAAAACCCGATATATCTCATATTCAGTTCATCGAAATGAGAACCTCGGATCTAAGTCTAGTAATATACGAACCCGAGATGATAAAAACCGATATATCTCATATTCAATTCATCGAAATGAGAACCTCGGGTCTAACTCTAGTAATATACGAACCCGAGATGATAAAAACCGATATATCTCATATTCAATTTATCGAAATGAGAACCTCGGGTCTAAGTCTAGTAATATACGAACCCGAGATGATAAAAACCGATATATCTCATATTCAGTTCATCGAAATGAGAACCTCGGATCTAAGTCTAGTAATATACGAACCCGAAATGTCAAAAACCGATATATCTCATATTCAGTTCATCGAAATGATAACCTCGGATCAAAGTCTAGTAATATACGAACCCGACATGTCAAAAACCGATATATCTCATATTCAGTTCATCGAAATGAGAACCTCGGGTCTAACTCTAGTAATATACGAACCCGAGATGATAAAAACCGATATATCTCATATTCTGTTCATCTAAATGAGAACCTCGGATCTAAGTCTAGTAATATACGAACCCGAGATGATAAAACCGATATATCTCATATTCAGTTCATCGAAATGAGAACCTCGGGTCTAACTCTAGTAATATATGAACCCGACATGTCAAAAACCGATATATCTCATATTCAGTTCATCGAAATGAGAACCTCGGATCTAAGTCTAGTAATATACGAATCCAAGATGATAAAAACCGATATATCTCATATTTAGTTCATCGAAATGAGAACCTCGGGTCTAACTCTAGTAATATACGAACCCGAGATGATAAAAACAGATATATCTCATATTCAGTTCATCGAAATGAGAACCTCGGGTCTAACTCTAGTAATATACGAACCCGACATGTCAAAAACCGATATATCTCATATTCAGTTCATCGAAATGAGAACCACGGATCTAAGTCTAGTAATATACGAACCCGAGATGATAAAAACCGATATATCTCATATTCAGTTCATCGAAATGAGAACCTCGGGTCTAACTCTAGTAATATACGAACCCGAGATGATAAAAACCGATATATCTCATATTCAGTTTATCGAAATGAGAACCTCGGGTCTAAGTCTAGTAATATACGAACCCGAGATGATAAAAACGGATATATCTCATATTCAGTTCATCGAAATGAGAACCTAGGATCTAAGTCTAGTAATATACGAACCCGAGATGATAAAAACCGATATATCTCATATTCAGTTCATCGAAATGAGAACCTCGGATCTAAGTCTAGTATTATACAAACCCGACATGTCAAAAACTTATATATCTCATATTCCGTTCATCGAAATGAGAACCTCGGGTCTAACTCTAGTAATATACGAAACCGAGATGATAAAAACCGATATATCTCATATTCAGTTCATCGAAATGAGAACCTCGGATCTAAGTCTAGTAATATACGAACCCGAGATGATAAAAACCGATATATATATCATATTCAGTTCATCGAAATGAGAACCTCGGGTCTAACTCTAGTAATATACGAACCCGAGATGATAAAAACCGATATATCTCATATTCAGTTCATCGAAATGATAACCTCGGATCTAAGTCTAGTAATATACGAACCCGAGTTGATAAAAACCGATATATCTCATATTCAGTTTATCGAAATGATAACCTCGGATCTAAGTCTAGTAATATACGAACCCGACATGTCAATAACCGATATATCTCATATTCAGTTCATCGAAATGAGAACCTCGGGTCTAACTCTAGTAATATACGAACCCGAGATGATAAAAACCGATATATCTCATATTCAGTTCATCGAAATGAGAACCTCGGGTCTAACTCTAGTTATATATGAACCCGACATGTCAAAAACCGATATATCTCATATTCAATTCATCGAAATGAGAACCTCGGATCTAAGTCTAGTAATATACGAACCCGAGATGATAAAAACCGATATATCTCATATTCAGTTCATCGAAATGAGAACCTCGGGTCTAAGTCTAGTAATATACGAACCCGAGATGATAAAAACCGATATATCTCATATTCAGTTCATCGAAATGATAACCTCGGGTCTAACTCTAGTAATATACGAACCCAAGATGATAAAAACCGATATATATCATATTCAGTTCATCGAAATGAGAACCTCGGGTCTAAGTCTAGTAATATATGAACCCGACATGTCAAAAACCGATATATCTCATATTCATTTCATCGAAATGAGAACCCTAGGTCTAACTCTAGTAATATACGAACCCGAGATGTTAAAAACCGATATATTTCATATTCATTTCATCAAAATGAGGACCTCGGGTCGTAATGAAGGTTGTTAATATCCCAAAAACATGAATTGAGTTTAGCAAAGAAACACAAACTTCATGATCCGTATAAACAAATTAGGTTTATGTGAGCCATTGGATTCTTAATCCATATGAGACACAATAGATGGTTATTGGCCATCGATTCGGGAGAAACCTTAAATGTCTCGAATTTACCCTAATGATTCACAGTAATTACGACCATTGCCACCAATATAAGAAAACCATAACCCTAGTTATCACTTTTTCTTTTCAGTTTTTCCCCTCTCTCTTTATCGGTTCATTTGCAAACGAGAACTAGTCCAGCCAAAATATGTCCTCCTCAATTTGAACTCCACCATTACCAACCATTTAAGCCCTATATGAAAAAACCTCATTATGATTATTAACCTTCAACATCTCTCAATTTTGAAGCAGTTATGTTTGATTTTACAAAATCAGCAAGTACAATTAGGGTTTTTATTTAAAATTTCATTTTTCTTTTCTTTTCTTTTCTTTTCTTGATTTCTTACTGGTCGATTTTATTCATGGGGGTTTAACAATTATTGTTTTACTGGTTGTTTTCGGGTAGATGTAACAACTTAAGTTGCAATTCAGATCTTTATCAGGTATAGTTAGGGTTCTGATTTAATATTTTTTTTCCTCTTTTATAGGTTAATTTTCTTCATGGGTGTTTTAAAATTACTGTTTTATTTGTTGATTTCATGGGTTTTTATAATACTGATGTTAGGTTTGGCTTATTGATTTGATTTTAACTAATTTTATTTTTGGTATTTTTATGCAGATGCATGTAGTTAGGTTTTAATATGGGATTTATCGGTTTGTTGTTAGGTTAGTTAGTTAAATTGAATGACTTGAACTTTAATTTGATATGGAATTTGTGTATTGTGTTGATGTGATTTTTTTTTTTTTTTTTGTGTTGTTGTTTTTGCAGGTTGAGAAACTAAAGAAAGAAATTGAATCTGAAGGTGCAAAGAGAACTACGTTGGAACTTGGAAACACGCCCAACTGTAGATGAGAACAAATTGAAGGACTTCAATTTGAAGATTGTGAATGTAAAGATTTCAACTGAAGCTATGAAATTGATGTAGAAGTTGTGGATTGGTGTTGATAATATTTTTGTTGTTGTTGTTATTGTTGTTTTTGCAGGTTGAGAAAAGTACTTTTTACTGCTAATATTCCTATTCCCAGATCAGTGCAATATTATAGTTTGAAATTTTAATCGTTTAGACTGCATTTGATGTTGCCTCAGCTGATCAGTGCCCTTATAGTTACATGAATATAATCTTTCAATCTTAGTGCTTATCTATTTGTCTTTGCAGTTGATTTAATTTTCAATCCTTAGCATCAAATTTCAATTTTGTCAACATGTATACTTTCATGTTTATAGATTGGTTTGGTTGATGATGGATGTAAAGACTAATCATAATTTCTAATTTTAATATGTTTATGCAGGTGTTATATAAAGTTCCTAAGTATAAATAACCTAAAATTCTGCAGAGTTCTTTATGTGACTCTTTATAATAGCGATTTAATTCCTGGTGATCCTGAACTCCATTTAGGGGTTAAATGACCACATCAATGTTGCGCAACAACTTCAATTACTACCAAGTAAACTGAACATAAGATAAAATGTATACTACATTACTACTCATACATAACATTGCTTTAAATTTTTATTTTATTTTTACCATAATACTGCAAGAGAAAATGATTGATTTTACTACCTATAAGTTACATATTAGTCCCATGTATAGCATAATACTTTTTCCGATTAATCAATCTCCTGTTAAGTGCGTTATTCTCAGCTCTTATAGAATTAACACATTTGACCAGATCATCGTATATATGGTGTAATAGGTCTCCAAGAGGTGGCAACGGGGTAACTGGAAAACCCAACTCAGCTGTTTCCTTTCTTAATCTGCGTCCTTATTCAATCGCGTCATACCATTCCTCGCAGGACATAACTCCATTGCTAGAAGTTGCCATATTTGTTAAACATATACTCAAAGAACCCTCATCGGATGGTTTTGGTAGGTTTCTTTGTTGGTTGCTTCGATGTATTCTTTTTGAAGGAATTTCAGAAAAACATTTTTCCAAACATGATTTGCTCTCTGATCTTGAAGTCATGTGATCAAAGTGGGTAGTTTAAATTGTAAGGAATCGCTCCTAAATGTGGGATGTCATATATATATAGAATGGTTAACTGAGAAAGCATCTTCCTTCCTCACTCATATCTTAGTTTGATTTTTGTTTTTCTTTGTTATGATAAATGACTGACTCACCCATTTGCTTTGAAATTTGAATATGCATTTACTTCCCAACTCTAACACTCCCACCTGCTTGGGTTCTCTTTCATTTATTAGTCAGGGAGGTAATAGTTTGTCCCCTTGAGAGAGGCAATGGTTTGTCCTTTATTGAATATTTTTGGCCCTCTCTTTGGCAATGGTTTGTCCTTTATTGAATTGTTTTGTACATTTGAGATTACAGTTGTATACAGGTGTAAGCTAATCAAACTTGTAATAATCAACCATTGAACTTGTATCTCTATGTCTTGTTATGGTTAACAATTTTAAGATTGATACATTATAATACTTTTTTGGGAACCATTGTAAAGCAGGAATAGATTATCATGGAAGTAACTAGATTTTGATGTTACTGTAGTGTGTATGGTAGTTATGTACCCCTTGTTTTCCCTTGGAGTTTTCATATTTGAAAGTTATTTGGTTCCTAGTTTGTGGATTTGCTTCTTGTAAAATTTGCCCTTTTGTTTGCGTTAGCTGATCATTGCCCTACTATTCTTATTTTTAGGATAATGCATGAACACATGTTAGTTTGGAATTACAATCATAATATCTAATTTTAATCTGTGTGTGCGGGCATTATGTAAAGTGCCCAAGTATAATCCTGAACTCCATTTAAGGGTTAAATGACGCCAACAATGTTTCACAACAACTTCAGTTACTACCAAGATGATTTATGTGTGTTCAAGTATATATGTGTGTGCATGCGTTATGTAAAGTGCCCAAGATGATTTTCTCTCTGGTCTTGAACTCTGTCATTTTCCCATAGTTTGTTAATTTATTAGTCAGAGGCAATAGTTTGTCCCCTTATTAGATCATTCTTTGCACTTTTTATTAGTCAGAGAGGCACTGGTTTGTCCTTTATTGAATCTTTTTATGCACTCTATTTCATACTGTACATTGTCCATAAATAATGGGACAAGCTTTACATTGGAGAGCTTTAAATTTGTTTTTTTCCCTTCCTTTCCAGTAAAGCATCTCTTTTGCCAACAAAGACTACTTGGAAAACATGAAAAAATAAAACTTTTTTGTCATTAGTCAAAAGCAGCTGCAAGGAAAATAAGACTAATTGGGAAACATAAAAATGGACTTCTTTTTTTCAGTTACACATGACAGGTTAACAATAGAGGTGCCCAACTATATTTGGGTGGCATTAAGTTATATATGTCTGCCAACATAAGTATAAATAGACAACATTCATTTTCGTTTGTGCTTAATCATCTCTAGCCTAAAGAAAATCATAGTTATTTGGTATATTAGTTTAACAATGGTAGGGTCCTCTCATCAGTCTAGCGTAAGCTCATTATTTTCAACTGCCCGAACAACAAATCAGAACCCCATTTATACTACCATATATGGGAGGAATGAACACCCGAAAAAACCTATCGACAAGAAAAAACCTATTGGACAGCGTGTAGTGACTAATTTCTACACAACAACAAATGGAATCCAATTTTGTAAGGAGTGGTTTGAGTTAGTAAAGGAGGATCGCCGATTACGTGAAGAATGCAACAGGTTAGGGATCTCGGCCCCGGTATCATGTGTCATTCCTTATCATGGAAGCGGCGTATGGATCAAGGAGGAGAATTTTGGACAGTGTTTGTTTCAAGATCTCTCCCTTGTTGAGATAATGAATGGTTCAATAAGGGACGATATCCGAATGCACAAGAACGCAACACTTGAAAAGAAAAGTGATGAAGAATGGTTTAAGATAATGTCTGACTCTGACTAGTTTATTTTATATTTTAAAGTGCTTTTTATTAGGTATGATGGAAATGTTATGTTCTTCTAGGTTGTCCTTGTTATGGCTATATAATTTTCGTTGTTTCAATAAGAAAAGTAAATGAAAATTAACACGTTTACATGAGTGCATAACCTAGCTAGCAATTACTAAAACAACATGGTGTCTCAAACAAGACTATTGAGTGCCTATCATTTTGTATCAACCTCTACTGAAGTAAATGATTTTTGATTCTCGTAATCAGTTCACATGAAACATGCCAGTTCTACGGAACTTAGAATTAATAAACATTAGAAAACTAAGGAATTCTTTTTCAAAGGGTAATTCCCAAATTCAATTACAGAAGACTTGCTTTCCGAAATTTAAAGTTTAGTATCAAGACTGAGAAAAACTAATTTACCCTGAGGATGAAAACATGACTAAAACCAAAATATCAGGGGTGCCGCCTAAACTATTTCAAACAAACATAAAAAGGTAAACAATGTCAGCAACCAAAACCACTCCAATTCTAATCCTTGGGACAGAGTTTGCTGTTAGCATAATGCCCCGTCTGGTGACACCTTGAACAAGCTCTTTTCTTTTTAGGTTTTTCAATGGCAGAACTTTTCCTCTTGATGATCCGACGACCAACTTCCGGTGTAGTTTTTGGAGGCAGCACCACCCGCTCTGCCACCTCTGCTGGGACATCCCAAGTTTCTGGGCTCAGCACACCATATATTTTAGGTTCATACATAGATCTCCAAACAGATGTTTTATATATAATACTCCCCACAAAGGCCTTCTTCTTTTATCTTATATGTCTCACACACTGCAAGTACGTGGGGACAAGGAAGATGCTGATAGTCAAACACTTTGCACGTGCAAGACCTTCGGTCAAGATAGACGGTATGCTGCTCTACATAGTCACCCTCGTCCACTTCATATTCGTCCCCTTCAACATGGAAAGCCACAAACCTTTTTTCCACAGTCCACCGTTCTTTGATTATATCCCGTGCATGTCCACTCAAAGGATCTTGTCGATCACGAGCTAGTTGTCTACGTTGGCAGAACCATTCCATAAGGAACCTGCGAATGTAATCGACTAAATGGAAGATTGGAAGACCTTTAACATCAGCTATTCTTGAATTGAAAGTTTCACAGACATTTGTAGTCATGAGAGTAAAACGACATGTTCTAGCCTTTACCCTGGCCCACATTTCCGGTCCAAGTTCCACTACATATTTTAAAGCAGCGGGGATCGCTAAACCTAGGTCTCTCATAGCAAGTTCATACTCATCATTTCTAAACGCTTTTGCAGCTCTTATAAATTCCACCGAAGCCGCGGCGCTGTGGTAGGTTTGTTTGATATTTTCTGCAAGGGCACATTACAAGACTGACCTATAAGTACAACATGAAGCATGCATATATATATATATGTCTGAAATGTATCTGAACATAACATCATACAACATGGTGGACAACAAAACTTGTTTGGACTGTACATATATATGTGACCACTATTGTGTGCGTATATCCTATATGGTACTACTGTCATGGACCTGAATGCCGAACCTAGTACATTATATGCAAAATGATGCTATTGTCATTGATCTGAATTATGTATCTAATGATACAAGGGACCAACTATCTTCCTAACTCTGTCTAGATATGTACATATAAAGAGCTACAGTCTGACAAGTAACACTAAATACAAATCAAGGTTAATGTTGAATCCATTCATATAACTAATATCAAATCTATTTAAACACAAAACTCGTGTATTAATAGTATATAAAGTCTTGTTAAATACCTGAAAGATGGTGGATGCATTATACTTGATTAGCACAAGGAAATGCCAACCTTATCGCTCTACCGATCGATGGGTGCCTGTCTGTTTCCACAACAACATCTTCATTCATAGCATACTTATCGCCAAGTACTTCGGCTAACTTTCTCATAAACCATTCCCAAGATTCATTTTTCTCGGAATCAACAACAGCAAAAGCAATAGGATAGATCGACTCGTCGGGATCCATTCCAACGGCTGACAGTAGAACTCCTTGGCGTGGCCCTGTAAGGTGTGTACCATCAACCGCAAATGCGGGTCTGAAACAGTTTTTAAATCCTTCAATACATACTCCCAATGCAAAGAAATAATATAGAAAAGAATCATCTGAATCAGTTACTATCTCAGTAACAGTACCCTTATTACGAGCACCAAGCATGTGACTATAACCAACGAGGTGTTGGTACGATTCATCGGGGTTACCTTTGATCAGCTTAATACCATGCTTGCAAGTGATGTATCCCGCAAGTATATGTTTCAGATCCCCCTTTCTTTTGAAAGTGTTAACCAAACGTAGATCATTGTACTTCATATCCTTTCTACTTTGGGGTTTTTCAGGAATATCCGTAGATCATTGTACTTCATATCCTTTGGGGGTTTAGGAATATCCAGAACCGGCGCTGGAGTTGTTGGAGCATCATGAAGACATCGGAGTTTCATGGCTGATGGAGTCATTACTGGTTCAAGACATCTCCTAGCCTTTGGACCACTAGTACTCGCTGAAAAAAATAAAACATTCAACATTAGTGTGACTATTTGGTCGGGACAAACATAATACAAAAGTACAATAATAAGAGGGACCAATAAACGTACCTTTAACACCACCATCTCCCTTGGCGGTTTCATTCTTGGACTGATAATCCTCACTGGAACTCGACGAGAGATTGTTAAGAAGGGTCAAGGGAGTGTGGGGAAGCATCTTGGATCCGCTGTCATATCTAGTAGTTGTTTTGGGAGTTACGGGAGGAATATCTACCTTTACTTCTTCTCCATATTTGATTGTGTAAAACCTTGGGACTCCACATGTCTGGCCAACATAAAAAAATCAACATTTCTTCACTAACAATCTTAATCCTTTGCTTAAATGCGGTTCCCGGGACATCTATGAGGCCATACACATCAAAACAAGGTTTGTGCATGAAACCTAAAACATCCATTGCACTCTTCTTCACATCCTCAAAAGTGTACTTATCAGGTACCCCCGCAATATATGTCATACCTTTGTAGTCATCATTACCTTCTTTATGCACCCATTCACCATTGTAGTGGATGAGAACAGCTTTGCTTATCATTATGGCAACGGCAATTTAGGGTTCTAAAAGCAACTGCATTTCACAAAACACACTATAAGTTATATACATATAAACTTCTTAAGCAAAAAGTGAATTACCAATCAATTCCTAAATGAACATTGAAATCATTCAAAAAATTATTACAACTCGTATCGAACATCACATCTACGATATACATAGCGACAATACTCTTTCATATACTAGCTACTACCATTTCTTATAACCCATGCTAAATTTCCAATGTTGATCGCTAGACAATTGAGAACAAGCAAATTTAGATTAATCTGTGTGTACACTCTACCCAAGCATAGTCTTTATCTGACCACCAAATCAGATTTGATATTTACAATCCAAAGCTTCTCTTGTAGTTCATTTTAGTACCCAAGTTGAATATTTATGACCAAAAATGTCTTTAAGCAACAATACATATAACTAAGAAGGTGGTGATAAAATACTGGACATTAATGCCATCATATGATTATGTTGCAACCTCCTTATATATGTAAGAAGTTTTTTGTAGTGGATTTTTTTTTTAAAACCTAAACAAAACAACAATTGCTAAACAGAGGCCAAAATTAAGATCATCATGTATCATGAACCCTACATAAATTAACCAACCAAACCACAAAATTAAAGATAACCCATACCTTATTTCACTGTAAACTATATAAATAAACATGAATTTAAATCCCCAATGTAGTACATATTTAAAAACCCTAACTTTGAGTTTGAAATTGAAATTAACCAAACTTTAATATCGAATTTGAAAGAGCTAAAAGTTAAACTCACATATTGAACACTGTATAGATCCTTCCTTCTTTATCTCAGTTGGATGCTTAGTAAAATATAAAACCCTAGCTTTCATGGGGTAGCAGCTTCCATGAATTAAGCCGTGAAAGAAGAAGAAGAAAAAACGAATAATAAAACTGAAGTTGGTGAAAGAGCAGGAAACAATAGAAATGTATAAGATGGTGAAAGAAGAAGAAGAAAAAAAGAAAAGGAAGAATTCATTTTTGGTGAAAGAGCAGGAAGAAGAAGAAATAGGAGGAAGAAGAAGCCGCACAAATTAACCAATACAAAGCCCTCGTCGCCCTAGTTGACCAATAGAAAAGGACCACTTATATTGATCAATAACAAAAAGCTTTTATAATATTATATTTAAAAGAATTATTTAAATAAAAAACATGTAAGGAAGGTGGAGGTGAAGCGTTAGGGACCTGACAGCGTTAGGTCCTCACCCTGGTAGATAAAGGTCCTGACCCTGTATATAAAGGTACTGACCTTTGTAGATAAAGTCCCTACTTCCTTCATCCTACTTGTCACCTACATGGCGCCTAGGTGGCAGTACCTGGCGAAGGTCCAGACCTTTAAATATTATTTAAATCCATTTAAATAAATATTATTTTATTACAAATCCGAGGGTCCAGTAATGGACTAGGAAAGGGTCCAGACCTCATTATGGACCTTGACAAAAAATCATTAATAAAAATTATCTTATTTTAAATTATCTAGAGTAGGGTCCAAAAAATTATCTTATTTTTATTTCAATTAGAAGACTATAGTGGGGTCCAAAAAGGTCATGTTCAAGGTCCAGACCCACTATGGAGGACCCTAAATACTTAAATACCATTAAAAAAAGTGATTACTAAATTTTTTAATTCATATAATAAGATTTTTTAAAATAATGATATGGTCCAGTTTATAGTCTTAACCCTTTCATCAGGACCCTTGCACTGAAAACAACATAGAAAAATACTTATTTTAAGTTTTGAAAATTGGAAATAATATTAAACAATTAAGGGTCCTCTACTATTAGGGACATAAATGTCATATAATGGAATTTTTGGTAGGTTTGGGGTTAGGGTGTCACTTTTGGAAACCTATTTCCAAGAGTGGCAGTTTTAGGAATTCAGCCGTACAATTTATGAACTTTTTCAAAAAGGTTATGATCAACTTATATTTAATTAGAACAAAATGGAACCTGAGGTAAAAACATTTCTAGACACCTGTGAAAACTTAAACCATGATTGAGAATTCGGAAGAAAGTAACAGTCTTCTATTTCCATCATCTATTCCTTTGAAGGTGTTTGAAATAACTTGTATTTGATGATTTGACAAGACTCTTGTTCCATGTATATGTTTTGCTTCCCCGTATCATCGTGATAATACTTGGTAGAAGTTATTAGCATCTCAAATAAATTTCAATGGAATCTCTTTTGTTGAAGGTTAAACCAAGATACTATGTGAAGCAAACAGTAGAAGTTTATTTGTTTAGGAATGTCCAGCAGTTTAATAAAGAAAATTGTTGGGTAAGAAAGTTCAGCTGTTTTATAAAACAAATGGCTAGGTAGTCTGCTTAATGTTTAAGAGTTTGAGTTTCTTGAAGAGTTCTATTTTTAGAGTTTGGTTTATGTTTGGAAAGTGTGTTTGCTTAGTCATCAAGATTGTTTATCTATAAGTAGGTTGTTGAGCCATGAGAATACTTACATCAATAGAGAGATTCTATTTTGAGTTATGATTGTGTTGTGTTTTCATTAAGTCTTTGATATCATATTTTCTACCAGGGGGTTAGTCCTCGAGTGATTTTCGGGGAGTTGAGTGTATTTTAAATCTTGGGGATTTTGAGAGAGTTCGAGAAAGTGTAGGGAGTTTGAGAGAGTTTGGTGTTTTTGAGTTCTGGGAGTTTGGGGGAGTGTAGGGAGTTTGAGAGAGTTTATTAGAGGGAGTTTGAGAGAGTTCACTCCTAACTCATTCTCTTTCAAGAAACAATAAACCCTCATTTGCAAATAAAAATGATCTTTAATCAAAAGAGAGAAAAAACATGATCATATCTCTGTATCAATAGTATGTTATTGTTGTGCAACGAGATAAAAAATTTTCCCTTCATTTTAACGGTCTCCATACAATTCTAACTCCCTTTGTTCACTAACATTTTTCCACATATTATCCGCTATACTCTTTCTCCATGCATTAGCTTCTTGACGTTGTTGTTCTTGAGTTTGTTGTGTCAAAACTTCGTCGTCATTTACAAGCGTTGATGGATGGATATCTTCCTCTTCCTCGACTGGAAACTCATCTGAACGGCATTCTTTTCGAAAGAAGTTATGTAAGCCTACACAAGATGTCACTATCTCCCCTTGTACTTGATACGGAAATGGAGTTCGAGACTTAAAGATCAAGAAACAAGACTTCAAAACACCAAACAATCTTTCAACTACATTCCTCAAATAAGCATGACGCAAGTTAAATAATTATTCAGCCTTTTTCGCATGATTACTCGTACCATAAAATTCTTTCATATGATAACGTTGGCCATGAAATGGTGTTAAACAATATCTCCGGTTTGCAAACCCACCATCCCCTAAGTAATATTTACCTGAATAAAACACAAAAATAAAACTTTCGTCAAGTAGAACCCAAAGATAACTTAACCAAAAAATCAAAACTTCACATCAGATAAAAGTAAAATTACATTGTGGTATTTTCAGTCCATTTCTTTTGGTCATTGCATTGTTAAGTATATTCGAATCATGAGCAGCCCCTTCCCATCCACTGATCATGTATATGAACTCCAAGTCGAAGTTGCAAACTGCTAACATATTTTGAGATGTAATTCAATGTCGATTCCGATAAACGGTTGCATTTATTTTCTTCACCATAGCTGGAATATGTGTACCGTCCATAGCTCCAATGCAATCCTTAAAGTAAAGGTAAAATCGTGTACTCTCTCAAATTTTAGTTGGAGTTGCAGTTGTTGGATTATCCATCATCTTCGGGGGTATAGCATTTAAAGCTCGCAACATCATGTTGAAGTTTTTACTAAATGTCCACCGAGATCGACCAAATGTGTCATGTATTCTGCAATATCTTGAACTTTGGCCAACAACGAGTAAAAATATACCAAGCATCTCTTCAAAAGAAACACATATTGTATCGCGTAATAGTGTAGTTTCTCGAATGATACAACATAGTTTTACAAAAATATCAGGGTACATCCTATAACTTCTTCGAAAGTCTTCAGGGTCTTCACGCAAAACTCTCCTTATATAGTTATACTCAAATAAAGTAACTTTGCATCTCATTGGTCTTTCAATACAATGACTTTGTATGTATTGCAATTGTTTAATTATATCCATCAACCATGAATGCACCGCTGAAAGTATATTCAAAAATATGGATAGTTCAAATTCATTATTTCTTCTTACCTCTTCATCATCACTTCTTTCTTCTTCTGTATCGAAGGCTTGATCTTCACTATCAGTAGATAAATCCAAATTAGACATGTTCACCTAAAAAGATGATAAAAGTACTTTTTTATAATTAGAATCGTCATTATCTCAAAAGCATAAAAGTATATGTGTATAGAAAATAAGCATATAGAATATGAAGTTCATAGATTCAATCATAATAACCATAAAGATGTCAAACCATAACAATTAGTAGCAATCAATCCATAACCATAAAGTCTCAACTAGGAGAAAATAAAAATTAAATACTAATAGTTACGAAGCAAAACGACCAAATGTTGTAACTCTAAAAGCCCATTACACCTAACAGATACTTGCAAACATGACAGGTTTATGTTTTTAACTTTGAACCAATCCACTACTTTCTCTCTTCAGGAGTAAAAAGTATGAATAATTTCTTCTTGTGATTGTTATCCAGCATTTCAATTACTTTCATCTTATCTTCCAAAGAAATTTCATTTATGTCATAAACAAGGTCCCATACTTCGTTATCTTTCTTATCCTTATAAAGTCTGCGCATTTGCTTTTCAATTTTGCGGTCTTCTTTGTCTTTCGCAATAATACCATGCATTTACTCAATAGAAGAAGCAATCGATGAACTATTGGCAATCAATTTCTATAGGTAATCAGACTGATCAGTAGAATTAGTTGATGTAGAAGAGTCACTAATGTCACACCTTGGTCTTTTCCTTGGTACCATCCTTATCAAGTCACTACTGCCCTATGGTTCACTAATATTAACCATCTGAGATGAGCCTATCACAGGCTTCATATCACTAACCATCTGAGATGAGCCTATCACAAGGATGTCATCTACTGCATTAGTACAAACATTCGTACCAATATTTCATAAATCCCTCTCATGTCTCCATTGTAGTGTTCAAATACCAGTGTATCTTGTTTGCATCATGACTAATGTTTGAGGCCTACCTTAAATCATTAATGTTACTAAATTTTTGACCGTTGGGCAAACCCAAGTTCCATTTCATTTGTATAATTTTCATTTTTTATCGGTTGCTCATTGTTTTTATTTTTCTAAAGAATGATTGGCTTTCTTCTTTCGGTAGAGGGTTACTTATTGGTACAGAACAAATTACTTTGAAACATGTATCTAGCAGTATTCTTAATTATATCCCAACCACAATGATCATATCCAAATGCAGTGATGATAAGGATAATTTCACTTAGAAGCATCCCACTGTATCGATTTTTATGACCAGACAAGGTGTTGAGCCTTAACTATGTCATTGGGAGGAATGATCAAGAACAGCCCCAAAAACAAAACCAGCATAAAATATACATAAAACCACAAATACAAAACAATAAAAACCTCGATTAAGAAAATAAATTAATTAATCACCTCAAAACTGAACCAAAACTTTCCATTTAATCGTTTCATCCTTTTCTGCGAGGATATATCACCATCAACTTCAAAACAAAAGCAACAAAAAAATATAAAATCAACAAAGAAAATAAAAACAGTAAAACCATAGAAGAAGAAAAAATAACCACATCATTCTCTGCGAGGATATATCACCATCAACTGCAAAACAAAAGCAACAAAAAAATATAAAATCAACAAAGAAAATAAAACAGTAAAACCATAGAAGAAGAAAAAAACAACCATGTAAACAATAAAAAATTTCCTTTGTCTATTTGCTTTATATAGAATTTGACCAAGCCTAGAATTTCTATACTAAGAACCAACACATTATCTAATTGTAATTTTAACAATTATGTCAAAGTAGGTTTCTTGCACCTACGCAAAAGTATTGCACATGCATGGCCTGGATTTAGTAGCATGGGAAAAATAAAAGATACAAATTCATCTAGGAAGTAGATTATATACAGAACTTTTCATTTCCTCTTTCACTCTAAACTGTGGTGTAGTGCCTCCTGTATTTGTTTTAGTTTTTTTTTTTTTGGTTCATTTTGATTTTTTGCATGCCAACTTAGATAGTTTGCTGATTTTTTTTTGTAGCAAGAGTATCATGCTTAATGATATGTCACTGATTTTTGTAGCGTTTTTGTAACAAGGGCATCCAATATTCCATAAGCAATAAATAGACCCGTACATCGCACGGGTGAGAAATTAGTTAAGTAAATAAGGAAACTTGGAATAAACTCTAGCGAAGGGAGAATACTAGGGTTTCTTTTTTTATTTTTTTGCTAAGAAATAAATTTCATTACTAATTAAACCAGGTTACAGTTTTTATCCTTCTGAATAGAGTTTAGAAGGAATTCAGGTGGATTTGAGTTCCAAATAGAGCCACCATTAATTATGGAATTTTTTTCCATTACATCTGCTACTCCATTAGCTTCCCTTTTGACATGGGAACAGGACCAAGAACAAAAAGAATTTAAAAGCTGCCCACATTCCTGGATTGTACTATTTGTTGTCCACTGAATACTTCCAACGACTCCATTTATTGTTGCTACTACATTTCTATTGTCCCTTTCCAGATGAAGATGAAGGACTACATTTTCTTTTTCCCATTTGATAGCTTCTAGAGCTGCTACTGCTTCTCCCTGTTCTTCATTTATAGCTTTTGAACATTCCCCTTTGGCTCCCATGAATTTTCCTGCATAGTCACGCATAATTAGTCCAATTCCAATAGGTGTGTTTTCATCTATATAAGAAACATCAAAGTTTATTTTCAAATCATTCATTTTTGGAGGATTCCATCTTTGTTCCTGAGCCACCTGATTAGCATCGTGAGTAACATTGAGAGAGTTCTCCCATTCAGATATGAACAGATTTATAATATTGATATATTCAGTTATTCTGATTTGTGCATTATCAAAAACTACTGAGCAACGTAATCTCCATATATGCCACAAGATGTAGCCAATTAACCTTACCTGTTTCTGGGTATCTGCCACCAAGAAATTTCTAGATTTAAACACATTCTCAAGCTAGGTTATAAAATCTCCATTTCCGTAAGTACATATTAGACTAATGTCTATAGCACTCCAAATACTAGTAGATACAGGGAAATCTATAAACAAGTGATGCATTGTTTCTACACGGTTATCACAAAGAGGACAGTTACTAGGTATGCTATCAACATATCTAGAAAGATTTTATCTTGTGGGAACACAGTTGTGTAAGCATTTCCAAAGAAGATGATGGATTTTGGGAGGTAATTTAACCTTCCACAACCTCTGCCAGGGAAAAGTATTGTTATTAATTACATTTTCACCCTGAGATGTATCTAGCAAAATTTTGTAAGCAGATTTCACTGTAAATATGCAATTTCTATTTCCTAGCCACCTTATCTGGTCATTACCTATCATAGAAATTCTGATATTACATATCTTATCCACTATGGATTTTGGGAAAAGAGCATTTAGAGTACTAAGATTCCAAGTTCTAGTGTCTTTATCAATCAACTGGCTAAAAAACTTCATATTAGAAGACATGTAAGTTGTAGGAAGGTTTTTACAAATTTCTGGAACCCATATATCTTTCCAAATGTGAATATTGTCACCATTAGCAATTTCCCAACAATGATCTTTCCTCACAATTTCCAGACCATCTAAGACTCCTCTCCAAATCCAAGAACCATGACCACTTACCTCACCTGATAAAGGTTCACAATCAGGGAAATACTTATGTTTTAGGACCTGAACCCAAAGCGCATTCGGTTCCTTTAACATTCTCCAAACCAATTTAGTTAAAAAGCCAAATTAAAGATACCAGATTTCCTGATATTAAGACCTCCCTTATGCTTAGGGGCTGCTACATTATCCCAGTTAATGAAATACAAACCTCTTTGCTGATCAAACTTGTTCCACCAAAATCTTCTCTGAATAGTATCATTTCTATTAGTAAGTTTCTTTGGCATTTTAAAAACAGACATTTGGCGTGTTCCTAGAGTACCTAGAACATTTTGAGTGAGAACAGTTCTACTTGGTTGGTTGAAAAATTTAGATTTCCAACCTAACAATCTACCACTATAGCTGTCTAACATGCCTGAAAAAGACTTTGTTTTGTTTTTTTGTAATAGTAAAGGAACTCCTAAGTATTTGTCTTGAAGACTCAAATTTTGAATTCCTAGGATATTAGTAACAAAGTTCTTAACATGATCATGAGTTTTAGGACTAAAAGACATACCAGATTTCCCAAAGTTAATAGCTTGGCCAGAGGCTTTGGAGAAAGTTTCTATATTAGCATAGAGATGTTGAACCTGAGAAGGGTTAGATCTAGTGAAAATAAGCATATCATCCGCAAATTTTTTTTTTCAAATTGCTGGACCCTTCATAGAGGCTTTCACTCCATTTATTTTTTTCTTTCTTTCCGCTTCACTCAGCGCTTTAGAAAAAACATCTAAACAAAGAATAAATAAATAGCTCAACAGGGGATCTCCCTGCCTCAAACCTCTAGTAGGTATAAATTGTTTACCTGGAGCCCCATTGAGAAGAACAGACGTTGAGTTAGTCGTAACACATTGGCTAATTAATTGACACCAATCAACACTGAAACCAAGAGTCTTAAGACAGTTCATAAGAAATGGACATTCAATTCTATCGAAGGCCTTGCTCATATCTAACTTAATGGCTAACAAACCTTTTTTAGTCTTACTTTTTTTTCATAGTATCAATAATCTCATGGGAAATAACTATGTTATCAGCCATTTTCCTGCCAGGCACAAAAGCTGCCTGATAAGGAGAGATTATTTTACTGAGTAAAGGCTTTAATATATTGGCAATTAACTTAGATATAATTTTATAAGATGTATTACACAAACTAATGGGCCTGAAGTCAGCAGCAGTCTTGGGATAGTTTATCTTAGGTATTAAAGAAAGGAAATTATGATTATTTTCTCTCAAAATATGTTTACTATGAAAGAAAGATTGAATCATTTTCACAGTATCATTGCCAACTATGTCCCACATTTTTTGATAGAACCCAGGGGGAAACCATCTGGATCAGGGGATGTCCAAGGTTTCATTTTGAAGACAACATCTTTAATTTCATCATGAGTAGGTATTCTCTCAAAATATGTTCTACTTGTTCCCAAGCTTACAATGAATCTTATATCACCAGGACAACTATGTATTCAGGGTTTTGACACTAAAATTTCAGTTTATGGTTGTATTATTCGGGATCACTTAACAAGAAAAAAAGTTGGAATAGGTCATATATTTGGTCGATTATTTCTCCTCGACATACTACAGATACCCAAACAGTCAGGTACATCCTTTCTTGCTGCATCTGTACCTAGTTCATCTTCTTTTATGTCTTGGAATTCTCGATTAGTACACGTTTCATTCCCTCGTCTTTCTTACATGATCAGTAAAGGTTTGTTAGGAAGTACAAAATTAAATAAAGAAACTCATTTCATTTCTTGTAAGTTGGCAAAACAACCTGCTCTCTCTTTCAGTCAAAGCACAACTTCTTCTGCAGCGACTTTTGATCTTATTCATTATGATGTTTGGGGTAAATCACCGATTCCAACCAAAGGAGGAGCCTCATACTATGTTATATTTGTCGATGACTATTCTCATTATACATGGATCTATTTATTTCATTCAAGATCAGAGTTATTTAAAATATACGTTGAATTTTCTACCATGGTGAAAACCCAATTTTTAAAAGTTATTAATATTTTTCATGCCGATCAAGAAGGAAAGTATATATCTAATCCATTCACAAATTTTCTAAAATCAGAAGGTACTTTACTCCAGTTATCTTGTATAGAGACTCCACAAAAAAATGGTGTTGCAGAGAGAAAACACCATCATATTATTGAAACTGCTCGTACATAATTGATTTCTTCATTTATTCCTTCCAACTTTTGGCGGAGTTTCTCAATATGAACTCCTTTATGGATGTTTACCTGATTACTCTGAGCTTCGTACTTTTGGATCAACCTGTTTTTTACTTCTGCCCAAGCGAGAACGTAATAAATTGAGTAAGAAGAATGTTATTTGTGTCTTCTTAGGGTACGGTATTCAACGGAAAGGATATCGGTGTTATGATCCAGCAAGTAGAAAATTGCGCATCTCTTGACACGTTACATTTTGGGAGAAGATACCATTTTGGTCTCTTCCAAATAGTTTGTCATCATCCTATGAAAGATTCACATACATGGATCCGCTAGAAGATTCCTCTGAATCCACAACTGTTAGTATTCCTGATACTTCTGTTGGGACTTCTTCCTTCATTCCTGATACTCTAGATGTGCCTAAATCCTCGACAAATTACTCTATGTCTCATCCTGCCATTGCTTATCCAGAACAGGATCCTACACCTAAAGAGATTACTTTAGCTCCTCGAGAAAGGCGTCCACCAGCTAAGTATTCTGACTATCATTGTTATTTCTCAACTATTTTACCCTTATATGAACCTAAGACTTACAGGAAAGCATTAGCAATTCCATAATGGCAACACTCAATGGAGGAAGAATTAATTTCTCTTGATGAAGCTGGAACATATGACATGGTAAATTTCCCACGTGGAAAATTTGTAGTAGGGTGTAGATGGTGTATAAGATTAAGACATGAGATGATGGATAAATCGAACGCTATAAATCTTGTCTTGTTGTTAAAGGTTATATTCAGGAATATGGTATTAATTATGAGGAAACATTTGCACCAGTAGCTCATATGATAGCAGTTCGTACTCTTCTTGTTGTTTCTGCTGCTCGTGGATGGGAACTTAACCAAATATATGTTACAAATTCCTTCCTTCACGGAGACATTGAAGAGGAAGTATACATGCATCCACCTCCAAGATTTCCTCATTCCCCAAATCAAGTCTGTAAGCTTCGTTGAGCATTATATGGTCTCAAACAAGCACCTCGTGCTTGGTTTGAGAAGTTCAGCAGTGCTATTATTCAATATGGATTCACTCAAAGTGCATATGACTCTTCCATGTTCCTTAAAAGGTCGGATGAATGTATTGTTCTTCTTCTTCTCTATGTTGATGACATGGTTATAACTGGGAGTGATTTGGAAGGAATCAATGCTCTTAAATCACAGTTAAGTATGTATTTTCAAATGAAAGATCTTGTCCATATAAGGTATTTTCTCGGTATTGAAGTTGATCGATCATCTAAAGGATATTTTATATATCAGGTGAAGTATGCTACTGAAATTATTCATCATGCAGGATTCACTGATAATAAAACAGTCGATACTCCTCTTGAGGTAAAGGTGAAGTATAATCCTACAGATGGAAATATTCTATCTAATCATACATTGTATCGATAACTAGTGGGTAGTCTTAATTATTTGACTATCACACGTACAGATATTAGCCATGCAGTGCATATTGTGAGTCAATTTATGTCAGCTCGACGTTCGGTACATTATGAAGTTGTTTTTCGAATCATGCATTATCTTAAAGGTACGTTACATCAAGGGCTATATTTTTCTTCAACATCCGATTTAAAACTGAAGGCATATTCTGATTCTGATTGGGCTGGTGATGTAATTGATCGTCGATCAACTACTGGATATTGTATGTTCCTTGGTAATTCTCTAATATCCTGGCGTAGTAAGAAACAATCTGTTGTTTCTCGTTCAAGTGTTGAGGAAGAATATCGAGCTTTAGATCATACTATATCGGAGATTGTCTGGCTACGTTTGCTTCTTGGTGACATGGGAGTTCATCTTTCAAGGCCTACTCCATTATTTTGTGAAAATAAATCTTCTATTCCTATATCACATAATAATGTCTTTCATGAACGAACAAAACACATTGAAATTGATTGTCACTTTGTTAGACATCATTACAAGAAACAGACTATTGGGCTGCATTATGCTACTTCAGAATCACAGATTGCATATTTTTTCACGAAAACACATCCCTCTAAACGACTTAAGTTTCTAAGTTCCAAACTCAGTATGTGTTATGGACCATCTCCAGTTTGAGGGGGATGTTAAGAATCATGTTGTCATTCTAGAGTAATGTGCATATCTTTGCACATTCATTTTCATTACTCTAGGATATACTGAAGATATTTAGTATATATTAGTTTCTTTAGTTTTTTCGTATTTTGTAATATACTTGTTTCTTTTTTTCTTAGTATTGTATAGCATGTATATAAGAAGCAGTGATTCATTGTAATTTATACATAATCAATATACAGAACTCGATTCCGTGACTAATCTTGTCACTGAGGATGCTAAAACTGATTTTCTGGTGCCTACAAGTTTCGAAGCACTATGTAAGAATATTTGGGAAAATCATGGGAATCTAGCATGCAATACCATCTAAACATCAACCCTGACCTTAACGACTTTAACTAGCAGAATTATTAAAGTCCATTGCTGCCATGAAGACTATGAAGAGGGACAAAATTCATTTTTTTGGTAATTTTAAAGGTGAAGAAGGAACTTATATGTTGTAAAAGGCGAGCGCCTTTGGCGCCTAAGCATATGACCAGCGCCTAGCAAAAAAAAAGGAGCTAAGGCGAGACGACATGGACATTATTTATTTTTTTTGCGCCTAGGGCGATCAAGAAGCACTTAAGCGTTAGGAGAGGCGATGTGGCTTGGCGCCTCACCTCTCCTAACACCTTTTACAACATAGGAAGGAACTGAGCAAGCGACATGGTCGTGTTATTTTAAAATATTCCGTGGAAAGAAAACAATATGCATCATTTGTTCAGGAAGTCTATCCTAGAGGATGCCTTATAATCAATTCTTTCCTAGAAAATGACATCAGAAGTACAATTCCAACTTTGATACGCTTATAGTGACTTTAGTGACTTATATCACTTGTCCTTCATTTTATGCCTTATAGTGGCTTTGATACGCTTTTGTTTCACTTTCAATGCCAACTTTTACTTGAGGTGTAATTGCTTTTGGCCATTATAAGGAAAACACCCTAATTGATGTTGAACTTGGTAAAGTGAAGGTATTTCAGTTTGTGAATTATATCTACAAGTCCAATATTTATGCATTTTGTAAATTGTATCGGCAATTTTCAACACTATCTAGAGCATGCCGTTTTTTCCTACATGTCTTGTATCATGTGAGAGTGATATGAAGAAAGTATCGGCAATTTAGATTTTTCATCTTTATCAAGATGTAAGCTTATTCCTCCAAAGGTTGTATTTCTTTGTTGGGCGGCTCTGCATAATTCAGTCCCTACAAGAATGATGCTGCAGCATAAGTGAGTGCAAGTTCAGTCAACTACATGTCTCCTCTGAAACGAAGATGATGAGGACTTGGATCATCTTTTCATCCATTGCAGCTGGGTTTCTCAATTATAGAATTATTTTATAGGTTCTCTCAATGTTAACTGAGCAATGTCATGTGAGCTTAAAAATATTTTCCAATGCTGGAGATTTCAAAGACTTGGAAGAAGACAGGCTACAATTTAGCAGGTTATTCCATTTGTAATCATTTGGGAAACTTGGAAGGAAAGAAATTCTCGTGTTCATGGTGGAAGATTGAAGTAAGTTGAGGAACTTAAGAAGGTTATCAAGGAGACGATTTGTATGTGGTTCTCGACAATAAATACTTTGTTAGATGTTTCAATCTCATAGGTTATTTATCAATGTGAATCTGTAGTTAAACTGTAATCGTTTGTTTTTGCTTTTGGGAGCTCTTATGTAACTCATTGTACATTTATAAATACATTTTCTCTTCAATTTATCCTTCATTTTTTCAAAAAAAAAATATAAAAAAATTGGACGGGGGACAACACTGCAGGGCCGTCTTTGACATTTGGACGACCATGTGCAAAAACGCTTAGAACTCCCTTTGGTCCTAATATTGGAGTAATAAAATGGCACAGTATGATACAGAGGCATTAAACTTCATCAGCATATAAGCACAGTTCTTGTTGCTAGGAAGTGCGCCGCCCATGATTCATTATCAAACATATATACAATGCATCACTAAAGATTGTTGCTCTATACACCCTAATTGTATTATGGAATGAAAAATTGAAACGATATGGGTAAAATAATACTTCCAATAGGTAAGTCAAGTCTGTACATGTACATGGAACAAAACAATTGGATATTTTTATTTTCTTTCAAATATTGCTCCGTCCCACCCTGTGAAATAATACTTTTCACCCCCCGCCTCCCCCAAAAAAAAAAAAAAAAATCGGGCCAGCAATACTGTGTTAAAAAAAAAATATCGCAGTCTGGAATCTGGATGTAGTAATCAATACTAAACCAAACATATATTCGAGTTCTTCTCCTTCTAATGTAATGCAATCATCTCCAAAAACACATAAACTCGCTCGATATGTCACGATATACCTCTTCCTTTTTCTTGGTTGCTTGATTTCTCTCTGTCAATAGTATTCCCCTTAAGTTTCTGTCCTTTTCTTTCTCTTTTTCTAAAGAGAAGAAAATCGAAGTATCATTTGATGAGGGTAAAAATGTCACTTTAACACGCATGTAAACCCACACATATGAGAATCCAACCATTTAACGGTCTTTTTTCTCTCCGGGATAGATTCATTATTATTTTCCGTTATGGGATAGATTCCCAAACAAATTAGCGAATACGGGATATATTCCCAATTTTCCCAAAATAAAAGTTGTAAAGTTACGGAAAGTGTACTTCAAGATATGGGAGAAAACCTAAAACAAATCATGTTTTGGAATTTGAAAAAAAAGTTAAAGGATAGCAGGTTAACCATTAAATTCAATATAAGAATAAATCTGTGATGTAAATCGGTAATAGATGAACAATCTTGACAAGAGCTCTGCAAATCGGTGAAAACTGAGTTAACTCAGTTTTCCCTTACTTCCTTACTTTTCCTCTCTGTTTATCATTTGTTCCCTCAGTTGGTTTAGATGGAGGTTTACTTTTGTTATGGAAAGATGGTTTCTCCTTAAACATTGTTTACCAAGATGAAAAAATGATTCATACCCGTATTATCAATGACCCAACCATGAAAAAGTTGCACAATGGTCTTTCATTAAAAACCTTAGAAGATATATTAATAAACCCTGGGATCTTATTGGTGATTTAAAATATCATTTTTTCTCCTAATGACAAATTTTTGAAGCTAATAATACTACTTCTAGTAATGCCCTAGACCTTATTAAAGACTCTGACTCATCAGACTTAGGTTTTTGTGGAAACCCATTTACATGAACCAGTAACAGACATGGTACTAGTTTTGTTAAGTCAAGGTTAGATAGATCTTTAAGTAACAGTGACTGGTACTTAGCCTATCCAGACTCTGTTCTTAGTCATCTACATCAAAATGGTTCTGACCATACTCCTGTATTGTTAGATCTTTCAAAAAAAAAAAGAGTGTCAGGTAGAAATTGGAAGTGATAGTTGATCTAAACATATGTTTGCAAAATGATCAGGTTTTTCTTTCATTCTGGTTTTCTTCTTCAACAACTTAACAACATGCACAAGAGTCTCTCTGATTCCTAAATTTCATATAACTAATAAACTGGAAGACTTTCGTCCAATTGCCCTGTGTAATACAATATATAAAATTATCTCAAAAATTATTGCCTTAAGGATTAAGAAACATATTGCTAACAACATATCTCATATGAAATCTTCTTATGTCTTTGGAAGATTAATCTTGGAGAATATATGTCTGGTTCAGGAAATTATTCAAGCAATGAAGAAAAAAGAAGGTTTAAATAGGAATCTTGCACTCAAAATAGATATATTTAAGGCGTTCGATCGATAGATTATAATATATGGAGTTTCTTGTTGGATATTCTTAAGAAGTTTAGTTTCACAGAAAAATTTTGCTAAGTGATTTCACAATGTATCTCTACAACTCATATTAAAGTCATGTTAAACGGTTCTCCTACAATAGCATTCAAGCCTACTCGTGGTATTCGGCAAGGTGAACCATTATCACCTTACATCTTCATCCTAGCAATGGAATCGTTCTCTGGATTTCTAGCTCATTGCGAGTAAACTGGTCAATTGATAGGAATGAAAATTCCACGCTCTGCACCAAAGATTAACCATCTAATTTTTTCCGATGATGGTCTTTTATTTTGCAAAGCCAATGACTCCCAAGTTCATAAACTTCTACAAGCGATTCAATAATTTTCTTTATGCTCGGGACAACTGATTAACTTTAATAAATCAGCTGTTTATTTTAGTTCAAATCTTGATCATGAGACTTGTCAAACTATCAATGGTTCTTTACAAGTCAGATACCTAAATATATATGATGAGAAGTATCTTGGACTACCCTTCTTTTGGGGAAGGAAAAAGCGTATCCCCTTTTCTATTCTCTTCGAAAAAATGGATCATAGATTCTCCAACTGGAATGGAAGCAACATGTCTGAAGCAGCTAGATCCGTGATGATCAAAAATGTTTCCAATGCAATACTAATTCATCACATGACAAGTTTCAAACTACCTGATGTCACCATAAAGAAGATGAGCTCTAAACAACAGCAATTCTGGAGAAATGACAAAACATGCAAAGGAACCACATTATCACATGGAGAAGAACACAAAAACCAAAAGAAGAAGGCGTCTTAGGTTTTCGAGATATGAACATCTTTAATAGAGCCTTACTGGCGAAATTAGCATGGAAGCTTTGTTCTAATACTGACTCTATGATGGCAAAATCTCTTCAGGAAAAATACCTTCAAGATAGAGATCTCTTCAACTTAAAGAAGAAGTCTAATTTCACCTGGTCATGGAGAAGCATGAGTTTTGAGTTAGCGTTTGTTCAATCAAATAGATGTTAGTACCTGGGTAATGGTAAAAAGATCTTAATTTGGAAACACATATGGATCCAAGCTCTCTCGAATCCTCTTGTCCCAAAACAAGGTTGTACTTTACATCAACAATACAAATATGTGCTTCAACTGTTTATTAATCAAGATAACCATTCATGGGACATTAATATTGCAAGAGTTATTTGAACTCAGCAGAGTTAGACTTATCTCTAGTATTCATATTCACAACACTCAAGATGGCAGGCTAGTCTGAAAGGAATGGTGTTTTCTCCGTAAAATTGTCATATAGGAAGATGTATGAAGAACATAATGTATCATAATCTTTGGGTCCAAGACTGATCAAAATCTATAAATTAATATGGAAAATCCCTTTGCTTGCCAGGATCCTGCAATTCTTATGGAAAGTTGTCTCAATCCTTCTCCCTACAAGAGATATACTGAGCACAAAAATACCTGGGATTAAAATTGCATGTCCTTTCTGTGAACAAGTGCAAGATACTCCAACTCATGTATTAATAGTTTGGTTCTATATCTCTGGTTAATCTTCTAATGGCTCTATCTCATACTCTAATTAGATAAGAAGTTGGTTTGATGATCTTAATGAAAGGAAGATTATGACAGATGAAATTTGCAAAAGGTCTATCATCGCATGGTGCTTATGGACGAGAAGATGTGATAAAATTTTTCAGAATGTTAACCTTTTCCCTGAAAGAACTATTTTAAGATGTCGTAGTTTCATCAATGAACATTTATCTCAAAGAAGAATGACTCAAAATACTGTTAGTAGAGTTTGTCAAAGAAATGTGCACTTGTCACCTACTCCTTTGGATGTTGTTACCATTAATTTTGATGGCTCTTTCTTAAATTATAATAAAACTGGTGGGATTGGTCTAATAATTCGAAATTTTGCAGGTGTTCAGCAAGCTGCAAAGTGCATCTACCTTAGGAGAATAAGAAATACAAAGCAAGCGGAATGCATGGGACTGTGGGAAGCTGTGAATTGGTCTCAAAGGCTAAAGCTGGAGAGAGTGCATTAACAACAATGCTTTAATAGATTGGCAATTACTCAATATGATTAAAGATATTCAAAGTCTATTTCGTAGTTTTAACTCTTGGAAATGTTCTTACATTCCTAAGGAAGGTAATAAAGTAGTAGACACTCTCTGTAAGTTAGCTAGAGAAAATGCTTTATCTACCTATTGGTCTATCTATTCTCCTTTTGAGATTAAAGCACAACTTTGTGAGAATATAACTCATCTACTGATCTAATTTTCTTTCAATACATTATCTTTCGTTTCAAAATAAATAAATAAATAATATTTGTTAATCGCCAACGAGAGCAACCTTGGACGTGTTTATCTAAGAAAAAGTTCAGGTAACTTGTTATTGTGTTTCACCAAATTTATTTTGTTTTTATTAATTTTTTTTGAAAGTTTTGTGTAGCAAGAGTTTTGTAACTCAGCAGATGTTGATCTTAATCCAAAAACAATAATTAAATATTTTGGAGAGAGAGTTGAATTTACCAAAGCAAAGGGAAATACCATAGAATCAATTTCGTGGATTCTACATGTATTCATGGTTTATCTATTTTTGTTAGTCCAATAACTTCGTCGGAGATTAACTCGATCAGGGACTCTAAAGCTAGCTACATAAACAAAAATTTGCACATTTAAAACTCGTCATGTATTTTCATAACCATATAACAAAAGAAACTCTTTTAGATGTTGCAACAAGGTTGACACAAATTTTTCACTCATATGTCCATCGATTGGCTATGAAAACGTTAGAATAGGCTGCCCCATGCAGAATTACCATCATACGACCTTAGACATCTTCTCTAGCATGTTAATTGACTCAAGGTGTATTTCACAACACACAATATTTTTCTCATAAAATCTTGTTATAAGCGTACAAATGTTCATGGCTACTGAAATAGTACGTACGGACATTACCAGATTATCTCATGAATTTTCGATCAATTTTTTTGTGAGGTTGTTGTTGGAACGGGTCTTTGGAATATACAAATCAAATGACCATACCACACAAATGTTGAATGATAAAGAACCGTTCAACCTTGTAAACTATTTAAAAAAAAAAGCGTAGGTTAAGAACTCGTAAAGTGTTTGTATGAATCTTAGGTACCGATTTGGGAATCTTAGGTTAAACGTAGGTTAACACATATCATAACCTCCTACACTCCCATGATATGGGAGAAAATGGAGAGCAAGTGATGCCTGGAAACATGTTTTTAACTTCCTGTAATGCTCGGTGGGGAGCTATCCCCATTAAGTAAGTTTGTTTTCTGTTCTTCTTTTCAAAAAAAAAAAAAAGGTACCCATTTGCGAATTTCTTGTCCACACTACTAAACTTCAGTTTTTATGAGGAAATCTTTGTTTTCGAGGAACGAGGAGATGACAATCACGTCAATGATATAAACTTCGTGATATCGGAGATAACTGAAAATTGAGTATGATAATAAGCTTGCATTCTATTGGTTATAAACAATGGAGATTCACTGTTTGAAATGATTTACCTTACAAATGTACCAGTCGCCCCAAATATCAGAAATCCAAGTAAAACAAAAATATAAGAGTTTATTAAAATTTAAAATAACCATTGTAAAAATATACATTAAAAATAATCATGGTAAAGTACACAATTACTCCCCGTCTCTAAAAGATAGGTAGGTTTGTGTGTAACGGAGAGAGTACTTAGCATTTCTATTGCAGACATCTCTTAATAATACCACTAACTTATTATTTTAATTTTCTTCTTTACAATTCTTTATTTTTGTCTTTCTTCGGGATAATAAGCTCCTCAAGAGTTATGTTGCTTAATTCTTTCATTCTTTATTCCAAAACAAGAAACAAAATTCAAAATCCCATATTTTTGTCTTTCTTCGGGATAATAAGCTCCTCAAGAGCTATGTTACTTAATTTATTCATTCTTTATTCCAAAACAAGGAACAAAATTCAAAATTCAAAATCCCATAAACCAGAACTTATTGCCAGGCGAACCACCTACCAGGAACCCTACGACCAACAACAAATCGAAAGTAACAATTAACGTCGGATAGGCCATATCGGAACCGGAATGGATAAAAATAAATACAGATGGAGCTATTAAAGGACACCCAGGGTTAGCAGGGGCGGGATTCATTTGCATGGACTCCAATGCTCAAACTGTGTTGGCCGTTGCTCAACCTTTAGGAATAATAGACGCCAACACTGTTGAAACTTAGGCAACAGTATTAGCAACAAGAACGACAACTGACAGACAATGGACTAAAGTACTATTTGAAACAGACTCGGAAAATCTAATGAGAATAATCAAGAATAATACGGATGCTCCATGGCACATCTTAGAAATGATTGCAGAAATTAAACAACAAATGAGACAAATCCCAGAATGTGACATACAACACACCTATCGAGAAGGAAACCAAGCTGCAGACGGAATAGAAAACTTCGCAGCGGATGCTAGTCAAGCAGGAAATTACTCCACCAGAATTTGGGATAGAGCAATCCCACCTTGCATCAACCAAATTCTATTAAATGACTTTAGGGGTATTAAATACCCCATGTAATTTCTCTTTAGTTGTCTTTTTATCTTGTATGCTTCAAAAAAAAAAAAAAAAAGATATTGCATGTGTGGTATCACACTTCTTTACTAGTGCCTAAACAACTAGAATAACTCTAGATTGATTTCGGGTTTTCACTAAAACTTACACCGCCAGACACTTCTTCCCTTACCAATCACAATGCTAAGAACACATTGTGCAATCTGTTTGATTTATTCGTGGCTTTAGTGTAAAAAAAAAAAAAAAGAGTGATCTCCTCAATTGACATAGTCGTGATAATTTTGGAGATACATATTTAAATGAACATAAATAGTTTTTAGATGAGTCAAATATATTATAATAACTTCGTCTATTCTTTTATAAAGGATGTATGTGTCTGATCTTGGAGACAAACTTCGTTCATTTGTCTGTGCTAGTTTACAATCTCTCGTGATAATAATTGGGGATATTGAAGTAAACTCAAATGATTATATGTCCAAGCAGGATTCCAATTTTAATTTACTTTTCATAATTTTCATAGAGGGATCTTTCACAAATGGTGAAGAGACCACAGAGACAAGAAGTTTCATTTCGATATTTTTAAAATCTACTTTTGATTCTGATAGCTTTAAATGAAAGAAAACTATTATTGGGACGTCACATTCCAATAGAGGGGCGTCACTTAATAAGACAAAAACAGGTCATCCATAAATAAATTCAGAAACCCCTTATCTAAAATAATTTTATAATAACTAAACAGCCCCTCGGTTAATTAGTATTAATAATTTAACTAGATTATATAATTTGTTTTTTAGTTTAAATTGCTGATATTTTAGATTAATTAGTGATCAACTAAAAAAAATAAATCTTTTATTACGTCTAGGACAAGAACCAAATCTCCAGCCGTAGACATATTCCCCTGCTATCTACGGCTAGGAATATAAAACTCCTAACCATAACTGGTACACCCAACACGTACTTCTTCTCTCTTACTTTATATAAAATTTGAACAGAAAATGGATACTTCTATTTCTATAAGATTTGAACATAAAATAGGATTTGCATTTTCTTAGTGAGTTGATTAGTAATTTGGCCGTATGTATAATGGATCTCATGATGTTTGAATATAACATTGACCTTATTTTCCAGGCGAATTTAGGGGCCAACCAAACGGATTTAGGGGCCAACACTAAAAGACAAAAAGGTCACCCAAACGTAAAATGGGGTCATCCCTTAACCGATTAAGCCGTATTGGCGAAATTACCCTTATACATTCGGAAGTTAAGGGCCAAAATTATCTACCGAATGTAGTGGTTCAATCCTCGACGTGCCAAGGCTTGATGATGGTTCCATGGTGGTCAGTGCATATGGTTTGGAGTTTTTGGCCACTTTACATTCAGAGGTTGTATCCTTAACTTATCTTCCGAATGTAAAAATTCAAAAAAATACAAATTATGAGTTTTTCGAAAATCAGAATTTTGGGCCACTTTACATTCGGGAGTAAGAGTTTTTACTTATCTTCCGATTGGCCCAAAATTCTGAATTTCGAAAAACACTAATCTTTGGAGATTTTGTAATTGTTACATTCGGAAGATAAGTAAAAGCTTTTACTTCCGAATGTGTGTTGGCTAACCTTCTACAATGGCCCTTGGAACCGCCTAGAGCCATGGCGTGGTTGGTTTTGAGCCTGTCATATTCGGAGGATATTTCATTTGCATAAACCTCCAAATATAAGATGGCCCAAAAATCCGAATTTGGGAAAAATGAAAGATTTTTCTTGTTTTGAACGTGCAATAATCGGAAGATATTTCATAAACCTAGACCTCCGAATATATGTTGGTTAACCCTCTACAATGACCCTTGGAACCGCCTAAAGCCATGGCGTGGTTGGTTTTGAGCCTGTCATATTCGGAGGATATGTCATTTGCATAAACCTCCGAATTTACGCTGGCCCAAAAATCCGAATTTGGGAAAAATGAATATTTTTCTCGTTTTGAACGTGCAATAATAGGACGATATTTCATAAAACTAGACCTCCGAATATATGTTGGCTAACTCTCTACAATGACCCTTGGAACCGCCTAGAGCCATGTCGTGGTTGGTTTTGAACCTGTCATATTCGGAGGATAAGTAATTTGCATAAACCTCCGAATATACGATGGCCCCAAAATTAGAATTTGGAAAAAATGAAGATTTTTCTGGTTTTGAACGTGCAATAATCAGACGATATTTCATAATCCTAAAATTTTCGAACTTTGGTACTACCATAATCGGTAGATAAAAATCTATATTATCTACCGATTATGGAAGATGTTCTTGGATTTACACTAGCAGAAACATAATTGGTAGAAAACTATCTACTTTATCTACCGATTATGGATGATGTTCTTAAGAAACGATGATGTTTTGAACGTGCTCGAAAATTGGGTTACTCTGCCGGAAGTGGACTGATTAGAACAAAAAATTGGGCTACGCCCCCCCGAACCCCCCGGACAATGGCAGAAATATTCTCCTGAACCACTACATTCGGAAGATAATTTTGGCCCTTAACTTCCGAATGTGTAAGGGTAGTTTCGCCAATACGGCTTAATCGGTTAAGGGATGACCCATTTTTACGTTCGGGTGACCTTTTTTGTCTTTTAGTCTGGCCCCTAAATCCTTTTTCATGGCCCCTAAATTCGCTTATTCGTTTGGACACAACTTCCATTAAAGTGATAAGAAGAGATTAAATGCGAACTAGTGGGATATGATGTGTTTTAGGATTGCCATGGTATATCCTAATCAAACGGAGGGATAACTTACATAAGATTTGAATAAATCTTCCTGATACTAATTGTAGATCTTAACCAAACCTAACCATAGAAAGACTTTCAAAAAAAATATTTTGAATGCGAGGAAAATTTAGGTTAAAATAAAATAAAATTGTATCCAGGATATTTTACGGTTGGATTATATGAGAGTTGAATCCAACCGTAAATCTATTTAAGGTACAAACTTTTCCGTAATAAACACATGTAATTTTTTTCTAATTTACGGTTAATATTTTTTTCCCCTAACCGTAACAGTTTCAGAAACATGTTTACGGATAAGAAATTACGAATACCTAACTGTAACTGGTTTTCCCAAACCTAATTTTTTTTCCTGATAATTTCAATCAATCTAACAATTTCAAACTTAATTAATTGGTTTGTTGATTATCATCACTTATATCAATTTGCTTCTTCTGCATCGTTAATATAGATTTCAATCGACGATTATGAGTTTTTCGAATCGCCAATTAATTGTTAACGAGAGAGATTTATGGTCGATGAAGGAGGAGAAGTTTAGAAGAAGAAGAGGATCAAATTTTTAAGTTAAAATTAGGTTTTGGTTTTAATTTTAGATTTAGATGGGGATAATTTAGACATTTATTATAACATCAAAGATACCCCATAACCGACTTTTTAGTCAATAGGAATCCAAGTAGAGCCTCTTTATTATAATGTGACGTCTCAATAATATCTTTCAAATGAAAAACAAGTTATAGTCAATTCATTTTTAAAATTTAAGACAAGTTATTTATAGAAAATTTGTAAGTTTTGAAGGTAATATACCTACCAACAAATTTGAACACCTACCCAAACAAATAAAATAAAAATTCCAACCTTCTCCTAAAACTAGTAAAACTGGTTCGAGGTAAAACAGGCAAATGAATCGAGGTAAAAAAGAAAAGAAAAAGTTAAGTAGGTATCCATCTACTTACACGTGGTACACTCGTGATGTATGTCCATCTATACACGATGTTCAGTATAACAATCAAATAAACCCGCTACTCCGTAAACCAGGCCCTAGAAAAATTAATTTCTCACCACTTTCTCGAAATTTTAATTTCCCGATTTCTCCTGCAACATAAAAAAAAAATCCCCAAATCCCAAATTTCATCATCTTCAATGCACAAACCCTAGACATTCTGTTGTTTCTACTGGTTAGTTCTTCTTATGATTCACATTTTTTAACATTTTCTGGTATAAACAAATTCCTAATTACTTTTTGGTTCAATTTTTTTAGGTTTTGTTCAGGGACGAAGAAATGAGGTTAGAGATCATGTATGTAGGGCTGCTTCTGATGGAAGACAAAAATAAAATCATCTAATAGGTGAGTGAATCTAACTAGATTTGGTTAATTTTTCAATTCAATTGTTAAATTATTTAATTTTATTAAAGATATCTTTTGTTGAATGCATTGCCTTTATTATTAGTTTACTAGTTCTTTTTAGTTGTGGCTTACTCTTCGATTCCCACTAGGATGTGAGGATTTAGTAAAAGGGTTCATGTGGATTGTTTGGTTGTTTTTCGAGATCTTGTATAACTTGAGGCTAGGAGACAGATAAACCATTCAATTGATGGTACTATGACTGTGATTTAATATCTGCACCATTTTCATTGCTTTGTTTTTTTGTCTTTTGATTCCATTCCATGTGTGTATAGGAAAAAATCAATTAAGAAAATTATCATGTACTTACCTTAAAACTTGTGATTGGATTAAGAAAAAGGAAATGACAATGCGGTGAAGGTGGATCGAACACCTGACCTTCAGATCTTCAGTCTGACGCTCTCCCAACTGAGCTATCCCCGCTTACGTTTGTTTGATATCAAAGTTGAATATATGGTAACTATTTTGGTCATGACTTATGGGGTTGAATTGAAAGAGTAGGAATTCAATGTTTTGATACATACAAGACGTTGGGTGTTAGATTTATTTCTTTCCTTCATGTTTTCTGTAGAAACATTATGACAGTATATAATGCTAATTGTTTTTGAGGTTCTGTGACCTCTTTAACTTGATGTAGAGGCCAGGAGGCAGATTAACTGTTAGAAAGAGTTTGATTGTATTGCTAATTGTATGGTCCTGGTTAGATTATGAAATCATGAGACTGGAAATACATCTATCCGAACTTCCTATACCAGTAAGAACAGTATAAGAACTAATTCACGATGGATTACAATAACTTTATGTATTTAATTTGAAAACTTGGGTTGGGTGTATGCTTTTCAATAGAACTCAATTTAAGTAGTGAAATGATATAAACTCTTCTGGCGTAAAATGTTCTCTAGGATAGTGCAACTATTGTTAAGTGCTTGTCAGATGGCATGGATAAGTTGTTGCAAAATTATGGGTTTGCCTCATTTTGCAGTATTCTGTCTGTGTATCTCCCCCCGGACTTTTCCAGAAACATGCCTTTCTTATATTAAAAGTTAAGGTCTTTACACACCAAAGTTGGCTGTGGTTGTTCTACACGTTGTACGTTATACGCCTATATTATAGTTGGCCGTGGTTGTTGTCTAAAATTGTCATTGATCGATTTGGAACTCGGTAAGTAATGTACTAATGTACATGCCAGGCTATGTCAAGATAATTTATGGATGCCTGTTTGTTTTTCCTTCTCTTTATTTTTTTTTTTCTGGAAATGACGTCTGTCTGTCGAATAAAATCTTCAAAGAGACGTGTTCGTATATAATCCAAAACTCAATGTCTTTTCAAACTACCCACCCAAGTGTTGTGCCGAGAGGTTCATATTGTTCCTCAAGGCATTCCAGGATCCAGCATCAGAAACAGAAAACTACACATTCAACGGAAGCTAATGCACATAGAACACAAAAGACACATAGATTTACGTGGTTCGGCAATGTGCCTACGTCCACGGGCAGAAATTCACTTCATTCATATATCAGAGAATGCACGATGCACATGACACTTAACGCCCCTTCTTCTTCTTCACATTCTCAACTCACCTTCAACTCTCTCCCAACTCTCTCAGCCCTAAAGCTATGAGAGGATCTACATCTTGCTAATGAAGAGATAACTTTTCTTCTTTGTGAGGAGATAGGTGTCTACAACCTAAGGGTTTAGACAAGACTGATCAGATGATGTAGATACCTATAACCTAAGGTTATGCCTTTATTTATAGGCTTACAATACTTCGATTAGGAAACCAACCTTTACTCTAGTTTAGGAAACCTAAACTAGCTAAGATAGGAAACCCTTGTTTAGATAGAAGTCTAAACACAATTCTAAAAAATCAGTCAAAGACTGATTTAGGAAATCAAACTGATGTTTCCTAAAATCGAGCCAATATCCAACACCAAGTACATTAAAAATAAATAATCAAAACTTTAATCTAGTTATAGGAAATAACTTCTGTGGCAACTTGAGTTGCAAACCCGTCGTAAAACAGTCAAGTAATGCAAACTAAGTCAGGATGCGTCATACCATTTTTAGTGCGGATAGCAATTTACTTGGAATCTACTTAGAACATGAACTATACCTAAACTAGGCATTTGTTAGGATAAGTAATAAATTGCAGAAGAAACTAGAAAGGACATCAACTTGGACATTATAGTAATGAAGTTTACATGCATATAGAAGTAAGAATGGCAAGAAAAACTGTGCCCTTTTTGATTGTTTATTGAGGCCATGCACACTGGCCTTTTGAGGATATGAAGTAGCCAGAAAGACTAACCAAATCAAAATAGCACTAGGATCCAAGGATCAAGGGACACGAACATTATACTACTAACAAAAACTAAGAGAAAACTAGGTTTTGGACAAGTGTGACAGACACCATAAGAAACTCAAGTAATTAGAAAGTATTGGTTTCTTTGTAGAAAGATAGCCACTACTGGCTATCCATGCGACCCTACAGCCAAAATGATGTCTTGGAGCACCGTAGATTATCACCATAGATTATTCATTATTGTAATATAATGAGAAGGCTTTTGTTTCCTATGATTCTTTCTTTTCTAGTTGGTCTGTTTTTGGCTTTTAATTTTTAAAAGGTTCTTGTGCATGATTTTTGTAATAACTGTTGTAAAGTTATTCACGATAGCCAAAAAGATGTCTTGGAGCAGAAAGAGATAGCCACCATAGATTATTCATTATTGTAATATAATGAGAAGGCTTTTGTTTCCTATGATTCTTTCTTTTCTAGTTAGTCTGATTTTGGCTTTTAATTTTTAAAAGGTTCTTGTGCATGATTTTTGTAATAACCGATGTAAAGTTATTAACGATAGTAAGACTTTTACTAGTTTACTCGTAATAGGTATAGATACTGATGGGGAAAAAACACCCGAATCTGATAAGGTGAATGATATCCGAGTAGAAGTACCCACTAACAATAAAATTTAGATGCCAAAATTCCTTCAAATAAATTTTAGGGTTTTCTTTTCTGTAATGAGAAACTCATCGTATTTTGATCTGTTCACCAACTCTATACTCAATTCCATGTTATTCAGGTCGTTTATTTTTTCAATATCTAATATGATGATGAATAAAAACGTGAAATGAAATTTTGTTGTGGCCTAATTTGATAATTTGCTAGAAAGTGTCTTATTCTTTTTAATAGGTACCAACACTAAAGACTAAAACATACAAAGCACATACTCTTTGTTTCTCATTGCCAATTAACTGTACATGGGTATTCATCATTTTAATAATTAAAGGTACTCTACTTTCAATGCAGTATATAACGTAGTATTTCAAAAGCACACCTGACTTCAAGAAACATACTGGAATCTGTAGACAATTTAGTGATAAAGGGTTGTAGGATCGATCACCAGACTAGGGAGACTGCGAAAATTTAGCCAACAGAACTTTTCTTAAAGCTTTGCTTTATTCTGATTTTTAAAGGGCGATTTATGCAGAGTGAAGTTCAAAGGTAAACAGGTGTTTTGGACTAGAATTTGTAACTCCTGTCCGTCATTGCAACTGTAATCTGATGCATTTTTTTCATGGAAATGTCAGCACATTAAAATTGAAATAACTGGTGAAATATATTGATTTTAACACCAAGAGAATCAGGACATTACCTTAGTGTTGTAGGATTTTGTGGCGTGGCGTAGTTTTGCTGTTGTGGTTGGCTTAATTGGAGTATGATACAATCATCTTCTTCTTCAAGATTAAAGACATTTGGAGAATGAGAAACCCTACTTGTCTCTTGTGCATCTCCCACCTCATTGATCTGCGGCCAAAAGTTAATGCTTTTGGATGAGATAGAATACAACAGTGCGTGTCATGTTAATTGAAGATGTACAGTCTGAGCAAGTACCATCTTTAGCAAGTCCATGTTTTCTTGGCGTATATGGTGTTCCTTCCTGAATAGTTCCATATTTTCTTGATGAAGGAGGTTTCCCTGCAGTGTAATTAACAAATGTGTTAGCTTGTTTGTAGTTATATTGATTTAGCTATGAAATGGGTGTAATTGCCGCATTTTGGAGACCTTTCGGTTTAGTTCGTGTATCTCATCGGTTAGCTTTTGGTCCTGTCAAAGTATAAACCTTGTTAGGATCTGCTCATTTGGAATATATGCATGTATCAAGTCATGGCATGAAGATTTAGTATGTTAAACCTTTTGCATACGGACACCACACAAACTCGTATCCAATTGATTTTCCAAATTTTGTAGCTCTTTAGCGCTCAAACTGGATAGCTCTTGACCCATCATTTGCCTGCATTTTTTTTTCATGCCATATGTAATTAAGGAGTGTGGTTTGTCGGATCGGATAATCCACATGGCACATTTCACATTTATATATCAGCAGATGTATGAATTTTCACTTGGCAATCCAGAAATTCGTATAAAAATTACATAAAAGTAGTATTCTGTGCAAAGGTTTAACATATGCAACATGTTTCATAAATGTAAAAGCTTTGCTGCTGGCCTCATCTTCTTACTAAGATCTTAGCTCATTTTAGCTAGCGTGGCTGTGTACTTTGGCTTCAAGAGTACATCATTAAAGGGTTTTGTAAGCGTTGACTTCCTTTTACCATGCATGATATGGTTTATGGAATACAATGGCATGACTATCAGGTCAGCAGGTAATATGTGTTGCTGTGGCTTTTGGGGAGGATATGTATAATTAGGCCGACCGAGCGAAGCGAGGGAGGACTCTATATATGGTGACTTTGTGTCAATGTGAAGCGTGACATTTTTTTCAATTACACAAAAAAAAATTGAATTTTGGTCCGGACACCTGGAAAAGACTAAGTTGTCCCTCTAAATCAAATTTTACTTTTTTTCTTTTAGATATTTTCGTAAATAAACCAAAAAGGAAGGGCACAACAGTAAATGCATTTTTTATATATTTAAAAACCTCGTATATTTCAAACCACAAGTCGTATTTTTATAAATTTTATATATTTGGAAAGCCCTTTAAATTAGCTACGCAATGAGCACAAACAACGATATTAAATTTTTGTTTTTCAATTTTTTTTATTATTCTCCAAATTTTGCATCTGTTCTACTTAAAAATTAGGCATAGCTTAAAATTAGATATATCTTAAAAAAAAAAATTGAAAAAAACTACAAGAAAAATAAAATGATTGACTAAGTATAAAAAACAACTAATTTTAAAATGAAGAGCACAATATATGGTGTTGAATCACCACCAAATTATTTGCAAAGTAAAAATATACCATGGCCTACATGTCTGGAAAAATGATATTTTCGCGTCGTGTTTGGAAAAATTATACCTTCGTGCCGTCTCAGGAAAAATAATATTTTCACCCGATGGCGGAACTAAATTGTGAACACAAAATTTAGTTTTACGTCAATTTTTTCGGTCGGCCATCCCACCGTGGTAGCGGTCATCTAGTATATGCACACTAGCTTAGGTTATGAATTTGGCTCTTCTAAGACTCTCATTAAAAGATTAGTCCTAGGGATGCTTGTAGTCTTAAAATTTTGAGATGATGAGAGAAGCTCACAGTGATTTTTGTCCTCAAAATTTGTTATAGTTTCTTTCTCTAAGTCTTGTGCAACTCATCGTTCTATTCAGTCAGGGGAACCTATTTTGTTCGTACTTAACTAGCCAATAGAGCCAACTTGATAAGTAATCACCAATGGAAGATTTACTCTATACAGATAGAGATAAGAATACATACACAATTCATATACCAGTCTACATTATTAGTTAAAGTAACATACCGATGGTTTTCTTGCAAGTTCTGTAATTGGTGCCTCAAGGTTGTAGCCTCCCTTTTCCAGAACTGCAAGCAAAATAAGTAGGGTTTTTTTTGCATGGAGTGAAATTCTTGTTAATACATATTAAAAATATGGTCTATCAGGATGAGATCTAATATGAATGCATAAGTTTCTGAGCTTCCCTAATAAATTTCCAAGGATTCAAATGGAGATATCGTTTGAATTTTTCTCTAAATACAGACAAAGATAAAAATCCTACTTATGAAGTAAGCCTTGATTTCTAACAGGAAAATCTGGAGGAATCTAATAGGTTGAAGGCTGATGAAAGAGTACCTTGGCTTCTGAAGTTGCATTCATCAATGGATGGTGCTGGTCCTCCTTCGACGTGTTGTATCGCTCAATTATAGATTTCATGCTATAGTAGGAAAACAGGTAAGAGGATATAATGATTTATATTAATGTTTGCATATGAGCTAAAATTTTAAAACAATGTCACTTGCAAACTAGCCAGATTGCATAATCATTTAACTTACAACTGTGATCTTGAAAACTGGTGTCTATGTAAGTTTTTACTAATTTAATGTTGCCGCTCGCAGTCCATTTTGTCAGCATGCTGTTATTGTAGTGGCCATCAGGATAGATAAAAAAGTTTGATATGACTCAATCATACACAAAGAAGGCAGTATTGAAGCTTATATAAGCAAAGTAGCTGTCACTGGTTTTGTATTCTGGGTCCAAGTCTAGGTCAAATTGTTTGCCTTTGCCAATAATATTGATCTCCAGTGGCATAATACAGTAGGTTGGATACTTATTGAATCAAACTGCACTTAATAAGTGCATGTTATGGGTGATGAAATAAATAAATTACCAATGAGACTATGACCATAGCATAGTCTAACAGCAGTCAAACATCCTCTCCTAGAAGAAAAAAGAGAGCACAGCAGTCAAATATCATATAAAAAACATGTTTCGATCGGTCCATTGTGTTATGAGTCTTATGACCCAAACTCCCACTTGAGAAATGCTATCTTCAGGGAGGTTCCCTGAAGGAGATGCATGACACGATCATTTGATCTTATTGGTTGACTGTACAATCCACATACATCCTATTGAAGGACCTGCACATGCTTAAACCCGCGGCTCATATCTGAACTTAGGATTGCACCATGCATCTACATAAGACAACTGCTCACTAGCACTCTCATTCATATGTAGGAGCTCATAATAACCCTTAGTTAAGCATGAAAACTTTGAGGCATCTGACAGAGTACTAGCACTAAATACGTGTGAAGTTTGACAATGATGGTCCAACACAAGTTCCAATACAAGGAGAAACAGTGGGCTGTTGGAAAAATCTTACTAGTAAATTGGATAGAAAGTAGCTAGTAATTTAATGATTGTATGGAAATAACCATTTTTTAATGATAGTGCATCAGACAACAAGTTAACATCTTTCTTGATTTAAGTAACCAGATTCTTATACTCTCAGTGGATTGGACAATTTCATTACCTTAAAAATATCGAAAGATTTTGGATGAGGCAATAAATGAATATATTTATTTATCTTTCTTATTACAAAAGTAACCTGTTTCTTCACATTTTGAAATACCTAACTAACAAAAACAATTGGAAAACAAGAAAATTCTGGTTTGTTAAGAAAACAGGGATCTAATTAAGTTTTTGTTAAATGGTTAGCCAGTCGCAATGTATACATTACAATATTACAGGAGAGGAAGAAAAACAATATAATGGGATAGGGAAATCGAGTGAACTTTTGATCAAGGTTTCTAGAATTAGATTAGTATGGCTATGAAGAGTAGATGTATCTGAATTATAGTGTTGGAGTTGAACACTAAATCTCTGAAAATATGATTCTTGGTCGGTTAATAGAAGAGATTACTAGCCTGTAAAACAGATGCATGTAGTCCTAAGTGGGCCTTTCTCGGAATAGAAATAGAAGGTAGACGTTTTGGTTTCCTAGAGTGCTAAGGTTCGGATAGCCTTAATCTAGAGTCTTTTGTGTTTTTTTGCTAAGCTCACTTTAAACGTAGAAGTACGATACACCGTAAGTGGACACAATATGATACTTACTCACAGACTCAGACAGTCATGGAGTGTCACATTAGTAGGACACGGCACAGGTACGGTGACCCAGACAGTAAATAAAGTCTTACATTACGGACACGACACCGACACGGATACTAAATGGAATGTCACATTGCGTTGACACTCCATTAGGTACACGACATGGATATGGTGTCTCAGACAGTGAATAGAGTGTCACATTGCTCACACGACACCGATTAGGTACACGACACGGATACGGGTACTCTGACAGCAATTGACGACTCACATTACAGACACGACACGGATACGGGGATACACAAAAAGATTAGTCTAAGTATATTAAATCATTAGAGTACTAATAGATCGATCTATGCTGATCCGATGGAAGTGTGTATAATCTTATGTTAACAAAATTAAAATGTAAAAATATTTGGTCAAAACAGAAAGTTAAAAGACAAAGACAGAAATCAAATAGAAGATCATGTTGTTTAATTCAGATGTATGAAACAAACAAATTTAAAGGTATATCATTTCATGAATAAAATTACCTGGTTTATCACGTTGATTTTAATGAACTATAGTGAAATAGGGATCTCGATCGAGACATAAAGGGATAATCAAATTCAGGAAGGATCTGTGAGTGGATTACTAGAATAGAGAGAAAGAGAGATTACTTGGTACTTGAGAACTCATAGAGCTTGCCAGTGCTGGAAAAGATCATAAGACCAACTTGAGCATCACAAAGAATAGAAAGCTCTTTGGCTTTCTTTAATAATCCGTTTCTTCGTTTTGAGAAAGTCACTTGCCTACTGGTTGTGTTATCGATCCTTCGAATCACAATCTTTCCTCTCCCCATCTTATTTAGCTTGTTTCTTCAAATTTCAAGTATCAAGGGGGTGAGAAAAATGGACTGAGATAAAGAGAGATAGGGGGTGGGAGAGAGAGAGAGAGAGATTTAGAAAGGATATGAAGATCAAAAACAAAAAATAGAGATCTAAAAATAGGAAATGAACAAACTTCCACTTAAAGATGGAACCTAAAAGAAGAATTTCTTGCTATTTCTTGCTAGTCTGAGAGAGAGAGAGGTGACTTTTTTGTTTGACAGAGGTTTTGTCTATATAGGCACCAAAGTTAAACCCTTTAATAGGAAAAGCTAATCAGGTGTTTTGGGAAACAGTAAAAACAACCTATGTCAGAAAACAGTACTAGTTTCTGGTTTCAGCCAGTAAAACCATCAAGTGGTTATCCCAAGTTGGAATAATTTATGTATGGAAATTAGCAAGCACTAAATAAAAATTAAAGTAAACAGCAGATTAATTACTTTATTCGTCCATAATATAATCATATTACTATTTTAATCATATTACTATTTTTAGGATACCCCAATTGTCCTATGAGTCAAGGACACGTTAAAACAAATTACTATTTTAATGTTAGCTAGGGTTTCATTTTTGTTTTTTCAGCCTTCACAGTAGCCTTTGTTATTTTTCCTAATGACAATTATATCCACTCAGTTATTTCCTTATTATGGAGCTCTTTCTATTTTTGTCATAATTTTCAGGTAGGTGTACAAATGTACCTTCTCAATAAACAATTTTCATACTGTCATTGGTCGAAACCCTGTGTGCTGTGACTTTTCTGAGTGTTGGGCGAATGAGAAGGTACGTTTCATACACGCGTGTTATGGGTGCACAAGTGTGCTGTGACTTTTCTGAGTGTTGGGCGAATGAGAAGGTACGTTTCATACATGCGTGTGATGGGTGTACAAAATAGACATTTTTCTCTGTTTGCTCCTTGTGAATCATTGTTGTATAGATTAATGTCATTGTCTGTTTGTTGTGGAGACGTTGATGTAGAGTTTGTTTTAAAATCCTTACTGGTAGGTTTCTTTGAGATGAACTCTTAACTAAGGCAAATGATCCATTTTAAGTAGTTGCAACACCTATGATTGATTGTTTATTTTTATATTTATCGAAAGAGAATGAAAGAGATGAGAAAAAAGAGAAGACTAGGAAAAATAACAACGATACACAACTTTTTACCTTTACTTGCTGTTATACATTTAAAAAGTGGTTATACATTAGGCAAGCCAAACTTTCAGAGCCAATAGAATGTTTGTTGATTTACAATTTAGTTCAATCCTTATATAGAGTCTTCTTTTAGAATGTTTAAAAAACAAAAAATCGTTATCCATGTACTATGTATTATAGGAATTACTATGTATTATAGGAATTAAGTTGTGCAACCAAATGGCCAATGGACCAATTCTAATTATGTACTCCTGAAAACATAAGAATTCAATTCATAGAATTTTGTGTTCATAAACCGATTTTATCCACACCCATCTGATTTTGAGATTTGGAGGGTGTTTCTTTGGCCCTATTTATGGAAAAAACTTTACTGATAGGAAATGAAAACTTGAAACTTGCATTTAATGTAGACTTTACAATTTTAGCGTACCCACTAGATAAATTTAGCATCTCAATGAGTAGATTTGAAGAGATCCTTAGCGCGACTTTGAATAAGTTTCACTGATTTGATATCCCGACATATTCAACTGTCAACAAACGCGCTATTTCGCTTAGCCAATTGATACTTGACACGCAAGTTATATACCTTTATTTTAGAAAAAGATTCGGTTTTTTTTTCTTCCAAAATCTTTCAACGCGCTAAAGCACGTGATCATGACATGTCTTTTACTCTTTTACAGATTCAAAAGTAAATAACAAGTACTGGTCATTACTTAGATATCGAGATCTAGATTAACTTCGCAATTAGCTCTTTTAAACTTACTAAAACTTGTACTTGAACCTATGCTAGCCTACATGAGTTTTTGTCTTACTCTATTCCACAACTTGAACTATACAAGAAGAGGTAATGTTTAGCTTAACTAGGAGAAAACAAGAAGTACGAAAACAGATTTTGTGGGGAAAAAAAGGACATATATGAGTTTATAAGAGAAGTAAACTAGACAGTGGTACGTATAGCTGCAAGAGAGTTCAATATTTGTCTGTTTAAACAGTTCTCTATTATGCATAAAAAGAAGTTAATTATCTTCCATGGTTTTAAGGGTTTTGGAATTTGAACAAATGTGTTAGCTTACTGAACTTAATATAGTCCAATTGTCCTTTGTGTTAGAGTCTGTCTTATGGAGCATGTATGATATTTTTTTTGGTACATTCTTATTTTTGTTCTTGGTTTCCATTAAAGCTAATATATATAGATTAATCTTGTGTAATCAAACCACATAGTACTTGTTGTGTTGTTATGTTTAGCCATTTTGCTAGTCAATGGCTAATCATGGGACAATTAAGAGAAATCCTTTTCTCTGAAATAAGCTTCGTGATGAAGTTTACTCGCAGTAGAACCCACATGGTACCATTTTTATTCGAATTATTCAAGATTTGCTTACCCACTACCATGGCTGTCACCACAGGACGCGTGTCTTAGCGCAACAAGCCGGGTTTATTTTTTTTGACATATCGTACACTGAGCGTCTTTTTCAGTGGATTTTTCTAAAGTTAACCGCAACCACTTATTATTATTATTATTATTATTTATTTATTTTGATTGATAGCTCTGAAATTTTCTCAATACTTTTTTGTATATGATTTAAAAATTCATGTTGCATAATTTTAGCGCTTCTAGCCAACCTAACTTAGTCAAATTGCACACCATCTGGGCCATCAGGCACGTACAGATGCGTTGTATGCGCCGTTGAAGGTGGAACTCCTCGCTGGAAAACAGTCACTTTGTAGTTGCATAAAAATGATAATAACGTACAAGTGATTATTCTTAATGTTTCGTTAACAGAAGGAGCAAGGAAACATTGTTGAGGTTTTTATGCAAGGAGTTGTGATGGTTATGGAGGGTAAAGCTAAAAGCACGGCAGGTACATGTACCCTGTATCATATGTGTCTTAGTTAAATATGAAGCTTAGCTTTTAATTTCTTGCTAATTTCAATTTAGTGGTGTATGAAATGGGTTAATTTGTATGGCAAAAAACTTATTAATCTGCCTAATAAACTCTGGTTGTACCGAAAAATGCGCACGTCTGATTAGGTACTCTTTATTTGCGGTTGTTGTGTGTCTATCTTAATACGTTTTTTTAATTAAGCTTGTATTAGGGGCTAGTTCACATATCATGGAGGAACATGCTATTTTTCATCAGATAATGCTACCCATTTCTGCATAAAATATCTAATGTTGTACTAAGAAAATCACATTAGTAGTCTGTTGCTTAATAATTGAGAAAGTTGATAACAGAAAGATATATAAAACTAGTACGAGGAACTGATAAAGAATGAATTAGATAAACCAGCTTTAGCTGAGAAACCTTACCAACTTTAGCTCAAAGGAGAACAATTTACTTGGAACTTGGGTATTGCCAACTAGTACTACAAACTAAGTCAGTACCCATCATACCATTTTTTAGCTCAAAGTATTACCATTTACTGGAACTTGAACTTCTACTAGTTGCAGAAGAGAGTACAACAACTTGATTCATGGTGTTGGGGTAAGAATGGCAATGTATAATTGAATTCATGGTTTTGAGGTTATTTTCTGTACTTGATTTGTATATACATATAACTTTTCTGATATTGTATTAGTTGAGGCCATGTGAATCAAATCTTTCAAGGATTTGAAGTCACCAATGAGATTCTATCCTACAAACCTTAATCAATCCTAATACTAGGATCCAAGGATTAAGGGACACAAAAACCTAAGAAAACAAAATAAACAATTACATTATAATAAAAAGAACAATGGGCTTTGAACAAGTGTCAAACACCCAATGAATCTCAAGCAACTGGGAAGTATAAAATTATTTGTTCCTAATTCCTAGTACTTGTTTATTTTTTTCCATCTTCCATTTTATTTTTGTTAGGAGATACAGACAGGTATAACCACTATTGGTTGTTCGTGTGAACCATCTCAAAATGATATAGCTTAACATTTACAGGAACAGAAAGAGGTATCTTCCCTTGATATAAAAATTAGAAGATATCATAAATTATTATTTTTTAATTAGAGATTACCATAAATGATACCAACTTGACATTGTTTGAAGGATTATTGTAATATAATTGGAAGGCATTTGTTTAATTAAATTAAATTAAATTTTTTGCTTGCTTGCTTATTTATTTTTTTCCAATTGAAAGATTCTTGTGACTCTTCGATGTGTTCTCTAGTTGCTCCATACGCAACATAATTTTTCTTATGTAATTGTATGTACATAGAGTTTAATAAAAATTTAGATAAAATTATTTGAAATTTATATATTATTTAGGAGGTTGGAAACTATGCGACGAGTTCAAATAAAAATTGAAACGGTGTCGACAAAAATAGTATTTGTTGGATAACACGTCTGATTTGGTTGTTTTTGGTACAAAAAAATTCTAATTGTTTTTGTTTCGATTTTCTTAGGCTTATGTTTTGGATGAAGAACTGAGGTTAGGATCATGTAGTCTGCAGCTATTGGAAGACAAAAAGAAACTGATCATCTAAAAGGTTAGTTAATCTAACAGGATTTGGTAAACACATGAGCCAAACGTTAAATAGTTCGGTTTCTTAAGATTTCTTTTGTTGAATACAGTGCCATTATTAGTTTATTACTTATTTTTTTTGTTGTGGCTTACCCTTCCCAGTAGAAGAAGAAGATATAGGAAACGGGCTTCATGTGGATTGTTTGTTTCTGGAGGTCTTGTAACCTCTATAACATGATGTAGAGGCTAAGAGACAGATAAGCAATTCATTTGATGACACTGTGATTGTGATGTCTGCACCAGTTTCATTGCTTAGCTGTTTTATCTTTTGATTCCGTCATTCCTTGTGTGTATAGGAAAAATCAATCAAAAAATGATCTTGTATGACGCTCTGGGCTCTCCCAACTGAGCTATCCCCGCATATGTTTATTTGATTGCAGAGATGAGTTTGTATCAATTATTTTGGTCGTGACTCATGGGTTTGAATGGCAATGTTTTGATGTATACAAGATGTAGAGTGTTAGATTATGAATATGATAACATAATACTTGATGGGTGTAGATGCTGTGGAAGGTTCAACAAAGGATAATTTAGATTACCCTTCATATGGATTATTTGTTTGTTTTCGAAGTCTCATGACCTCTTTCACATGATGTAGAGGTTAAGAAAATTCTATTAGTAAGAGTTTGATTGTATGGATAATGTTGTGGGTACAGCCATGCAAGGCACTTTTCAAATACCTGAGACACTGAAACTGGAACAAAAGAACTGCATACATCAGTAAGTGTTTAGGAACTAATATTCAGGATGTATCCAAAGAAATTGCGTTTCTTCAAAGCTTGACTTGAGGTGTATGTTTTTATGTATAATATAATGGAAGTAGTGAAATGATACAAACTCTTATGATGTAAAGAGTGTTACACGGCATGGATAAGTTGTTGCAAAATTGTGAATTTGCCGTGCCAAAAGAATTAGGCCAAAAAGCTAAGAACATGTCCCCCCTAATCATTGAATTTTTTTCTTTCTATTTCTCTCCCTCCAACTTTTCTAGATTTTAGTTTCTTTGATAGCTGATACAACTCTTCTCTAACCATACCTGGCTTATGTTAGAAATTCAGAAGTAAGGTCTTTAAGCACCATAGTTGGCTGTGGTTATTGTATTTTGAACTAGTAGTATTTTTCTTTGGATGTCAATTTCGATACTTGGATTTGATAATACATGCAAATATATCAACAAAACTAAACAAATACACTGATAGTCATTTTATAACTATCTTCTAACCAAATATAAAGGTTCTCTACTTCCAATATATCATGTCTATTTTGAAAATCACACCTCACGTCAAGAAACATATTGGAATCTATGGACAATCTAATGAAGGATTTTAGGAGATCAGGTGGTAAGATCTGTCGGCCCCTACCAGTCATCCCAGACTGGCAGACTGCACAATTGAAAGAGAACAATAATTATCTTCAGGCTATACTTTATTCTGATTGCTTATTAATGCAGTCACTGACTGAAGCTCAGAGGGAAATTCGCTACCAGAATCGTAACTGCCATTCACCATTGCAGTTGTTGTCAGCTGCATATTGTTCATGGAATTTTTAGTGAATTAGTTTTTAAATTTTATTATTAGCAATGCATAAATTTTAACACTAAGGGAATCAGGGCATTACCTAGGCGTTGTATAGTTTTCGGGTGTGGCATAGTTTCGCTGTTGTGGTTGGCTTAATTGGAGTTTAATACATTCATCATCCTCACAATTAAAGCCGCTTGGACAATGAGAAATCCTATTTGTCTCATTTGCATCTCTCGCTTCATTTATCTGTGACCAAAAGTTGGTGACCAAAAGTTAATGCTTTTGGACGAGCTAGAACACAACAGGACGTGTCATGTTAATTGAAGTTATACAGTCTATGCAAGTACCTTCTTTAACAAGTCCATGTTTTCTTCATGTTGACGGTGATCCTTCTTGAATAGTGCCATGTTTTCTTGGTGAAGGAGGTTTCCCTGCGGTGTAAACAACAAAAGTGTTAGCTTTTTGGAGTCGTGTTGATTTAGTAATGGAATGGGTAAGTAATTGCCGTATTTGGAGACCTTTCGGGTTAGCTCATGTATCTCATCAGTTAGCTTTTGGTCCTGTCGAAGTAAAAACCTTGTTAGGATTTGTTCACTTGGAAAGCATGGCATGAGGATTTAGTATGTTACACCTTTTGCATACGGACACTACGCAAACTCATTTCCAATTGATTTTCCAAATTTTGTAGCTCTTTAGCGCTCAAACCCGAAAGCTCTTGACCCATCAATTGCCTGCCATTTTTAGTTTTCATGACATATATAATAAAGGATTGCGGTTTGTCAGGAAATCCACATGACACATTTCACATTTCACATATATGTCTAAGTAGGTGATAATTATTCGCTAGAGGACTGGCTTCTACGGCCATCCCTTGGTGGAATCTAGCCATTTTTTGCCTTATCAACATCATTATACTTAACTTTTAGCCGATAATATCCATAGGGGATAAAATCTGATTCATGCTTTTATAGGTACCAACGATTTTGTCCTTAAGAGTTTGTCATAATTGTTATCTTCAAGTGATTTATTCTTGTGCAGCTCCCCGTTCTATTCAGTCTGGGGAACCTATTCTTACCAACCAACAGAGCCAACTCAATGAACACTTAACACCATGGACTATTTACTAATATTGATAGAGATGGAGATATCGACACAATTCACATGGATATAGTAAGTCTTTGCATTTTTTCTTTTTTAGTTTGCATTTATTTGTTCTTTGTTTATTTTCCATAGCAGGCTTGAACAATTAGTTAAAATAACATACCGATGGTTTTCTTGCAAGTTTTGTAATTGATGCCTCAAGCCTGCTGCCTCCCTTTTCCAGAACTGCATGTAAAATAAGTAGTAGTATTTAGATTAATTAGGCTATGATTTGATGTACATGATCCTATTAGCTAGCATTTTATGTAATGTATATTGTGTAGTACTTGTTAATGTGGTCATTATAACTTTTGAAGTTAATATTGGCGACTGCAGTCAGTATCACAAATAAAAGTTAATTTATCATTGTCTGCAAACTAAAACTGGGAACCATTTGTGCAAAAATGTTTATGAGTTGACTGAGCAGAATAATAAATCTGCAGTTGTTAGGATCAATGAAGCATATTCAGGTGCGCCGTGTAGTATTTAGTTCCTGGGTAGCATACAAAGCTCTTACCACCCACAACAGTAACAAAACACTCGAGGTCCAAATGAATCAGGTGAGGCACCAACTCATGTGGAACAGCTAATGGCCAGCATGTGATGGACCAATCTTGGGGACATACTGTAGAGTTAAGCATCGAACACAGGATTTTAGGATTCAAATAGGAAACTTATGTTGAAGGTTCTAGTAAACAAACTTTTCATGGAAGCTTTAATTCTTGCCAATTGCCTGGCCACAAAAATCTGTAGACTGCAGAATAAATTCAAGAACCATGCAGTGGAGGTGGTCTAGAACCTGTTCGCTAACATACCATTACTGCATGTTCTGGAGTTTCATCCCCGCAGAAAGGCAGCCACATTTTCATGTGTAACTGGTAATGAACCAGAAGGTTTTTTAGGATCTGCTGTAGAACTAGACCTACAAGATTTTCTATACTAACTCTTGAAATGTCTGAAGTTGCTGACGTATTTACTGTTTGTGCATGAGAACATATTATTTAGTGAATACTCATCTGTGTAATACTGTAGTTTATAATTTTATAACCAGTTGGCCCCAGGTACGGAACCATTCATTCCCTACTGAAGGAGAAGGGAAGTTTCATAATTTATAAATGATCATGAACTGACTGTCGCTTAGGCAAATCTCAGGCTCAGTGAATATGACACTTGCATGATCTTAACTATTCTATTATTGCCTTCTGGTGATTTAAATCCTAGGAAGGAACGGACACATGTCAGTAATTCAAGGAACTAATTGATTAATGTCCTACGGCTGGTTGGTGTTATCCATTTGAGTTTGACAATAGTAATGAGTCTGAAGTAGAGAAAGAATTTCTTAATGGATGTGTTTGTGTGTGGTATTCCAAACTCTGACCATTATGTAACAAGAGAGCCCTTTTCTTGATCAGCATATGTCCTATCTGTAGAAGGGAGTGGGAAGTTGGAAATTGGACTCTGCTGACCGTGTTTAACTGACTTTGTGGTTTTGAGTGAAATTTGGATTCTTTGCTGGAAAGTTTCTGGAAAGGCAGCTGTTTACAAGGAGGTGTCAGACAACAATACTTGGAATTATGAAAGAGTGGAGAAAGCTCCTTGCTGCGCACTTGGTCTCTATGTTTGAATCATTATATCACAATCAACTTCCAAGCATATCGAGAAACAAAAGTAGAGGAGGAAATTGTTTCCGACAAGTCTGTTGTGTGTTCCATTTTCCTAGTATAGGGTGGAAGCTGTAATTTAATCCTGTTTGATGTTCTGACCATGAGCATCACGATTTTTGTTTGAAGTTTTCTCTTAACATAGATGAACATGAAATCCCACTTATGCAGTATGCGTTTATTTCTAACTGGAAAAGCTTGAGGAAAATAACAGGTTGAAGGCTAATGAAAAATAACCTTGTCTTCTGAATTTTCGTTCATCAATGGACGGTGTTGTTCCTCCTTCGACTTGTGGTATCGCTCGATTATAGATTTCATGCTGTAAAACAGGTAAGATATTGTTAGTAATTTACATTAGAGTTTATATAGGAGCTAAATTTACACGAGAATATCACTTGCAAACTAGCCGAATAGCATAATCACCAAATAATTTAACATACAACTGTGAATTAGGATTTTTGGAATGTTTGAAAACTTGTCTAGTTAAACATGTCTATATCGGTTTTTACCAATTTAATGGGGCTGCTCCCAGTCCATAATGTCATCATGCTGTGATCTTGATTTTAGCGGCCATCACGATAGATAAAAGTTCGGCACAGGAAGAACCGAATATGAAACTTATATATGCAAAGTATCTGTTACCGATTTATAACTCTTGGTACAAGTCTAAGTTAAATCATTTATCCGGTACTCATTGAAATCAAAGTGCACCTTATGAGTGGAAATTTTAGCCATTTATTATCTAGAGACTAAATCATTTAGGAACACTAGTGGGTGATAAATTACCAATGAGACTATGATCAGGGCATTGTCTAACAGCAGTCAAAAACCTAGAAGAGGAAGAAAAGGGCACCGTAGTCTAGTAACTTCCATTTTATTGGTTGACTGTAGAATCCACATACGTTATTTAAGGACTTGTGCATGATCACATCTATTGTTTAAGTAGCTGTATGGTGCAATGTTTATCGAAACTTTGGATTTAACTTAGAGAACTTCTTCCTAGCACTCAACAATATCATTCATAAGTAGGACCTCACGATGACTCTTAGTTAAGCATGAGAACTTTGAGGCATCTAACATAGTACTAGGACTACATAAATACTTGTTAAGTTTGATAATGACGATTCCAACACAAGTTTCAATACAAGGAGAAGCAGTGGGCTGTTGGAAAATTTTTACCAAGTTATTTTGATAGAAAGTGGGGAAACTTGGGGATATGCCCAAAATTGACTGTTATCTTGGAGATACGCCCCAGGATTCCAGTTTCTGGGTATATGTCCCAAAGTAACCGTAAAATAGTCAGTTTATCGCAAATGTGTCTAAACTTTCTCTTTAATTGCTTCGAGATTTTTTCTGTCTGAATATGTTCTTGAACCTACGGTGCTACACATATGGGTTTTGTTATCTTGTGCACCCATGCACAAGATAACAGCCAATCATTGGCATTGGAAATGATAAACACCAATAAAAAAAAATTAGGGATAGTGTTTTGTGCATTTTTCTCTATGCAAGTGTACACTTTCCCTTCTCCAATGCAAAACATATTATCTCTTATATTTTTTTATTGGTGTTTATAATTTCCAATGTCAATGATTGGCTGTTATTTTGTGCACCCATGCACAAGATAACAAAACCCCTCATATATAGTATATATGTCTTTTAATTCGCATATGTAATCCCAAGTGTGCGAATGTTGACTACTTAACGGTTTTGGATGGGATTTTGGATGGCCGGGGCATATTCCCAAAAACTGAAATCCTGAGCCATATCCCTAAGATGACAGTAGATTTTGGGGCATATCCCTAAATTTCCCAAAGTAGCTAGTATTTCAATGATGATTTTAAGGAAATTAACCATTTTAAATGATAGTGCACCAGACAACAGCAAATCAACATATTTCTTGATAGAAGTAATCAGATTCTTATAATCTGGGTGGATTGGAGAATCACAGTACCTTATAATTATTGAAGATTTTGGATGATTCAATAAACAAATTTGTTTACTTACTTTTCTTAATTCAGAACTAGTTTTTTTTTTTTTTTTTTCCTCTCGTATTGTGAATTACTTAATGTATGTGTCGTACTCTTTTTCATGATTTAAAGAAAATTTGGTTAGTTAAGGAAATAGTGATCTAATTAAGTTTTGTCGGTTGGTTAGCCAGTTGCAACTTATACATTTACAAGATCACGGGATAGGATAAAAACAACATGACAGGACAAGGAAATCAGGATATAGATTTTTGATCAATTTTAGGATTACATTAGTAATTTAGCATGGCTACAAACTGTGGAGTTATCTGAATTACAGTTTTGGTTAATACATAGGTTTCCAAGGGCACCAAATCTCTGAAAATATGATTCTTGATTTTATTTTTTATTTTTTTCCGTTTCTTGATTGGTTAAAAGAAGACGCTTATGCACAAGACGCTTTAAGTAGACACAGCACATTTACTAAGAAAGTAAACAGAGTGTCACGTTAGGCCCGCGACACGGATAGGGTTACATAGCGGCACCTGCATCACAGGTACTCGGATATGGAGACACACAAAGATTGGCATTAAGTGTATTAATCCATTAGCGTACTGATGGATTGATCTATGGTGATCCAATTGAACCGTGTTCAATTTATTTTCACAAATTAAAGGGTGAAACCAATTGGTCAAAATAGAAAGTTAAAAGCCTTAAGACAGAAATCAAATTCAAGGATATTAAGTAGAATTTTGTACACTAATTAAATTGTATTAGTTCATACTCATGCAATGCATGCTATTTAATTCAGATACATGAAACAAACAAATTCAAAGGTATATTATTTCCTGAATAAACTTACCCTATAAATTATGTTGATTTTGACAAAATCAAATTAGGGATCTCAATCGACACACGAAGATAAAAGTATGATCATATTTAGACAAAATCAGTTGAGTAAACTACGAGAGAGATCAAGTGAGAGAGATTACTTGGGACTTGAGAACTCATAGAGCTTGCCAGTGCTAGAATAGATCATAAGACCAACTTCAGCTTCACAAAGAATAGAAAGCTCTTTGGCTTTCTTTAATAACCCATTCCTTCGTTTTGAGAAGGTCACTTGCCTACTGGTTGTGTTATCAATCCTTTGAATCACAATCTTTCCTCTCCCCATCTTATTTAGCTAGTTTCTTCAAATTCCAAGTATCTCCTGTACAAAGAAGTCAGGGGGGGGGAGGGAGGGAGAGATAGAGGGAGAGAGGGAGAGAGAGAGAGAGATTTAGAAATTAAATGAAGATCAAAACAAAAAAAATAGAGATCTGAAGATAGGAAATGAACAACCTTCCACCTAAAGATGGGAACCTAAAAGAAGAATTTCTCCCCTTAGATGGGAAGCTAAAAGAAGAATTTCTTGCTATTTTTTGCTAGTCTTTAGTTAGCCGGAGAGAGAGAGAGGTGACTTTTTTGTTTGACAGAGGTTTTTGTCTATCTAGGCATCTAAGCTCACCCTTTATTAGTTAAAACTACCTATGTTTGGAAACGGTACTATTTTCCTAGTTTCACCAAAACCAGTAGTTATCCCAAGATGGAATACTTTATGTATGGAAAAAGAAACAAGCACTAATCAAAGATTAATGCTTCAAAAAAATAAAATAATGTATCAGAGCACTTTAATTACTTTTTTGTCCATAATTTAATCATATTACTATTTTAAGGATGTTCCTATGGGTTAAGGACACGTTAAAACAAATTACTACTATTTTAATGTAGGTGGTTTTTTTTTTTTGCCTTCACATTAACCTTTATACAAATGTACATTCTCATTAAACAATTTCTACAGTCATTCTCTAACACCAATCTTACGGTCAAGACAATTTCTACAGTCATTCTCTAACATCATTCTCTAAACGATGTATGCTGTGACTTTAGATATGTATGAAACATACTGGTAGGTTTCTTTGAGGTTTACTCTTAACTAAGGCTCAAGATCCATCTTAAGTAGTTACGAATTATCTTTTATCCAAATTTCCTATAATTACGCGGCAACTTTTTGATCAACATAAATATAGCTAGACAGGAAAAAGTGTAGAAAATTGTCCCAAGGACGGTATATATTGAGTGGTCGATTTACAATCTTAATATTTATTGTATTAATTTCTAGAGTAAGTGATGCTACCCCTCACCTGGGATTGATTGTTTTTTTTTTTTTGAAAGGGAATGAAAGAGCTGCGAGATAAGATAATAAGAGATAACAACAGTATGCAATTCTTCGCCTTTACTTGCTGTCTTGCCGTGATGAATTAGCAATGTGGTTATACGTTAGTCAAACCAGTTATTCAGAGTCGATTAAAATGTTTCTTGATTTACAATTTAGTATCAATCCTTCAAAAGTTTTATTTTTCAAAGGGACTATTTGAGTTTACAAGAGAAGTGGACTAGACAGTGATATATGTATAGCTGCAAGAAAGTTCAATATATGTCTGTTAAAACTGTTCTCTAAAATGTATAAAAATAAGTTAATGTTTTTCCATGGTTTTAAGGGTTTTGGAATTAGATCAACTGGTCAGCGTATTGAACTGAATTAAGTCCCATTGCAACTTTGTGTTATAGAGTTTGTCTCATGGAGCATGTACTTCTCATAGTTTTGTTGTTACATTTCTATTTTATTTTTGGTTTCTAATAAAAAGCTATTTCTTGTGGAATCAAACCAAATACTAAGCGTCGAGTTTTTTTTTAATGAAGTTTTGGGACCAGTTTACTTATAATGGAGGAACATGCTAATTTTCCTCTGATGATGCTACCCTATTAGTAGGTAGTTGCTTAATTGCAGAGCAAATCGATAAGATAAGATGATAACATAAAATATAGGCAAGTAGTACGAGGAATTGATAAAGAATGAACTAGAATCAACGCTAAATTTAAAGTCGTCTAAAATTATCATATATCTGTCCAGGCGAGGCAATGTCGACATTACTTATGGGTGTCTGATCTGTTTTTCCTCCCTTTTCAAATTTGGAAAAGATATCTGCGTTCAAAAGAGATGTGCTTTTATTTAGCATGGAAACTATTTCTATGGCAACTTCAGATGATTTTTTTCAGAAAACAGTCAAGTGCAGTAGTACAAACCAAGTCAGTATCCATCATATAACTTCAGGTGAAATTTACTTGGAACTTGCAGGATTTCTATATTCTATACAAAAAGTTTTTTTTTTGAAAAAATTCTATACAAAAAGTTGCAGAACAGAGATGATCATCCTGGACATTTTAGTAATGAAGTTTACATGCATACAAGTAAAGCATAATCACACTGTAACTTTTCAATATTTTTTATTGGTTGAGGCCATGTGAATTGGCCTTTTGAGGATTTGAAGTAACCAATAAGATTCTAACCAAACCTTAATTAAACCTAGTACCTAGGATCAAAAGGTAACGGGTACAAAGACCGATTTTCATTGGCATTTGTATATATATAAAAAAAGAAGATTTGGACAAGTGTCGAACACCCAATGAAGGTCAAGCTTAGTTTATAAATCCCTACTTGCGATACCAAGAATATCCTCTAAATTTCTAAAGTCTAACCTAGTAACTTTGTTTCTGTAGCCAGATTTAAGCACCAAAGGTTATCCATGTGCCCCCAAGCCCAAAATGATGGATTAATAGAGGCAGATAACCCTCATAGATTATCATCAATGTGGTTAAGTGCTCCCTCCACTTGGCCAACCATCAAGTGGTTTGATGGTTGGTATGCGTGCAATTCATAAATGATTCCACCTGACATATTTTGAAGAGTATTTTGTTATGCAATATAATTGGGTTTGGAAGGCGTTTTGTTTAATGAAACTATTTTTCTAGCTAGTGGTCCGTTTTTTTTTTGTCTTGAAAGATTCTTCTATGGTGCGACTCTTCGTTGTGCTTTCTAGTTGCTCCGTACGAAACAAACTATATGTATGCTTTGGTGACGTTATTATATCATATATACCACTACACCGTCTACACGATGAATTAGTTGGAAAATGGAAAAAAAAAATGTAACTAAGATTTAAGATTTAATAAGGTTTCACCTATTTGTCACCCACATTTTTTTTATTTGCCACTTATTTTAGTTGCCACATCTATTTATCCTATTTCTCACTCATATATTTTACAATATATCCTAAATGATACTCTTTGATTTTGGTTCCACTTATTTGCCACCCTCATTTTTCTTATTTGCCACCTACATTAATTGTCACTCTCATTTATCCTATTCACCACCCATATGTTTTAGAATATATCCTAAATACTACTCTTTGACTTTTTATTCACACTCCATATTAAAACCACCCAAATACTAAACCAAAAGAAATAAACCCTAAAACAACTATTCTTCTCCTCCCACCACCGTCTCCTTCTCCTCCCACCACCGCCGCCTTCTCCTCCCGTCCGTCAGTCCGTTACCTTCTCCTCCCCCATCTCCACCAACCGGTCTCACTTCTTTTTTAACGATTTTTTATTAAATAAGAAGGGAAAACTCATTCAATTAATTGGTAGCACCCGTCCTTGTCCTCTTCCACTTCCTACGTACTGTAATGCCTTTATCTCTTCCTCTTAGGTATGTTTGATGCAGTCTACCTCATACGTATTTCTTGTCAGAGTTTGCTTTGAAGATTATTTTCTCTAATTATTGATTTAATCACTTGAAACATATGAGTGTTTGGACTTTGCATAAAGAAGATTTATCTGCTCTGCATTAATGTCTACAATTCTTAAGCCTTAATCTTCATCTAAGTGAGTCAGCGCATCTGTTATCATCGTAGGGTAATCTTTCCTTTTTGGTAGTTGTACTACTGGTACCTCCGTCATTTTGACACTCGTTTTCCTTCCTCTCTTCTTGTCAATTTTGTTCTTCCATGGAATCCGTTTTCCACTATCCTTCTTCTCTTCTTGTTTTTATTGCTGTATTATTAAAAAAAAAGATCATAAGCTTTTGGTGAACAATAATGGTTAGATTAATATGTGTTTAATGAAAAGGGAAATTAGAATAACATTGAAAATTATAGTCAAATTATATTTGACTTTTTATAGGTGGTAAATAGGAAAATTAGAATTGAAAGTTAAATTTGTTCTGGAAATTCTACAGTGGGTGGAAATTAGGAAAAGTGTGGGTGGCAAATAGATGGAACCTTGACTTTTTATTCATACCTAACATTAAAACCACCCAAATTATAAACACAAAGAAAACTAACCCTAAAACAATTATTCTTCTTCCCACCACCGGCACCTTCTGTGTGAAGAAGTTTTTGATCGATTATGATCAAGAAAGAAGTTTTTGATCGATTATGATCAACCCTATAAATCAAAGAAGGAGAGTTTTAAATTATTCAAGTTTTACAAATGAAAATAACTTAAAGTGAATTTAGAGAATTCATTTATAGATGATTTGGGGGAACCGTGTATAACCATAACCAATTGAATTTTTCATCAACCACAACCAAAGTCATGGTTCTGAATCCTTGCTAAATTGGGGCCTATGCCACTTAATTGGGGCCAATTAAAATTGTATTTCCACCCGAAACAATGATAAGGGGTGTCTAAATTTATTGAAACTTCCAAAATTACCCTCTAAAAAATACTAATATTACTAAATTACCCTTCAACTCTTAATAATAAACTTAAACTAAAATGAGTTTTCATTTCTCTTATAAACCGATTCTCCTCTTCTTCTTCTCCCTCTTTTTTCATTTTTTTGAAACCAAAACATCATGGATTATCGACGATCCAAATACGATTAATCGTTATTTTCTTCTATAAAATGACGAAACATACAAGAGTGAAGCATCCTCCTAAACGAAAATTTCCTAGTAAGGATAATCCTGGAAATATTGAAGCGATTCGAAACAAAACGAAGAAACGGTTGAGGAAGTTGCACCATCTTTGATCGCACAGGAGGAGGAAGTGGGTCGAATCAGGTACTTTTCTATCAACCCAATCCTCTAAACTAGGTTTTAGTAACATGTAATCGCTTAGAAATCGAATTTTTTGAAATCAAAACATTTCTGTGTTCACAGAATCGGATTACGTTAATGTCTATATAACCCGATTCATTTTAGAAATGGGTTATGTTCTTACACTTATAAACCGATTGTTCTGCATGTAAATTAGAATCGGAGAACGTTAATGTATAAATAGCCCTATTCTTGTAGCCATTGTTTCTTTAACTAATTTTTGTTAGAATCGAATTACATATGTGTTCACAAAAACCGATTGTGTAGCCATAAAATTCTTAAATGCTTAGTTAATAATCGGACTTTATATGTATATCGAGAAAACTGATTATTAAAATCGGGTTACATTAGCACTTAAAAACACCGTTTGTTGGTTTAATTGTTATTACATGATAAATCGATTGTTTATTTGTTATGTTCTGAATCTTTTTTTAGATGTATATCGAGTAAACCGATTGTATACCTTGACTTAAAAAAACATGCATTCGATTCCATTGGTGTTTATTTCTTAACTCCGTATTCTACAGGCCAAACAAGGGCAACCAAGAAAAGCAAGCCGAGCCTTTGGTACCTCATCGAAAAGACGGTCCAAATTTGAATGCTTCGCACCGAAGGGCCACGGGGAGTAAAGCCAAAGGGATCATCATCAATGACCCACCATCTGAAGCGGAGCAACCAACACATGAAGAAGGTGGTGATAGAGAAGTTTCCGAAGAACTTAGTGATGAGGAAGTTAATGAGGAAGAGAGTGGTGGAAAGGAGATCGATTAAGAAGAAAGTGGTGGAAAGGAAGATGATGAAGAATAAGGTGAGGATGAAAGTGATGAAGAAGAAGGTGAGGATGAAACTGATGAAGAGATATGAGAAGTTCAAGAACAAGTCCAAGGAGGAGACACTGAAGAAAAAGGTAAGACAGATGGTAAGAAGAAAGATTGTCCAAACAATAGGAAAGGGGACCACATGCCCGACCCGCTGAAGATGTTTCCTCGCGGCCCTAAGGATCCCGTTTATGGGTTACCCGGTGATGGAGGACAGATGTTATGGGGGTACAAAGATAGTTGGACCGCCTTCGTCTTCCATACAATAGTAAGTACCTAAACCTTATGCTATGTGACATACAAATTATTATTCGTATAGTATTTTGAATGTTGTCCATCGGGTTTGTTTTGTTTTATAGGATCACAAGGATGCCGTTCGTCTTATGAAGCCAGGAACATCAGTGAGTATGATGAGGCAGTGGCCACTGGAAGCAATAGAAATAACCGTTGGAGAAGTTCCGGAAGTAATCGATCTAGTCAATTCAACGGGGTTGATACCCGCGGTCGAGAATTTGGACCTTGGTTATGACAAACCTCTTTGTTCCGCCTTTGCCGATAAATATTATGGGGAAACATATACTTTGCATCTTCCGTTTGGAGAAATGACGATAACTCCAGATGATGCGAAGTTCATTACCGGGATAAGCATCGATGGTAAAGCCGTGAAACACAAAGAGTACGCGCAAGAGCTTGAGTGGGACAAGATTTACGCGTTCACCAAGGAAGTGTTCCAATGGGATGAGGACATGACCAAGAAACATATGCTAGTAGGCAAGTCAAAGCAGAGGATATTCCATCTCAAGAAGCTGAGGGACAACTTCATGGGAACAAAAAAGCTTCGTGCTGAGTGAAAAGAGGTGACGCCGGAACGTATCATCGCCACGGCCAATGTGTATGTCCTCTACATCCTGGGAGTTGTTATCTTCCCCGACGTTTCCGGTTTTCGTGTGAGCGCCAACTTTATCAAGCTGCTGCAACCATTTGATAAGATTCACGAATACTCTTGGGGAACTGCCATCTTTGCACACTCGTTGAACGATTTGAGAAAGGCTTCTCGGGCTCAAAGGAACCAAATCGGAGGGAATATGGCTATTCTGCAAGCGTGGATATATTTGCACTTCTCAATATTTTCTCAAAGGGCTTTTGAGAACAAGGACTGGGACCATGGGTATTATGGAGACAAGTACACCTACAAAAGTAAGCGGAAGAATCAAAAAAAGGATTATCTGAAGTTGAGACGCGAGTTGGACAACTTGACGACGAAAGATTTTGTCTTTGATCCTTACAAAGAGTATTTGGCAAAAGGAAAAGGAAAGAAGGTTGGGTGCGAAGAGCAAAGTGATTATTGTGGGATTTTGTTTCACCCAAGAGGATATGTAATGTAAAACCCGTCGAGAGTCGCAAGAAAATGCGGTTATGTACAAATAATCCCAAAGGAGCACAAGATGTTCAAAATCAATGAAAAAAAACCAAATCCTACGATAATGATATTGACATTGTTCACAAGCCTTTACCAGCATGTGATTATTCGGAAGACGGAGCTTTTCATAAATATCCTCTTCAAGGTCCATCTCGACAGATGATGATACATTTACGGGTTACATGTCGTGGTACCTCAATGTTTCGCATACTCGAGTGATACGAGTAGATGAGAGGCCCAAGATAGAGGACAAAGATACGTCTCTCGAATGCCTGGTGCATATTTTTACTCAATTACGGTTTTGTTAATGGTTTTAGCATTATATATTGAATTTTGTTCTTTGAAATTGAAACATAGAACACGAGTCGGGCACTTGATAACCCAAGCAAAGCTAGAAATCAGGGAAGGGAAAAATGATAACGCCAATAACAAGATGATCGATTAATTGAACAGTCTCGAAGATGTAGAAGCTGGTGCAAAGTTTGGGGAGCTGGAGGAGGAGGAAGAGGAGCCAAGGAAGAAGAGGAAGAGATCCCCCCCCCCAAAAAGATGACTGAAGGTGCATCGAGCAGTGCCCAACCTGGTAAACGAGGACGCGGCGGGCGTGGTCGTGGCGGTGGACGTGGTTGTGGTGGGGATGTTCATGATTGAATTGTTATATTCATGTTCATGTATTTAACTATGGATAATTATGGAGTCAAAACTTATGACTTATCTTAAACTTATTGTCGAATTATTTTTGGTTATATTCCTAGTTTATGAATGACTTATTCTGGTTTCTTTTGAAAATTGTTTGTGTTTGTGCAAGACGTGATTAAATAACCAACTACAATGTGTTTGCAAAAAATGCATATTCTGCCATTTTTCAGTCATAATCGGTTTACATGTCCACATATGTAATCTGATTCTGACAGTTCCCCAGAGGTTCAGTTTCAGAGTCGGTTCACATGTACCTATATGTAATCTGATTGTTATGTAGAAAACTTCTGTAACATTTTTTGCCGAGAATCGGTTTATATGTACCTATATGTAATCCGATTGTTGTGAAGAAAAGTTATGTATCTTTTTTTTCTTCCAATAATCGGATAACATATGCTTTACAAAAGCCCGATTAGTGAGAGGCATATTTTATAAGCTTTTGTAAGGTCACAATCGGTCTATGTGATCATTTCTAAAATCCGACTGTTTATATTGAATTAAAAAAAAAATAGTCGTTGAGACTTCATCTATATGAGGACAACCTCTTTGAGCCACTCCCACATGACACACTTATCCTATAAAATGGAATGGGAACCATTTAAAGATTTGTGTCTCTTTAAATCATTTGCTAATACGTTCCGTGAACGTCCGAATGGAATCTATTCAATGTTTTGGAAGAAAGTTAAAGAGTTCTTTTACGGATGTACCATTAATCCCAATAACCGTAAATGAAGAGACTTGGCTTTTTGATTCCAATACATAAAAAGCGCAATGCGAGAGTACGTAAAAGTTAGGAATATGGTGTACCACTATCATCCACGAGCTCCTCTTAGGGAAAAAGTGAGTAATGCGATCATCTTTATACCTATGTCAAAAGTTTACATACTAACATTTAAGAATTCATTGAATTTCAGCTGGAACGTTTCAACGGGATATGGAGAATTCGTAATGGGGAAACTAAGTTCATTCACCACAAATAATATACGACGTTATACCGATGTTCTCGGAGGTTCATTGACGAGCATTTGATGTGTCAAATTATAGAATTCCCATACCGAATCCTATATATGTACTGCGCAAATTTCCTAAACTATGTAATGAATATTTTGTTTCTGAAAGTAAGCTATAATCGGATTATATGGATATATATAAACACCGATTTTTGTAATAAGTTTATGTGAGTAATGATTATACTCCGATTCTGGGTTTACATCTTCATTTGGGATAAACCCAACCCAGAATCGGTTTACAAAAGAACTAACTTCTGGATCGAGTCTTTTGAAGAAATTTTTTTTTTTACAAGTGTTGATTATGCATTAATCATAGTTAATTTCAGGATTATCTTGATTAAACATTATTTAATTATCCGAATTAGCACTAATTTCATAAGGGAATATTAGGTATTAACATATATATTGGATAAGGGGTTTCTATTAATTGTTACTTAATGATCATATTTTGTCATGTAGCTATAGGCCCAAATTAAGTGGCATAGGCCCCAATTATAGCAAGTTCTGAATACCTACGGATGAAGTTTATCTTCCATTTAATCATTTACACCCATCCGCCAATCTTCATGAACCCATATTTATTCTTAAAACAAAATCAATCGTACTTATTTTTTATGAAGACCAAGTGAGAAAAAATTTCAGTCTTGTATTCTTGTTTGCGGTTCATAAATGGACCCGTCGAAGAATTTAATCATACAATCTTATTGATGTGAAGATGGATTTTTTATCGATGTGATAGATTTTACATTTTTAATTGCTTGATTGAGTTTTTTTTTTTTTTTTTCGTGGAACAGAGTTTTTTTTTTTTTTTTGAAGATAAGATTATCAAACAAGTCGATCAAGTATCAGCCGTGAATTTTAAAATATCTAACATCTATAAAGCATTGTTAGAAGTAGTAAGAATTCAGACCGTCAACTAATTTGTATTATGTTTGACTTTTTATAGGTGGTAAATAGGAAAAACACAATTGAAAAGTAACATAGTTTTAGAAATTTTAAGATGGGTGGAAAATAAAAAAAGAAAGTTGTATTAAAAGAAAATTTTGTACAAGATTACAACAACATAACAAATTCTTTAACAGACATCACACGTATAAGATTGAGCTCCAATCAAACAAAATTGAATTTACAGGAATGTTATCAAAAACAGTAGTCTCTGAAAACCAAAGAACTATTGTCTATCTTATAAATAAGCACAGCTCATCCATAGTCTTAGCTCTGCCTCCATACACTCTAGAACTCCTCTCCTTGTAAATATGCCATAGAAGAGCATAGATAAGTTTCCACCAAATCTCCATACCCCTTTCTTGTACATTGTTTAATTTCCAAGATTCAAAATGTCTCCACACAATACCTGGAGCTACCCAATCAATTCCAAAGCCCTCTAAGAATTTTGACCAAACTTTGTAAGAATAATCACAATGCAACATCATGTGATCTGTTGTCTCAACTTCAGAATTGCAGAAAACATAATTCACAGACCGCATATCCATTCCTATGTGCCTTGGCATTATAAGTGTAGGTAGAGAATCATGAAAATAAGCCCATAGCATAAAACTGACCTTTGGTGGAACATGTTTCTTTCATAGAAACTTGTTAAAATCTCCAACTGGATCATCCTGCACTTGTAACTCATAACATTTTCTAACTGAGAAACCTCCAAAGAACTACACATTATCTTCCTCTTCATTCAAACCATGCACAGGTCCCAATTCATTACAAAGCAGATCCCACTCCAATTGTTCCATTACTAACAAATTCCTTCTTGAACTGCAATGCAATCTTCCATTATGTATCATCTCCACCACTGAAGCCAACTTAGTATTGCAAGATTTGTAAATTGCAGGAAATCTTTCTTCTAAAACACATCTGAAGTCCAATTATCCAACTAAAATCTTAATGATTTACCATTATTTAATTTGAAAGACAAATGTTCCTGCAGAAAAGAAGATGAATTCAGGATGTTCTTCCACACACTTCTTCCAACTGGCTTCACAACATTACTTGGCAATGAAATCTCACTATTGGTATTAAAATTTTGTTGCACTATTTTCCTCCATAAAGATTTTTTATCCCTGCTATATCCCCAAATCCATTTTGATTTCAAATCTTTACTAGTGAATCTAAGATTTTTTATCCCTAATCCACCTAAAGTCTTTGGTTCACAAATTTTCAACCAAGAGACCCAGCACATCTGTAGTGCCCCCAAAGCTAGCAGATGACTAATCTAAAGAGATTAACGAATAAAGAGGCACTAAGAATCTAAAACATTTACTTAACATTCAATTAAGAAATCTGCTACAAAACTCAAACCAAAACTAGCCCCGCTCTGAAATAAATATATACAAGAACTCCTCTCAAATGATACATATACAATAATCATTAGGTTTAAGAATAGAATATACACCATAATAAACATAGTCGAAGTTATCCAACTAACGAATTCAACCCTTGAATCTTTCTTTGTGCAACTCTAATCAGTATCTGAAATTGAAAGTGGGAATAGGTGAACACATCATCCCTAAAAGGGGTGCCCAGTAGAAATAACATTTAACTTTCAAGAAATCATGGCAAGACATGGAAAACAAAGCATGTTTTCCTAAACATCAACAAGTGACCAAGTCACTAACATAAACAAACATGTATATGGAAAAACTCCTTCTTCAAACAATTTACTAATATGGTTGTAAATTCCGAAATCACAAATTCACGCCTATATAGCTATGGATGTCGACAATTTCGAACTCGCAAACTGATGACAAATATAAACATAAAAGATGAATTCATGTGGATATAAATGCAAAGGAGTGTATCATATATACCACAGGTGGAAATTCTTATTTCCCATAACAATTCATAGTGACATGCATTGCATTATAAGTCCATTCCAAACCATGGAAAGATAAAAGATTCAGCAGAATAATCATAACACAAACTAAAAAATGCATGAAATGCACAAACAGACAATGCATGAGTTTGTAAACATAAACCTTTGTAAAAGAAACAACAATGGTTTCAAAAGAGTTAAATGCAAATTCCCACCTATTTTGATGACAAGCCACACCTACCTCAAGATCCACGATCAACTGGTTCATCCTTTGAATCGATCGTTCTTAAGAAAGATTAACTGTTAATCATACAAGAACTCTAAGAATCTCGCCAAAATGGCTCACCCAAGAATCATACAAGTCTATCTAATGTTTCTAAGCCCGTTATGGATTTATAGATTTTCATTCTCTATTTTTAACATACCTAAGGTTTACTAATCCAATTAGGTTGGTTCTGTAATCCATTAGATATGTCTTACGAATATCTACAACTTTGTAGAAGAAGTCGAAGGCTAATTCAGACCATAAGGATCCAAACAATCAAAATAGGAATACTAGGTCTAAGCCCAAGTCCGATAAACTCATCCCATTAGCACAATGCCTGGTCCAACTGGTCAACTAACTAACAGTCAACAAGGTCAACGTCTAAAGGTCAGGTCAACAGTCAAAATTCAAGGTCAAATGAGTCAACTGGTCACGGACATAGGTCTTGTGACTCGGTGAGTCAAACATATTCGACTCAGTCAGATAAACTAAGTCAGATAGAGTCGGATACTTAACTAGGATGATTGGCTTAAGGCCATGATTATGTTTTAGCAGCAATACCTTCATGAGTTCTATCATACTATAATTATAAGTTTGATTACCATAATAATTCATTGAATTCAAAAGAAATTCATATTTCATTCACAATTATGGACTAGGCTTACCTGTGATAACAGTTGCAAGCTTCTACAGAGTCTGCTATCTCTAATGATATGATATTTATCAGTTCTTTCATTTCCTATACGTTATTAATCCATCTCATCTTCAACTTAAATGTACAATATCTCAATCAAACTCAGTTTCTCATATTACCAAGACTGCACTGAATGATTCAGTTCGTTATTTCATTACCACCTGCAATACTTCACTAGCTATCCATCAATCCACTGCTTAGCCAATGCATCTCAAACTCAGGCCACTTCTACAATTCCACTCAACACAGCAAGAACACCCATAGCTAGTATGGGACCCTCTCAAGCCTACAGCTTCATCTCAATCCTAATTCAGGAACAACCTATCTTATTTACATTCACATAAACAGAACAAACCCATTCATTCACCCCTGAACTTCAATCACACTTCCATCTTAGATTCAACTGCAATATACCCATACTTAGGGCTGCACATGGGTCGGTTTGGGTCGGTTTTGGCCTCACCCACCACCCAACCCACTGATGGCGGGTGATAGGAGTTGTCACCCGCACCCAACCCAACATTACAACGGGTCAGTTTTCAGCCGACCCACATTACGGCGGGTTAGATCGGGTGGGTGGTGGGTTACCCACCATAAAACACATTACTTACCAAAAAAAAAAAAAAAAAAAAAAAAAGGTTGTTAGAATCTACTGATTAAACTCTCAAACTTCAATCCATCAGCAGCAATTCAATCTCAATCAAGACCAAAATCTCACAGTAATTCTCGAGCCACAAAACCCATCTTGAATCTTTGGAGGTTCCATCTCATCCTTCTACTGATTTCCCACTTCAAACTCAAAACTCCAATCAAAACCCAACAGATCCAATTAAATCCCTTTTTGACAGCAGAACATCATCATCTTCTAACACATTTTACCGAGCCTCAACAGCAGCAGCAAGCCATAAACCATATACAAACAACATCTCCCTTCATAAACAAAATTCTTCACTTTCCGGGGTTTGAATTCAATTATAGAAGTACCCATACAAACACAGTCCAGATTCACGGCACAGAAAGAAAACAAAATTGAAACTTGTACTAATCAAAAATTACAAATTTCAATTTAAATTTAAATTTATGATAATAAAACAATCAAAACTTTAGAAAACAATAAAACCCTCTATTCAGAAAGGAAAATGAAAATCCTTCTATTAATTTCAATGTTACTCACCATTTTCGTTTCAAAATTAATCAATCACTTCGTGGATGTAGCTTTATCTTGTCCCTGTTAGGTGATTATTCTTAAGCTTTGTAAGGTGGTTGGGGATGCTTCTGCTTGTGCAACTTAAATCAGAATTCTAACCTAAGTGAATTGAAGAAGACTGGAGAAGATAAGATAATAGAAAAAACGAAAAAAAAAGAAGCGACTAGGGTTAGGTACTCAGGTTAGAATTCTGTATTATATATAAGCATTGAACGGATAGGATTAGTGGTTGGTATCTAATATAAGGGTTAGGGTATGTTAGGCGGGTGGGCGGGTTGGGTCGGGTGAAAATAGGTGCCACCCACAACCGATCCAACATATGCGGGTGAAAATAGGTGCCACCCACAACTGACCCACGCCTAGGTGGGTTGGGTCGGGTACGTGTAATTTCTGGCGGGTGCGGGTTGGGTCGGCGGGTTGGGTCGGGTTTGTGCAGCCCTACCCATACTCAACAGAACTTCCATTAGTTCAACTCAGTTCATGCACCTTACCACCACCTGTAATTCCAACCCAAGCACAACCCTGTACCAAAACTATTATTTGCAATTCAACATATTATACAAAATAAACTTCAGCTTCATTGCATAATCATCAACACCCATAAACTCAAAAACTCATTAACATAACATATAACTTTAATAATTCATTTGAAAAGAATAATTACCTTAAATCAATCCAACTCAAGCAATTGAATTATATTTCTCTTTACTTTGACCTGACTCAGAAATCATCTCAATTTCCTCATAAAACTCTCAGTAATATTCTTCTTTGTATCTTCATCATTACTCATCACAAACTGCATGATTTCATATTCAAACTAATCTTTTAATTATACTTGGATGATAATATGAATATAATTTTAGCCATTGGATGATGATATGAATGTAATTTTAGCCGTTGATGATGATGTCCAACAGCTAGAGAATATAATTTCAATCTAGCCCTCTAATTTGACTTAATAAACTCAAAACAACCTTAACAATTCTTATATTTTATTTATAAGGACTTCTTCCCCTTTAACCAGATAAACGTGTGACTTGTGTGCGAGATTAAACTCAATCTCATTTTAACGAAGATTGGTCAGTTGATTTGAAATACAAAGTGTAGGTGAGGATAAAACGGGTGCATGTTGAAGTACGAAATCTGGTTGAAAGTAAGCTAGAGTTGGAAATCTAACTTCCTAAAGTTGATGCTATATACAGTATGCATGATTCATGAAAACTTCAAATTATTTTCAGTAATGTTGCATGGGTTTTAATAATTTTTTGTTTTTCTGAAAGTGGGTTTTAATAATTTGTTGATAAAAAAATCAGTGGTGATCATAAGAAAATCTAGATTTTTTGATTTTTCAATTTTGGGTATGTTGATGGCGGTGTTGTGGGAGGAAGTGAAAGTGAAAATGGTGGTGGTGGTTCTATCAGGGGAAGTGAAGATGAGTATGGAGGATTTTGTTAGTTACAATCGATCTTTTTTTTCATTTTTTTTATCATAAGATTCAAAACTAAACTCTATCTTAATTTAGTCAGTTGGTGAAGATGAAGGGGCTTGGGAAAAGTGAGTTAATAATTAGAAATTAAGGTGGAGGGCTTATCAAAAATTGTTCGCCCTTTAATAGCTGGCACTAGTCGTCCTATATTTAAGAAAAACAATTATAACATTTCAGGTACGTCCATTTTGCATCTAACGGCCGTGTATTTGCTAGCTTATATACCTTTCCCGCACTGTCGTAGGGATAGCACGACCCAAAGAGAAATAATAAAGAAGAAGAAAAAAAAAGACTTATCTTCTTGACCGGGTGAAGATAAGACCAACAATAATTATTAAGGTATACAAGAATTGATAAGGGCAGCCAGGGTCGGCTAAGATGTAAAAATACTATTTTACCCTTCTTACGAATTTGATATTTCCCTCTTCGTACGGTGTCCGAATGACACGCTCGAGTAGTCCATTTCACGCAACTCTTCGGGTTCCATCTGAAGATGTTAATTACGTATCTAAATCATTGTTAGATGAATTCTTATTAATTAACGTTCGTGTTAAACTAATCGAGTTACTATCGGCTACTTCTTCACTTGACTGGTCTAATAGCGTTGACGTGCTTGAGAGTCCTTACAACATCTTTCTTTTTTGTGGATCAGAATCCCATAAAACAATTCTCATCAATCTTGTGAGCTTCAATTCTACACTAGCTGGAATATGAATATGTGACAGAAAATAAATTGGCAAACTTGCCAAACAGCTCTTAATCAAAACCAACCTCCCTGCCTGTGACAAAAATCTCTTTTTTTATGAAGTTAATTTAACCTCCATTATCTGCACCACCTCATCCCACACATATGCACATCTTGCAGTTGCCCCTAATGGTAAACCCAAATACCTTTTAGGTAACTTCTCCACTTTACAACCCAGCTCTAAAGTCAAATCCTTAACCACATCATCTGATCCAATACTAATCATTGAACTCTTCTCCAAATTTAACTTCAACCCAGTTCAAAGTTCAAAGGTATTAAGAATGATAAACAATTTCCTAATCTCATCCATATTTTCATTAATGAATATTAAAGTATCATCAACAAACTGCAGATAAGACACCATAACACCATTTTCTACCACCTGAAATCCTTGAATTTGACCTCTCATAATAGCATCTTTCAATAATTTTGACAAAACTTCCACAATAAGCAAAAAGAGAAATGGAGACAAAAAATCTCCTTGTCTCAAACCTTTAGAAGGCTTGAATCCCTCAGAGCTACTTCCATTCACAAGAATTGAAATATTTGATGAAGTAATGCACCATTTTAACTAAGTAATCCATCTACCTCCAAACCCATGTTTCTCCAAAATCTTCATCAAGGACTTCCATTTTACATGATCAAATGCCTTCTCCATATCAATTTTACAAAGAACACCTGGAATTTTCCTTTTCAATCTACTGCCAATACACTCACTTGCAATTAAAACCCCATCCAAAATTTTCCTATCTTTAACAAATGCACCCTGACATTCTCACACCAATTTATGCATCACTCCCTTTAACCTATTAGCCAAAACCTTTGAAAGAATCCTATATGCATTTCCCAACAGACTAAGTGGCCTAAAATCTTTGGGTGGACTTGAATCTTTCTTTTTTGGAATTAGAGATAAGAAAGAACAATTTAATCTCCAGTCCCATGTTCCATAAGTGTGAATCTCTACCATTAACTTTATAAAATCTTCATTTATTATAGGCCAACAACATTTATAAAACTCCATAGAAAATTCATCTGGAACTGGAGATTTATTCTTCCCAGCACACTTAATCACACCAAACACCTCTTCCTCAGTAAACTCCATCTCCATATCCAACATATCTCCCTCATCAATACTTGCAAACTCCAAATTATCCAGAGAGAAAGACACATCATTATCTTCAATGTACAAATTTCCATAAAAGTTCTTCATTTCCATCTTAATAATATTATGATCAAAACATTCAGCACCATCTACAACAAGTTTCACAATTGTATTCCTCTTCTTCCTTGCATTAGCTATTCTGAAGAAGTAAGAAGTATTAGAATCCCCATATTTGAATTCGTTTTGTTTTTCCCTTGCATGCCATTTCCTTGCTTCCATTACTGTTATATTCTTCAGCTTCAACCTACGTTGCAGTCTATCACTAAACTTCTCTTCACTCAAAGGATAAGTTTCCTCAATTTCATCCAGATAATCAATCCTCTCCTTCAACTCTTGTTTTTCCATTTTAACACCACCAAATTCAATTCATCAAGAATTACTTCAAGTTCTGTAACTTTTTGAAAAAGATGAAACTAGAAGAACCATCAAACTTCATCATCTCCCACCATTGTTCAACCAATTTCTTAAAGTTTTTATGAAAAATCCAACTATTTTCAAACTTAAAGTAAGGCTTACAAGTGATACCTGGTTTTGTGACCAACATTATTGGCTTGTGATATGAAATTACTCTTGTAAGTGCCATTTTCACAGCTTCCGGAAACATAAGATCAAAGTCCACACTCAGCAAGAACCTATCCAACCTACATAATAATGGATCATATTGCATATATGACCAAGTAAATGCTCCCCAAAGTAATGGAAAATCCACCAGATCCTGCTTATGGATGAAATTATTTAACAAATTGTTGTTTCTGCTATCACCTCCCCCTATTTCTCTCCTCATTACTTGTTATTGCATTCATATCACCTCCAAAACAAATTGGACCATCCCACCATCTCCTTACCTCCTCCAAATCATTCCCAAACACCTCCCTTTCATTATAATCACATGGAGAATACTGTTGCAAACTGCCAGCTTAGACCCATTTGACTTAAAAGTATAGCTGATTGTAATATTTTTTACTCCCATTCTCTCCCCCTCCTTTACTAAATTATTTCTATCCCAAACTGTGATTAATCCACCACTACTACCCACATAAGGCATGTACATCCAATCAAAATCAATATCATACCAAATTTTTCTAATCAACCACTAATTCATCTTCATAATCTTTGTCTTATGCACCATGCACAAGGAGCATTTATGACTCACAATAAGATTCCTTAAAGCCACCATTTTATCATAAGAATTTAGCCCTCTAACATTCCATCTGATTATTTTCAGATCCATTAACAACTTCAATTTCAACTTGAAATACCTCATTCAAAGGATTACCAACTTCTATTACACCCTGAGATACTTCAATTTCACCCTGAAATACTTCAATCAATGGATTAACTACAAGTAATTCCAACTCATTAGCCCATACCTCATCCATCATCCTCACAACATCCACCTTCTTATCAGCATTAATATTCTTAAACCTTTCTTTATACTTCATCACCTGTTTCACCACTACCTCAAGATGCTCCTTATTACCTTCACAAACAGACCCATCAGAACAACAATGAACCATCATAAGCTTAGCATCTTCCATTACTTTTTCCATACTTTCTTTGTGTGACAATTGAAGATCTCCCAGCTTCATCACCACCTTGTTTTCAATCTCCGATAACATATTAATATCCACCAACTCTTTATTACCAATAACATGTCGTTCCTCACCTCTTATTTCTTCCACATCCTCTTCAATAATTGGTTCATCCAATTCCCTAGAATTCAAAACTCTCTCAAAGGTCGAATTTTGTTCAAACAAAACCATCTGCCTTGGGTTTGAATTTTTTTAGACCTCCCTGTTGAAACATAAGCCCATCAACTCGACCCATTTTCCGAGTCAGATCTCCTTTCAGCTTCATGCACTTACTCTTTCCTGTCTGTTTCATTTCTGACTGAACTTTCCTCAATCAATGCCATATTCAGCGCCATCAAATTTGAATCAGCAGCATTTCATATTTTAGATTGAACAGTCTTCTCCGAATAGTTATCAAACTTCCTTAATTCTTTCCAATATTCCTCCTCCATTAGCTGAATTTTCTCATCATACTTCGGATCTCATTCCGCCGTCAGCACCACCTGCTCTTTTTCCACCTTCACCACTATCACCGCCGGCAAAAGGTTAATATCACCATTGACCAAGATGCGAAAAAAATAATGTCCTTCTCTTCTTAACGACTCCATTGCTATTTTTGAAACTTGTCCCTTCGACATTTGATTCCCTATACATGCTAGAACATCAGAGGACCATTGAACTGATTTAAGTCCCTTAATTTTAAACCAGTGAACTGGTTTTCAAGTTTTCTATATAGTAAACTCCACGCCTACCTTCTTTTTGTTTCTCCTCCCACCTTATGACTAGATAACCGTTGGTGTATTTATTCCAACGAATGAAACCTTTATTTAATAATTTTTTATTGTAACGAAATCAATCGTTGATAAAATATTGTAACGCTAATAATAATGACACTTTTCCAACATTTTTTTGACGTTACAATATATAGATACTAACGTTTTTTCAACGTTACAAATTCCTTGATTTCGTGTAGTGTCCAATGACGGTAAATGTACATTTGTGTATGTATACTCGAGGTTATTTGATCCACCACTATTGTGACAATAACCTTTATCCCTGGAAATGTTTTCATGTTATAGTGAATGAGCTAACGAATTTAACGAGCCAAGAATCACTTAATTTTGAGTTATAACGATGAAGTTATGAGTGATTTATTAAAGTAACAATTATAAGTGTTGCTGTAATTGTTATAGTTCGTTAGTAGGAAACAATCCACGAACTATTTGTAACGGTTCACTGACTTGAGCCCAATTCGTGACTAGAAGCCATTTTTGGTCCAGTTTTTGATGTTTCCTTATCTAGGAAAGATAGCTATTAATCCAAACATATTTTATTACCATATTAAAGTATTTGTGATTCCTTCCTCAGATAAATTGTGATTTATTCACATAAATACAATATTTTTGCTAAATTAATTATTTATTTAATTATTTTGGCAAGATTTGTAACTTAGGAAAGACTCTCAAAATTAAGATAGTCTCGAAAAAGGAAAATAGCTTTGCTTAGATTTCAAGCTACCTTGTTCACTATAAATAAAGGGTCCGTGAGTACTACACGTTTATATCCCCTTAGGGAAATTGGGGTAAGCTTCATAAGGTTGTTTTCCATGTCTTCTGTTCTTCATGAAAAAAAGTGAGATAAAAGTCTTTGTATTGGGGATCACAAATCCGAGTTGGATTTAATCTTCGTGATTTTTTTAACTTGTAATCTAGGTTTTTCACCTCTTGTCTATTCTAACGTATTCTTTTCTGATGTAAGACCATTTAAGAGTTGTTGATCATAAACCCTAGGTTTTGATAGATTTCATTTCTCGATTGTATACCAACACATGTTAGTCGAAATTGGGATTAGAATAAAACTTGTATTAAGGTATCTCATCAAAATCCTTAAGAAGTTTTAAACAAGATATCTCTAGATTTATTCTAGTTGTTCTTGTTGTAGAATAATTAGGTTTCTCTTTCTATTTTTGAAGAGTATAATAAACCCTAATCTACAAGTTTGTCTTGATACTACTTTTACCTAGTAATTGTTTTTCTCTAAACAAACACAAGATATCCAAAACCTTGATTCACATCTAAAGGGAAATCAAATCGTTGTTTTTGTAAAAACAAAAAGATCGAAAAGTATGAACGTGTTGTTTCTTCTTCTAAAGAGAACTAACGTTCTGCTAGAAGATTTTTGAGAGTGCTTCTGAATAGAACCTCGTTCTGCCAGAAGATTTCTGAGAATAACTTCTAAAGAGAATTGTGTTCTGCTATAAGTTTTTAAGAAAAGAATTCCTAAAGAGAATCGATGTTCTTCTAGGAGTTCTACAAGTGCTTGAATACAACTGAATGAGGTATTACATCTAGTATGAATAGGTAGTAGGAATTTGGTGTAACAGCTTATAATGAGTGTGTGTTTATTCTTGACTAGATTCCGGGGTTTTTCTGCATTTGCGGTTTCCTCGTTAACAAAATTTCTAGTGTCTGTGTTATTTCTTTCCCGCATCATATTGTGTATCTTTATAATTGAAATATCACAGGTTGTGCATTAATAAATCATCATTGATAAATCCGACCTTGTTTGTTGGATAGGATTTTGATTGATCTTGGATATTGGTCTTTGGTTTCGTTCAAGTATTTCTCATATCAATCAGTCTCATAAATTTCTATATATTTGATTTGTTGATTGATTTGAGCTAAAGAGATAAACTCTTTAGTATTATTCTTTGATTGATTTTTTACTCTCGGAATATTATCAAGGTTTAGTCCATACAGATTTCCAAACGAAATATTGGGTGTGGTTTAGTACCCCCGCTTTTTCAGAAACCCAATAAATTTTAAGAGTGAAACACAAAATAATCTTATGAAAAAACACTAACCAAGAAGGAGGGCCTTACGTGCACGAAGAGTGGTTACTGACTCGGTATTTGTAGAACATTCTCATTGGATCCTAGAAACCTCCTTTTGAAGTTGAGATTCGTTTCGCCTTGAGTACGGATCTTATCATTCTGATTCTGAATCCTCCATGTACATCAGGCGATGGCGAAAGATCTAAGTTTTGTAAGGGGGGTTTATTAGATAATACGACAATATGATGACAAAATCAAATGGGAAAAGGATGATGACTTTCCAGGAATTCAAAAGAAAAACGATTCCTAGAGCTCGCAACTGAGGTCATCTAATGTCTATCTTGCCTATCAAGAGAAGATTCAGAGCAAAGCCTTGTCATCGCGCTACATAAAATCTTTGAAATCGACTAAAAATCTTTGAAATCGACTCCTTATAAACATAAGCATCTTCAAGTACGAGTGGATCCAAGCCAGGAGGGCGAGAAGACATGCCAACATGAACACAGAGAACATAATTGGAGGATTTGTTAGGCGGATCTTCAACAAATTGAATGTCTGGATGAACTGATGCGACATTCGTATCACCCATGCTAGATCCACCATACTTGACCAAAGCAGTATCCTTCTTCAATTGAGGGGTCACAAGGGTACTTATAGCTCTTCCAGAGCTTAAGTTCTTTGAAACTTTGTTTTTAAGAACTGTTTGCGCCCGGAAATATTTCCAAGCACTAAACACGATGATTTTGGTTTGGTTGATGGAAACAGGGTTAAAAACATGAAACCAGAATAAAGAAATGAGATACATATTTTATGTGTTTCGGCATGGTTTGCCTACATCCACGGACGAATCCCCTTGGGAAGAAATATTTTATTGATATTTTTATTATGGTGTATCTTTTTCTCTATTTGCTACCCTCTCCATTTCATAATTTACGTCCCTCTATTTATACAATCCTGAATATAAATGGTATTTACTTCCCTTTGCATTAATTCTGCATGAAACTACTCATTCATGCCTCCTGAATTAATTTGTATGAAACTGCTCATTCATGCCTCCAGAATTAATTCTGCATGATGGAAGACGGGACTGATGATTGACAGGCATAATGACTGGAAGTATGGATGCATGCTGGCTGGAAGGATGAATTGAATGGATGATATGCATAATGGATGGAAGCATGGATGGAGGTTGGAAGGCTGAATTGACTTGCTGACATGCATAGTAGCTAGAAGCATGGATGGAGGTTGGCTGGCAGACTAAATTGACTGGATGACATGCATAATGGCTGGAAGCATGGATGGAATCTGGCTGGCAGCATAGCTGACATCACGATAGAGACTGGTTGGCAGTGCAATAAAGTATTTAGCTGGGAATTATTTGGCAGCACCGATGGCATCATGGGTGGAAACTGCATGGAAGAACCATTGAAAATATAACCTTGACATTGACTGATGGTTGACTTTGACCTTTGACCGAGCGTTCACTTTGACCATTGACCGGGCGTTGACTTTATGTAATACTGGGCTGGCTGGTGGGCTGCTTCGGTTGACTGCTTAGAGGGCTTGGATGAGGGCCAATAGATGACTCAAGTACCAATTTGGCCCATTTTGTGGCATTTTTACTTATGGTACAAACATCGCCCCCTGTTAACCTCCAACTTGTTGGGGGTTAAGAATTTTTTGTTTTCCTTAGTCAATGACAAAACTCGCCCCCAAGTGTGGATTATTGATGTTGAGGTGATTGGAAACCTTCTCTTGCTTGTTTGCGGAAGTCAAGACGAAAACAAGAGTTAATTTCTATTGTTGAATCGAAAAGAAAACTCCCTTCGTTGATTGTGGAAATCGTAGTAAAGTCTCCCCCAAGTGAGGATATTGTGACTAGGAGATCAGCGGGAAACAATTGGGCATGAATAGTTATTTTATGATAAAACTAGACTGGAGGCTGAACTAGACTGCAACGGAAGCGTGATACTGGAGCAGAGTGATGTTGAAAGTGAGCGGTAACTGTTGATGTGAAACTGGAACGTGGTAGTTACGCAGAACTAAACTAGTAACTGTTGTTTGTAAAAGAGGATATATATTTGACGTCACTCGGATGGAATCTGTGTGAGCTGTTGGTATTAAGCTGCTGTCAATTACGGACTGAGTCTCGGTAGTTGCGAGAGAAAGGGTGTGAACCTTTAGTAGTTGAGATGATAACAGACTTTGTGTGTTGCTGGACCTCCAATGGTCTCGATTGTGCTACTGGATGTGACATCGATCTTTATATGTCTTCAGTAGTTATATGAATAAGGATAGCAGCAGAGATGTCGACTAGATATCAATAGTTGATGCGAAACTAGATAACAATAATTGTGGTGAGATGGACTGCGACGGCCACAAAAACTGTCATCCGCAATAATGAGGAAAAATGGGTTACAATAGCTTTGATAAAAGATGGTCTGCAGCAGCTATGATCAGCTGGACTGTAGGAGCTACAAACATAGCCGTACTACATCAAATGCGATCAACTGGACTGCAGGAGATTCGAACAAAGATGGACTGCAGAATGCAGCAACGATGAGCAAAGTTGTACTGCAGCAGTTGTGGTTAGCTTGACTGCAGGAGATGCGAACATAGCTGGACTGCAACAGCTTCGATCAGATGGAATGCATCAGCAATGAGCAAAGCTTCACTGAAGCAGCCGCGGTCAGCTGGACTGCAGGATCTGCGAACATAGCTTGACTACAGCGCCTGCGATCAGTTGGAATGCAGCAGCGACGAGCAAAGTTTTCACTGCAGCAGCTGCGATCAGCTGGACTGCAAGAGTTACAGACATAACTGGATTGCAGCAGCCTCGATCAGCTGGACTATAGCAGCGATGAGAAAAGTTTCACTGCAGCATGTTGATCTCACTTTAATGGACTGCAACAACTTCGATCATCTTAAATACATCAGCGACGAACAAAGTTTCATTTCAGTAGATGCGATCATCTGGACTGCAGGAACATCGAACATAGCTGAACTGCAACAACTTTGATCAGCTGAAATGCTGCAGCGATGAGCAAAGATGCAGCTGCAGCATCTGCGATCAGCAGGACTACAAGAGCAGTGAACATAACTGGATTGCAGTAGCTTCGATCAGCTATACTACAACAGTTGATGAGGAACTAGATTAATATAGTTCGATAAACCTAGGTGTAACAGTTACAAATAAAACCAGACTGCATCAGTTGCGTCCAACTGAGTACATGATTGATGAGCAAAATTGGAGTGCATCAGTTGCGTCCAACTGAGTGCAGCAGTTGGTTTTGAACTGGACTACAACAATTCGATCATCTTAACTGTAGCAGTTTAACATTACTGATTGCAATAATTGCGTCAAAATATTATGGTGTATGCTCGCCCCCTCTTAATCCTGTAACTCGTTGGAGGATTAAGAAGTTTGGGTTACAAGAAGTTTCGATTTTCAGAAGCTGAATTTCGCATTGCATTTAGGTGCTATGTAACTCGCCCCCAAGCACATGGAGTATCACGTAGCTCACCCCAAAATAGTTATTTCAGACCATGAGGTGTTACATATCTCTCCCACAAGTGATAGTAAGTCACGTTGAAGTGATATGCAACTCGCGCCCCAGAAGATGGTGATTATCATGCTGCTCAATGCTCGCACAAGGGTCTACTTCCTTGCTTCATCTTGCTCGCGCATGAAATTTTGAAGCTGTCTGCTATTTGGAATTCACACGGGGGGTGGGGGGAATCCCACTATTCCAGATGCACGCAGAATTGAAATGTGTGCATTTCCTTGGGAGAAAATGCTTGCCACATTGTAGGTGTCCCATTGAATAAAAGTATGAATGATTATATGAAAAGATGCCAAAATATGTAAATTGTATACGTACCATATTTACTGCGATTTCGTTTATGAGGTGATTAGGATGTCCACTATCAAGTGTAGTTGCCTTAGCGTCTTGTCCTGACTCAACAACTAGATTTGTCTACGGGACTGGAATGCACCAGTTGAATCAAAACTGGATTGAAGACAGTTTCCGTGGAAATGTATTTCAGCAGCTACGATCAGCTGAACTGTAATAGTTATAAGTAAAACTAGACTGAAGCAGTTGTGAGGAAAACTGTACTGAAACAATTTTGAGGAAACAGGACTACAACAGCTCCATCAACCAGACTGTAGTAATTATACGAAAAAAAGACTGCGACAGTTCGGTCAACTAGACTACAACAGCTCGATCAACTGGACTGCAGCAGTTATGATGATCAATGAACATAAGTGTCTCGAGATTTGTAAATCTACACAACTAGCATGAACATTTCATGTTGTGGACTTAAATCGACACAACATCAATCTTTGAGGATTTCGTTATGGCTTCATATGGTGATTAAAATGCGCCCCACTTAGATGTCGCCACTCCAATCTCAAAAAATAATTTTTCTATAAATGCTGAAGTTGCGTCCTCATGTTGTAGGAAATTGATATGGGATCGCAAAGGGCCGAAAATCGTTCAATTCGGACGTACGATGAAGAAGTTATCGAACAAACAAATTTGCATGTCGAGTAAGCCGAGAAATAAATTGTTGTCGAGGAAAGAGCAGGTGATGTGGCACAACTTCTACTAATATGATGGCAAGTTGCAAATGTGGATATTTATATGAAAATGTGCTAGTTGACATGGCACCTGGTTATCATGTTGGTGTCGCGATCCATTTTTTTAAATAGCTTTTCTCGATGAGTTCCACGCTCCAAAAATGTTGATGATGTGATTATTCCAAAAATATTCTTCTCCAAATGTAGAAATATTACCTTCATGAAATAGTATATCGAATGAAGGTCGCAACGAGCCAAAAAATCACCCAATTCAGACGTCATATGAAGTATATATCAAAGAAATAGGATCGACCGCCAAGCCCAAGAATTAGTGTAAAATGTTAAGTCCAAGAAGGGAAATTTGATCAAGCCCACAGAGGGGCGTAGAAATCCGCAATCCAAATGAATGTGGGATGAAAAATCCATGAGCCAACAGCTCAACTCGGCTTGCTCAGCGAGCCAACTCAATTCAACTAGGAAGGTGTAAACATCCTCTAGTGTAAACGATTGGGGCGTGAACATTCAGGGGCCACGACCTTAACTTGCTCCGAGATGCATGGAATCAGGGCCATGGGATTAAATTGCTCCGCGATACACTGAAGTATGAATGATATGCCGGTCAGGGTCGGCCGCCGGGACGCTCTGCCGTGTCGCGTCGCCGGCGAGTGTTGTCCATAATGCTGACGTGACTTAGTTACGTGGATACCATTGCTGACGTGGCATTTCCCAATGTATATGTTTGTTGACGTGGCACACTAAAGAGGCGTCATCTTGTTGAGGTTGTTCACTGAAAAGGCGTCATCTTGCTGACATGGTACGCTGACGAGGCTTAAATTTACTAACGTAGCAAGCTGACGTGTCGCAGTCACGGGTGAAGCGGCAGCTGACATGGCGTGTTCATTGACGTGGGTGAACAGAACTGTTGAAGTGGGTGACAGAAATTTAATGTGGGTGAACGACTTTGCTGAAGTGGGTGAATGAAACCCTAAAATGGGTGAACGGATCTGCCGCCGGCCATCCTTTTTTTTTAAAAAAAAAAAAACTTTTCGTAACGATTTTCTGGGACTGTGGTCTTTCCTCGAACATTTTGTAACAGTTTTCTGCAGACCATTACTATTTCTTTCAAACTTTCTTTGGACTTTTAACAATGGTTTTGGTCACTGTTGCCGGTTATCATAGACTTTTCCGCCACCGTTTTTGCTATGCTTTCATGGCCTTTTCTGGAACTTTTTGAGATGTTTTTCGGGGGATCTTTTCAGGAAACTTTTGTGATGCTTTGCTGGAGGTTTATCCTTAGGGAATCCGCCTCATGTGTTTTTCGTATGTGCAGCTGGTGCAGGTAGCTACGGACTTGGAAATCGGACAAGGTGGAGGTGATTTTGACAAGCTACAAACTCGAATATGCCGCTGATATGTTATGGATGAACTGATTTTTTTTCTTCGAACTTTGGAATGTAACTTGTTGTAGAACATCATGCCAATAATTTTTGTGATCTATACAGCGAGTCAGCTTTGGTGGCTTCCGACTTTGAAGCTGGACTACAACAATTGCGATCAAATGGACTGCAGTAACTATGATTAACTGGACTGCATGCAACAGCTGCAACAACTGGACTGCAGTGATTGAAATCAAAACTGGACCCATCCGTATTGCAGATCGAATATCCAACGACAATTTTGATGATGTTTTTACGCCATCTTTTACCGTGGATTGAACGTCCTGACAATAGTTTCAACAACCCTTGTAGTGGTATAGATTGGGTGCTTTCCAAAGGTAATAGTTTTGATGGTGTTCCACTCCATCTTTTGAGGCGGATCGAACGTCCTGGCAACATTTCATCAGGCTTTGTAGTAATGCAATTTTAGTGGTTTCTGAAGGTAATACCTTCATCAAATCTTGAATTGTGAATATGGACTACAACAGTTGCGATCAACTGGACTGCAGCAACTGTGATTAACTAGTCAGCAGCAGCCGCGATCAGCTGAGCTGCAACTATTACGATCAAAATGGGCTGCAACAGTTACGATCAATTGGACCGCAGCAGTGATTTTTCACGACGTTCAAACAGATTTTTAACAGACTCGATTTTAAAGCATTCTGTACAACTTTTCTCAATGGGAAAACACGTTCCTTTTCTCGTAACTCCCCTAAGTCGGCGCCAATGTTTGCGCCCAGAAATATTTCCAGGCACTAAACACGATGATTTTGGCATGGTTGATGGAAACATGGTTAAAAACATGAAACCAAAATAAAGAAATGAGATGCATATTTTACGTGGTTCGACATGGTTTGCCTACATCCACTGACGAATCCCCTTGGGGAGAAATATTTTATTGATATTTTTATTACAGTGTATATTTTTCTCTATTTGCTACCCTCTGCATTTCAGAATTTACCTCCCTCTATTTATACAATCCTAGATATAAATGGTATTTACTTCCCCTTGCATTAATTCTGCATGAAACTGCTCATTCATGCCTCCTGAATTAATTCGCATGAAACTGCTCATTCATGGCTCTAGAATTAATTCTGAATGCTGGCAGACTGGATTTATGGTTGACAGGCATAATGGCTGGCAGCATGGATGGATGTTAGCTGGCAGGCTGAATTGACTGGCTGACATGCATAATGTCTGGAATCATGGATGGAGGCTGGCTGACTGAATTGACTGGCTGACATGCATTATGGCTAGAAACATGGATGGAGTCTGGCTGGCAGCACGGCTTACAGCACGGGTAGAGACTGGATGGCAGTGCGATAGAGTATTTAGCTGGGAATTGGTTGGCAGCACTGATGGCATCATGAGTGGAAACTTCATGGCAGCACCATCAACAATACGGCCTTGACATTGACTGATGGTTGACTTTGATAGTTGACCATGCATTGACTTTGACCATTGACCAGGCGTTGACTTTATGTAATACTAGGCAGGCTGGTGGGCTGCTTCCGTTGACTGGTTAGCGGACTTGGATGAGGGCCAATAGATAACTCAAGTACCAATTTGGCCCATTATGTGGCATTTTTACTTATGGTACAAACAAGAACATCCTTCAAATATGAAAAAGATCCTTTCGCAGAAGTAGACTTAGATTTGAGTTGTTCTTGATTAGCATGAAGATATGGAACTTTGGTATTTCCATAAGATTTCTTGTACTTGGGAGGAATTTCCTCACTTGGTTCACCTCTTGTGGATTCGTCATCTTTAGAATCACTCTCGCCCGACTCATCTTTCGCAAACCAAAAAAAGATAAGCAACAAAGGAAACGATATTGTTATAAATAGTAACGCGAGTTAGTATTTCTTACCTTCTTGGTTCGCAAAGATTTCTTCTTATGAGTAGCGTTTTCCTCTTATAGTTAGAAAAATCTGAAGGAAATATATAAAATGGGGGCGCGAAGAAAGATAAAAGCGGACGCAAAATTAAAAGATCAATACCATCTTAGATGGTTCTGTCCAGGCAAGGGATATATTGCTTGAAGAAGTACCCCTCGATCGGACCAGTGTGTTCAGATCCATCCTCGTTTCTTCCCCCAGATAAAAGGGCCTTCAAGGGTCAAAGGAAACCTCATCCATTTGGATTCATTTTATAATCGAAGATAATCATTGGTGTTACTATATTGATCAACATCATTCATGATTTTATCCTCCTTCTTGATACTTTTTTATCGCATGAGGTGATCTCCCCAACGCGAACCTTCACTGCAACATAGTGAACCTTGTAATGCTTGAAGAAGGATTTAGCGGTATAATCTTCAGGATTATAATCGTCTTCCAAATATGGATGTGTGGAGTTCCCTTACTAGATGCGCGAAGAGAGAATTCGCGTACAATATGAATAGCATCGCCTGATAATTGGAACATCGCGCGTTGAGGGTCCATCTTAGAAAGGATCTCATAAAATAATGGAGTCGCAGGGTCATAAAGTGGAATGGGAAGGCCCGATTGCAGATGTCCAAGCGAAAAAATAACCTTATTCGCACTCCATTCTTCTTTGATGTTCCAGTCAAAATCTAAGTCATAGGTTGATTAAGATTAATATAGAATCAAGAGCATAATCCCTTTCAATTTTAGCTTTGCTTCAAAATCTGACACAGTTTTCCTGACTGTTTTTGGCATCCTTTGGATAAAAACACATAACATGGGAATATCATCAATATAAGGATAACATCAGCATCACAAAATAAAGACTCAATAACAATAACAATAACAATAACTGATGAAAAAAATTCAAAATATCATGAGAGGATCAACCCAAGCAAAAGAAGTAAAACAAAGTTAACAAACCTTGAAGAAGATTCAACAACTGGAGATTTAATGATAGGGAATTCTTGTTGATAAGACATGAAAATCAAAGCAAAAGATGTTTCACAGAGTTTGGAGAGAGAAAAAGAAAAGTTGCAGAAGAAATTTGGGGAAAATAAATTTGAAGTGATTGAAGAAGAAAGAGGTAATAATATCTTTGATTCGCATTTATTAGGGAATGCGAACCGGCAACAGTAGTTACCGGTTTAAAAGGGAAATGAATAGAGATGTGTTAATCAACCAGAGTAATTACCAACACGTGTACGCGGTTATGCATAAAGTACGGAATCATGTCGGTGGTTGCAGAGAATACTAAGAGATGGGATAAATGCAAAAAAAAGTTAGATATTCTCACACCAGTCTTCCTTTGCAACAACAGTGCGAGAAGAGGAAAAATGTGGATACAGAAATATCGCATGACCATAGTTAGGCGAATCAAGAAGACTAAACAGACACGAAAGAGAGGTCCACACTAAAGCGCGATAATATAACCCTAATCAACCACTATTGAAGTAAGCGATGACGTCATAATGTAGTTGTGCGAAGATAAAGTTCACATGTTAAGTGTGACATGTTATTCGAAGAAAAGGTTGACTTTCATCTATCAATGCGACGACATCGCATGGAGGTTTCCGCAATAATAGGCGAAAGGCAAGTCTTTATTAGTTATCATCTACTTACTATGTAATATTAGCTGTAATCCACTATGTAAAGTCCTATATAAGGGCAAAGAGAGCAATGTAAAATGGTTATGATCTTTTATAGTCTACGTATTTCCTCTGAGAAAAAATTATGAGTTCTAAAACTAGGGTTTACATATTTCCTTCATTGTAATATCATTTTCTTCATAATAAGGTTTGAGCTTTCATCTGATCTGTGTTGATTCCTTTACATAAGATCATAAGGGTGTAGTTATAAGTTTTCCTGTATCTACAATGTTTGTAAAGGGTAAAGGGGTCATCTTCTCATGGTCTCAAACTCCCTGCAAATTTATATCCAAAATAAACCAAACATTTCTAATCATTCATAATCTTTAAAGAGACATTAATCGCCATCACACATTACCCCAAAGGGCCCAAACCATCAATAAAAAATCTAATTTAATGGATGTTAACTTGGTTAATGGCCGCAAAACTTCCCTCTTCTTTACTGATTTCTTGATGTAACTCTAAAATACTCGGATAACTAGAGCTAGGATGAATTTCACGCGTGACGTTTAATACCTTCAACAAGATTTCTTGGAGGCCATTTCTGACGAAAATAACAATCTTGAGAAGCTTTTTAGGAGGGTCGGATGAGAATAAAAGATGGTTCCAAGCTGATATTTAAGTGAGGAGATTAATCTGTGTGTTTTGATTATATAACGGCAATGAGCTAGCAGTGTAATGCTGAGACCAGTAGAGTAATGAAACTGTAGAGACGGAGTTGACGACAACAAAAATGTAACAGAAGCTACAAAAACTGAAGATGGTTGCAGAAGAGAAAGACTGATCTTTCATTCCATAGATAGGAATGTGAAAGAAAAAAAGATTAATTAAGCTCCATAAATTAAACGAGGAAATCATTTAAGAGACATAAGTTAACAATCTGACCATTTGACAATTGAGTAACAGGTCTACGTCCCAAACACTATAACGTACAAATTTAAAACCCAACCACTAAATGATACTAAAATCTAGTACCCAAACACTCTAGTCGTAATAGGTAAGGATAATGTTAAAATAAAAAATCTAAACCCGAAACAGAGCATGTTGAAAGACTCGAATAAGAGCATTTCTAATGCTAGGGATGAAGGTCTTAAAAAGACATGAGACCTAGGATTTAACACTTTTTTAACCAAAAATTAATCTCCAATGCTAGGGTCAAGGTTAATGAAAAAACAGGACAAGGATGCCATCTCATAAGAAGGGGTAAAGGAGAAAATCGTATCTTCACATTTTCCATGACCCTGGATGTATTGACACATCATCAATTTTTTATTCCAAATTTGATTTCTCCTAATTTAAAATATTGTTATTAGGTGATAATTTCAAAGATATTTTTTCCTCATAATGATGACCTCTATAAAGCTTATACCAAAATTTATTTTAGGGTAGGAAAATTTTAGTATTGGAGATGAAACTTGATGTAAAATGTCCAATGTTTATTTGATTTAGCCACATAGGAAGGACCCCCAATAAAAAAGTATTGATAAGACCCCTACATAGGATGACCTTCACCTTAGCATTAGAGATGGATGCTCTAAGGAAATCCATACACGACTCGGCCGTGACCATGAGTAAATCTCCAAGTGGAATGTTTTTTCTTCTAAATATTTAAAGGCTTATTGTTTTATTTATTTTTATGTTGATTATTGGATAAAGTTTTATTATGGTGAACTGTGAAAATCAAATTCAGAACCACAATTGAAGAAGAACAAAATAAAATAAAAGTGTTTAAATACTAATTTCAAATCAAACGAAGCTAGTGGTTGGAAACCTAGCAACAAGCTGGGCACCAACCCCTTTTTGGATAGCATACCTACTCTATGAAAAATAAAACTACCAAAACCACTACTAGCATCATTGGATAAAAACGTGAAAAGTTATTATCTATGAAATGAAAAATTGTGGTGGCCTAGTTTGATCTTCAGCCTGAAAGTGTTTTCTTCTTGTTTTCTTTTAATGCAATAGGTCCCAAAATTAAAAACTAAAAATATACAAGAAGAATACACATACATTTAAACTCTGTACAATGGATAGTCATTTTATAGTTAAAGGTACTCTGCTTTCAACTTATTAACTATATCGAAACCACGCCTCACTTACAAATCTTTAGACAATTTAATGAAGGGTTTTAGGAGATCTGGCTGCAAGATCGGGCCAGCGTCCATCAAACTATGCAAACTGCAAAGTTAATAAATGACAAAACATATCTTCAGGCTACACTTTATTCTGATTGCTTGTAACTCCTATACATCATTGCAGTTGATGTCAGCTGCATATTGTTCATGGAAATTTTAGTGCATTAGTTTTTAAATTGAACTAGCAACGCATAAATTTTAACACCAAGGGAATCAGGGCTTTACCTTGGCGTTGTAGGGTTTTCTGGTGTGACGTAGTTTTGTTGTTGTGGTTGGCTTAATTGGAGTTTGATAAATTCATCCTCTCCAGGATTAAAGCCATTTGGAGAATTAGAAATCCTATTTGTCTCATTTGCATCTTTCGCTTCATTTATCTGTGACCAAAGGTAATGCTTTTGGATGAGCTGGAACACAGCAGGACATGTCATGTTAATTGAAGATATACAGTCTGAGCAAGTACCTTCTTTAACAAGTCCATGTGTTCTTGACGTATATGGTGTTCCTTCTTGAATAGTTCCATGTTTTCTTGGTGAAGGAGGTTTCCCTGCAGTGTAATCTAGAGAAGTGTCAGTTTCTTGGAGTTATATTGAATAAATAATGGGATGGGTAAGTAAATTCCGTTTTTTGGAGACCTTTCGGTTTAGCTCTTGTATCTCATCGGTTAGCTTTTGGTCCTGTCAAAGTAAAACCTTGTTAGGATTTGTTCACTTGGAAAGCATGGCATGAGGATTTAGTATATTAGACCTTTTGCATACGGACACCACGCAAACTCATTTCCAATTGATTTTCCAAATTTTGTAGCTCTTTAGTGCTCATACCGGAAAGCTCTTGACCCATCAATTGCCTGCCATTATTTTTCAAGACATATATAATAAAGGACTGTGGTTTGGCAGGCAATCCACATGACACATTTCACATTTATGTCTAAGCAGGTGTATAAAATTTCTCTAGGCATGAGTCCAGAATTACAAAGTTGTAGCCACACAGTTAAGGGTGGTGCGGTGAACATGCTATGATGATCAGTAATCCCTAGGACTGGCTTCTATGGCCATGCCTTGGTGGAATCTAGCCATCCTATGGCGTATCAACATAATTTTTAGCCGATAATATCCATAGGGGATAAAAGCTAATTCATAGAGATGCTTGTAGCTGTTAAAATCTTGACTTGAGATGATGAGAGAAGCTCACAATGATTTTGTTCTCAAGAGTATTCATAGTTCTGATCTTTAAATGATTTATTATTGTGCCGCTCCCCGTACTATTCAGTCGGGGGAACCTATTCTTACTAACCAACAGAGAAAACTGGAGAACCTATTCATAGCTCACAATCTACTTTTTTTTTGACTTAAAAGGTTAAAAAATTTATTAGAAAACGAAAAATGAGAAACAAGATGAGCGGCGCCTAGCAAAACAAGCTACAAGAAAATCTCCACAGATAAAGCATAAGCACAACAACATGCTAGACTAGATTAACACAAGAAGGCACCAAGGATCTTATAACTTCTTCTTAGGCACCGGGGTATGGACAATCTACTTAATATTGATATAGAGATATCCACACAGTTTACATGGATATAGCAAGTCTTTGCATTTTCCATTTTTTGTTCTTTATTTATTTTCCACAGCAGTCTTGAACTATTAGTTAAATTTACATACCGATGGTTCTCTTGCAAGTTTTGTAATTGATGCCTCAAGGCTGCTGCTTCCCTTTTCCAGAACTGCGAGTAAATTAAGTAGTATATAAGTCAAAAAGGCTAGGATTTGATATACATAAATCTATTAGCCAGCATATATGAAATGATCCATTGCTATTTTCAAGTTAAGAAGGAGAACAAGCAATGTATATCATGTAGTACTTGTTAATACGGTCACTATGACTTTTCGAGTTTATTTGGCCACTGCAGTCAATATCACAAATAAAAGTTAATTTATCATAGTCTGCAAACTATAAAATTGGGAACCATTTGTGCAGAAATTTTTATTAGTTCACCGAGCAGAATAATAAATCTGCATATTAGTTGTTAGGATCAATGAAGCATATTCAGGTGCGCCGCGTAGTATTTAGTTCCTGGGTAGCATACAAAGCTCTTACCACCCACAACAGTAACAAAACACTTGAGGTCCAAATGAAACAGGTGAGGCACCAACTCATGTGGAACAGCTAATGGCCAGCATGTTGATGGACCAATCTTGGGGACATACTGTAGAGTTAAGCATCTAACACGGGATTTTAGGATTCAAATAGGAAACTTATGTTGAAGGTTCTAGTAAACAAACTTTTCATGGAAGCTTTAATTCTTGCCAACTGCCAGGCCACAAGAATCTGTTGACTGCAGAATAAATTCAAGAACCATGCAGTGGAGGTGGTCTAGAACTTGTTCGCTAACATACCATTACTGCATGTTCTGGAGTTCCATCCCGCAGAAAGGCAGCCACATTTTCATGTGTAACTGGTAATGAACCAGAAGGTTTTTTAGTCTGCTGTAGAACTAGACCTACAAGATTTTCTATACTAACTCTTGAAATGTCTGAAGTTGGCCCCAGGTACAGAACCAATAATTCCCTACTGTCGCTTAAGTAAATCTCAGGCTCAGTGAATATGAAACTTGCATGCATGATCTTAACTATTCTATTATTGCCTTCTGGTGATTTAAATCCTATGAAGGAAGTGAATATGAAACTTGGTGTTATCCATTTGAGTTTGACAATAGTAATGAGTCTGAAGTAAAGAAAGAATTTCTTAATGAATGTGTTTGTGTGTGGTATTCCAAACTCCGATCATTATGTAACAAGAGAGCTCTTTTCTTGATAAGCATATGTCCTATCTGTAGAAGGGAGTGGGAAGTTGGAATTGGACTCTGCTGACCGCGTTTAACCCGCTTTGTGGTTTAGAGTGAAATTTGGATTCTTTGCTGGAAAGTTTCTGGAAAGGTAGCTGTTTACAGGGAGGTGTCAGACAACAATACTTGGAATTATGAAAGAGTGGAGAAATCTCCTTGCTGCACACTTGGTCTCTATGTTTGAATCATTATATCACAATCAACTTCCAAGGATATCGAGCAAAAAATCTAGAGGAGGAAATTGTTTCCGACAAGGCTGTTGTGGTGTTCCATTTTCCTAGTATAGGGTGGAAGCTGTAATTTAATCCTATTTGATGTTCTGACCATGAGCATCACGATTTTCGTGGTTATATCCTACCACCTTAAAAAAAAATCATGGTAAAAATATTACAGAGTCGCTCTAATTGGATACTCTTCTCTTGTCAGTGTACTTAATAACATTTTGCAAGTTGTAAAATTGCTGTATGTTTGTTTCTTGAATGCTTAGTCGTAAATCTAGAATTCTACATACGTTGAAATAAATCTTTGCATGAAGTGAGATTACTGCTAAGAATATAGTCTGTCAGGATAACGTCTAGTATGAATGCATAGTTTTCTGAACGGCTTTATATATTTCCTAGGGTTCAAATGAAAATATTGTTTGAAGTTTTCTCTTAACATAGATGAACATGAAATCCCTCTTATGCAGTATGCGTTTATTTCTAACAGGAAAAGCTGGAGAAAAATAACAGGTTGAAGGCTAATGAATAATAACCTTGGCTTCTGAATTTTCGTTCATCAATGGACGGTGTTGTTCCTCCTTCAACTTGTTGTATCGCTCGACTATAGATTTCATGCTGTAAAACAGGTAAGATATTGTTAGTAATTTACATTAGAGTTTATATAGGAGCTAAATTTACACAAGAATATCACTTATAAACTAGCCAGATAGCATAATCACCAAATAATTTAACATACAACTGTGAATTAGGATTTTTGGAATGTTTGAAAACTTGTCTAGTTAAACATGTCTATATCGGTTTTTACCAATTTAAAGGCGCTGCTCCCAGTCCATAATGTCATCAGGCTGTGATCTTGAATTTAGTGGCCATCACGATAGATAAAAGTTCGGCACAGGAAGAACCGAATATGAAACTTATCTATGCAAAGTAGCTGTTACCGCTTTATAACTCTTGGTACAAGTCTAAGTTAAATCATTTATCCGGTACTCACTGAAATCAAAATGCACCTTATTAGTGGAAATTTTAGCCATTTATTATCTAGAGACTAAATCATATAGGAACACTAGTGGGTGATAAATTACCAATGAGACTATGATCAGGGCATTGTCTAACAGCAGTCAAAAATCCTCTCCTAGAAGTGGAAGAAAAGGGCGCCGTAGTCAAGTAACTTCCACTTTATTGGTTGACTGTAGAATCCACATACGTTATTTAAGGACTTGTGCATGATCACTATTGTTTAAGTAGCTGTATGGTGCAATGTTTATCGGAACTTTGGATTTAACTGAGAGAACTTCTTCCAAGCACTCAACAATATCATTCATATGTGGGAGCTAACAACGACTCTTAGTTAAGCATGAGAACTTTGAGGCATCTAACATAGTACTAGTACTAAATATATACTTGCTAAGTTTGATAATGACGATTCCAACACAAGTTTCGATACAATGAGAAGCAGTGGGCTGTTGGAAAATTTTTACTAGTTATTTTGATAGAAAGTAGCTAGTATTTCAACGATGAAATTAAACATTTTAAATGATAGTGCACCAGACAACAGCAAATCAACATCTATCTTGATAGAAGTAATCAGATTCTTATATTCTCAGTCGATGTGAAATTTTGGATGATGCAATAAACAACAGCAAATCAACATCTACCTTATATTTATTGAAAATTTTGGATGATGCAATAAACAAATTTATTTTTTTACTCTTCTTAATACAAAACTAGCATCTTTTCATTTTCTTTTTTTCATATTGTGAAAGACCTAATTTATGTGTCATACTTTTTTCATGATTTAAAGAAAATTTGGGTTAGTTAAGGAAATAGGGATATATTTAAGTTTTGTTGGTTGGTTAGCCAGTGGCAACTTATACATTTACAAGATCACAGGATAGGATAAAAACAGCATGACAGGACAAGGAAATCAAGATATAGTCGAACAGTGGTTTTAGGATTAGATAGGTAATTTAGTATGGCTACAAACTATAGGTTACACAAACAGTAAATGGAGTGTCACATTGCGGTTTCTGCATCACAGGCACACGGAAAAAAATGGAGACTCACTTTACAGGCACGACTAGGATGTGGGGACACACAAAGAGATTGGCCTTAATCCATTAGAGTACTGATAGATTGATCTATGGTGATCCAATGGAACCGTGTTCAAGTTATTCTAACAAATTAAAAGGTGACACAAATTGGTCAAAATAGAAAGTAACAAGACTAAGACAGAAATCAAATTCAAGAATATTAGGTAGAATTTAGTACCCTAATTAAGTTATATTAGTTCGTACTGATGCAATGCATGCTATTTAATTCAGTTACATGAAAGAAACAAATTCAAAATTATTAATTTCTGAATAAACTTACCCTGTATATTATGTTGATTTTAATGACCTATAATCAAATTAGGGATCTCAATTGACGACGATAAAAAAGATGATCATATTAATTTAGACAGGATCAGTTGAGTGGATTACAAGAGATGAAGAGAGAGATTACTTGGGACTTGAGAACTCATAGAGCTTGCCAGTGCTAGAATAGATCATAAGACCAACTTCAGCTTCACAAAGAATAGAAAGCTCTTTGGCTTTCTTTAATAATCCATTCCTTCGTTTGGAGAAAGTCACTTGCCTACTGGTGGTGTTATCAATCCTTTGAATCACAATCTTTCCTCTCCCCATCTTATTTAGCTAGTTTCTTCAAATTCCAAGTATCTCCTGTACAAAGAAGTCAAGGGGGGGAGAGAGAGAGAGAGAGAGAGATTTATAAAGGAAATGAAGATCAAAACAAAAAATAGAGATCTGAAAAAAGAAAATGAACAACCTTCCGCTTAAAGATGGGAACCTAAAAGAAGAATTTCTTGCTATTTTTTGTTAGCCTTTAGTTAGCCTGAGAGAGAGAGAGAGGTGACTTTTTTGTTTGACAGAGGTTTTTGTCTATCTATGCATCTAAGCTCACCCTTTATTAGTAAAAACTACCTATGTTTGAAACGGTACTATTTTCCTAGTTTCACCAAAACCAGTAGTTGTTATCCCAAGGTGGAATACTTTATTTCCTACAACTAACAAGCACTAATCAAGATTAATGTACAGAGCACTTTAATTACTTTTTTTGTCCATAATTTAATCATATTACTATTTTAAGGATGTTCCTATGGGTTAAGGACACGTTAAAACAAATTTCTATTTTAATGTAGGTAGAGATTTCTCTTTTTTTTTTTTCTTTTTTCTTTCCGTCACATTAACCTTTATATACAAATGTACATTCTCATTAAACAACTTATACACAGTCTTTTGATATGCTGTGACTTTTGATATGTACGAAATAGACATTCTTCGCTGTTTGCTCCCCTGTAAACCATTGTTTCTTGTTTAGGTTAGTGTCATTGTCTGTTTGTTGCGAAGACTGATGTAGAGTCCTTTTAGAATCCATACTGGTTGTGGTAGGTTTCTATTTTAATGTAGGTAGAGATTTCTCTTTTTTCTTTCTTTTTTCTTTCCGTCACATTAACCTTTATATACAAATGTACATTCTCATTAAACAACTTGTACACAGTCTTTCTCTAATAGCAATTCCTACTGTTATTGGTCAAAACGATGTATGCTGTGACTTTAGATATGTATGAAATAGACATTCCTCGCTGTTTGCTCCCTTGTAAACCATTGTTTGTTGTTTAGATTAGTGTCGTTGTCTGTTTGTTGCGAAGACTGATGAAGAGTCCTTTTAGAATCCATACTGGTTGTGGTAGGTTTCTTTGAGGTTTACTCTTGACTAAGGCTCATTTATCCAAATTTCCTGAAATTACAAGGAAACATTTAATTGCGGCAACTTTTTGATCAACACAGATATAGCTAGACAGGAAAAAGTGTAGAAAATTCTGCCCAACGACGTCATATATTGAGTCGTTGATTTACAATCTCAATAACCATTTTCCTTCTAGAGTAAGTGATGCTACACCTGGGATTGATTTTTTTTTTCTTTTCTTTTGAAGTAAGCATAATATAACGTTATCGAAAGAGAATGAAAGAGCTGAGAGATAAGATAAGAGATAACGTTATCGAAAGAGAATGAAAGAGCTGAGAGATAAGATAAGAGATAAGAACGGTATGCAACTCTTCACCTTTACTTGCTGTCTTGCTGTAATGTATTAGCAATGTGGTTATACGTTAGTCATGCCAATTATTCAGAGTCGATTAAAATGTTTGTTGATTTACAATTTAGTTTCAATCCTTCAGAAGTTTTGTTTTACAAAGGCAATATTGAGTTAACAAAAGAAGTGAACTAGATAGTGGTATGTATATCTGCAAGAAAGTTCAATATGCATAAAAATAAGTTAATTGTTTCCATAGTTTTAAGCATTTTGGAATGAGGACAACTGGTCAGTGTATTGACTGAATTTACTCCCATCGTAACTTTGTATTATAGAGTCTGTCTGATGGAGCATATACTTCAGATAGTTTTGTTGGTACATATCTATTCTGGTTTCTAATAAAAAGCCATTTCTTGTGGAATCAAACCAAACACTAAATGTCGATTTTTTATAGAAATATTACTAGCCAATGTTGAGAGGTAGGAATAATAAAGAGGAATAAGCTTTATAAGAAGTTTACTCCCCGCAGAACCTTTATAGTACCATCTTATATTTCAATTTATTCAAGATTTTCTTACCCACTACCATGGCTGTCTGCGCAGAAGTCCTATCATGTGTCCTAGCGCAACAGTCTGGGTTTAACTTTATCGATGTAACATTGCACATTGAGCGTCGTTTGCAATGAAACTTTCAGGGGTTTTTTCTATCGTTAGTCACAAGCTCTGTTGAATTTTGTTGAATTTTTTTTCTTCTATGATATTAAAATTCATGTTGCATAATTCTACAGCTTTGGGAGAACCTAACTTACTCAAATTGCATACCATCTGGGCTTGTAGGTATGTATGCACACGTCGTATGCGCCGTTAAAGGTGGAACTCCTTGCTGAAAAACAGTCACTTTGTAGTCACACAATGTTTTGTAGTAACGTACAAGTGATTATTTTAATTTGGAGCTTCAATAACAAAGGGAGCATTGAAACAGTGCTGAGATTTTTCTGCAATGAGTTCTGTAGGTTAAGGAGAGCAAAGCTTAAGCTTAGTAAGTACATGTACTCTCTGTACCGTATCTGTTTTAGATATTTATGGAACTTGGCTATTAATTTCTAACGAGCAGTGCATATAATGGGTTAGCCTCATATATTCTGGTCATGTTCAAAAAATGCACACTAGACTTCTGATAAGGTTAAGCTTAACCGCTGCACCTGGGAAGAAGCTAATTGGATATCCTTTTTCTGCAGTTGTTTTAAAGTTTTATTCTAATTTAGTTATGCCAGTGTTGGGGGCCAGTTTACTTATAATGGAGGAACATGCTAACTTTCCTCAGATAATGCTACCCATTAGTAGGTAGTTGCTTGATTACAGAGCAAATTGATAACATAAAATATAGGCAAGTAGTACGAGGAATAGATAAAGAATGAATTAATGCTAATTATCATAATTAAATTAAAGTTGTCTAAAATGATTATATTTCTGTCCAGGCCAGGCTATGTCGACATAACGTATGGGTGCCGATCTGCTTTTCCTCCCTATTTTTTTTTTTTTTGGAAAGATGTAGCTAGGAAACTATTTCCATGGCAACTTCAGGTGAAATTTACTTGGAACTTGGAGGATTTCTATATTCTGTACAAAAAGTTACTGGTTTACATTTTAGTTGCAGTTGCAGAACACAGTACATCGTCTTGGACATTTTAGTAATGGCATAGACGTAAGAAACTAAGAATGGCAAAGCATAATCACACAGTAACTTTTCAATATTTTTTATTGGTTGGGGCCATGTGAATTGGCCTTTCGAGGATTTGAAGTAATCAATGAGATTCTAACCAAACCTTAATTAAACCTGGTACCTAGGATCTAAAGGTAAAGGGACACAGAGACCTATGATTCGTATTGGCATTTGTACATAAAAAAAAGGGGGGGGGGGACAAGTGTCAAACACCCAATGAAGGTCAAGCATTATTTTGTAAATCCCCACTAGAGATACCAGAGTATATCAGCCTAAACCAAGCAGGTACTTCGTTTTCTATCGCCACAAGCACCAAGGTTATCCAAAATGATGGATTTATAGAGACATATGGAATCGGATAACCATATAGGAGTAAATCCATCATCAGTATGGTTAACGGCAATTCATAAATGCTTCCACTTGACATATTTTGATGATTATTTTGTTACGTAATATAATTGGATTTTGGAAGGCATTTGTTTAATGAAATTATCCTTTTTCTAGCAAGTGGTCTGTTTCGTCTTGAAAGATTCTTCTGTGGTGCGACTCTTCGTTGTGCTCTCTAGTTGCTCCGTACGAAACAAACTATTTGTATTGTATGCTTTGGTGGTGTTATTATATTAATTATCATAAACCACTGCAGTATTTGGAAAATGGACAAAAACAACGTACCTAAGATTTAATAAAAGGAAGATAAGATTGATTGAAATTTCATCTTTGCTACCGACACTTCGAAGTGTACACCGAGAGTGATCTGACCGCAAAAATATCACTTTCTGTGCATTGAGATATGAGTGAGCAGAAATAGACCCCAGCCCTCCACGCACACTATGCCCAGCTCGGTACCTTTTGTTAGGTGTATCTAGACTTTTTGTTGAAATTTAGAGCTCTTTAGCAGGTATGAAAAACCACATCTGTACACAGGGACGAATTTTGTTGACTATTGTCAACGAGAATAACATAAAAGTACAGTAGTAAGTTTTGAAAAAGCAATCCAGGGTTTGACATTTTATGTTTTGATACCAATCTTTGCAGGGACATTTCCAGTTTCCGGTTCCACTACCGATCACCATCTCTTCCCAAATCAAGTTTTGCATCTCCTCAAAATGGGATCAGTTAACCTTAAAAGTTGCTAGATATAAGAATCTATTCCTCTCATACTCCTCTGCCTCTAGCATCAACATTTATATGGAAAGGAAGAAGAACTTGTAAAAAATTCAAAGAGAAAAAACTAAACACGAAACTCATATCACAACTTTTTTTACTTTCTTTTAGAAATTAATCTAACAAAACAAAAATCAACTTTTAACTTTTACAAAGAAAATAAGCTTCTACTAGAATTTTTCCTCTTTCCTCCTCAAGATCGTTTTTTTTTGTTCTTTGTTTTGAAACCATACCTCGACTTAATTCAGAATCCCCATAAAGAAAATCTTGGTCATATATGATAATACCAAGCTGCATAGAATTAATTCAGAGGTGGGATAAGAAACTCTATCTTTCCCCATTTTTTTCTTCTTCTTTAGTCCATGAGAATCCAGAGTTTCTTCTTATGTTACATACTACTATATATTTTATCAGTTCTCATACAAAATAGCACATCTGGTAACTAAAGAGAGAGGGAAGTGAATTGTATGTATGATATCACTTCATCTTATAGCTCATTAGATAGTTTGATGTATTGATCGGATTTGTTCCTTATGTATAGACAAGGAAGATTCGGAGAAATGAAGAACAATACACACGGCGGTGGAACGGCGGCTGCTTTTTTACTATCATATTATTGTGGCCCTGTAGAGGTGACGTGGTATGGGAGTGTGTCTAACACTTTCAGAGAAAATTGGATAATTTGGCCCTGTTACAAAAAAGTGGACTATTACAGTAAGTCCCTGGGAACAAGATGCCGGCCCTGGGAACAGCCGGTATGAAATGACATTTCACGTAAAAAGTTAAACAAAAATGATATATCCACCAAAAATATGCACCGCACAATGCACGGAAGTGTGTTTTTGTGAGAGGGGAGTGGGCCCACTCCTGCCTCACTCCTAATCCTAGTGTTTAGAGCCGTTCCCAGAACCGTTGGATGCCCCGAAAGGTAAATCGCGGTACAAAACTCGATCCGTCTATCAACACTCAAAGTTAAAACCCCGTATAAGTTTGATATACTTTTTTTCTTTCTTTAGATGGGTCTAAGTGTGGGCCAAATACATGGCCCAAATGTGGTCTAATCCTCTCGACCAGTGAAATTTATAAGGGTGATTTCTTTAAAGATTTTTGTTATAGGGAAAGCTAAAATGGATGGGGGAAAGCTGACTTTTAGTCATATTAGACTGACTTGGAGTGTATAAAGGGGAAAATAGATAAACAATCCCTAACTTTTAGTTATCTTCTCCTGATCCCCCGCCACATTCACCATTAACCGCACCATCACGTTGGCACAGTTCAAAACAAAATTTTTGATTAACTTATCATTGCGACCGATCTAATTATCTTTCTACTTTTTTGTACCACATAAAATTGTATTCCAAGACACTAAGATTCATGGTGTAAATTATTTTGTTGTTCATTTATAATTAGGGTTTTTACACTTTTTGATCATGAAAATAATTTCCTATGTATCATAGTTGATCACTAATTTTCTGGGTGTCCAACATTACATCAAGTTTTAATTGGCAGTGAATAATTCTAATACTAAAGTATAGTTCAACTTCATATCTTATAAAAACAAACTCAACACAATACCTATAAGTAATTACATGTATCCACGCATTCACGGTTGGTGTTGGTATTGGTATTGATATGATTATCAAGAACATTACCATAAAATACAGTAATCACATTAATTTTCTCTCCATTATTATTTAATCATTAATATTCTTAAAACTATAGTGAGAGTTAGAAGAAGACTTGGTTTATGATTCACAATCGTATACGAGAAAGAAAGATTATGACATAGGTTTTTTTTTTTTTTTTTTTTTTGCTGATGCAAATTAAGACATCGGTTAGTTTGAAGATTATACTCATGAAGAAAGAACGGTACTCAGGGTAAAAAACTAAACGGTGATTGAGGGTAAAAAACTAAACCGTGATTGAGAATTTACGGAGAGGAGAGAAGTTTTTATTTCCACCCATTTTGGTCTTTGGTCAACTTATTTTGACCAAAAATCAGCTTTTCCCCATAAATTTTGGCTTTCCCTATAACAAAAATCTCTTTAAAATCATCAATTTTGGTCCACCTTTAGCTTTCCACCCCTAACCCTTTTTTTTTCCTGATGTTTTTAGGGGCCACTCAATAGGATTTAGGGGCAACGATAAAACAAAAAAGGTCACCCAAACGTAATTGTAGTAGCCCTTATCTCGCGTAATTCATAATGGCCAAATTTCCCTTACACAATCGGAAGATAATGTACTATTTTTATCCTCCGAATGCATTCGGTAGAAAAAAAAAACAAAACACGGGTCTGAATGTATGGGGTGTAGTATTTATAGTTTGTGTTGAATTATACCGTTTTTAAGGTTTGGATCGGATTTTTGGATTTTAAATCACGTTATGGTTTGTGAATGGTTTGTTTGATGGATTATGAATGGTTAATTTTATGGATTATGAATGAACCCCCAATTTGGGGATATCCAATCCAATTGGGGGATATTGATTACTTCCCCCAACCAGGGGTGGCTGATAAGGGGTAACTTTGGATTATGAAAATACCAAAATACCATTTCCTTAATTAAAAACATTTAAGAAAAGACTGTTATACCCTTTCCCCTAAAACATTAAAATCAAAAACCAAATTCTTATATCCCCATTTCTTCTAAATCAGTTTCGGAAGTCACCTAGGTTTAGGTCTTTGAAAAAAACAAAAATCTTCCATCTTCTTCTTCATCCGTTTAATCATGCCTCCTTGAAAGAAATCAAAAGCCCAATCGAATTGAAAATCGATTGTTCTACACAAACAACAAGAAATAATCAATCGGATTGTCGAAGAAGAAGAAAAGGAGAAGTCGGACAACCAACCTCTCATAAACATGGCTTCTGTGAGAAGGTTAGTGATTTTGAACTAGTTTACAACAGTGGGTTTAGCTTAGAATCGCGAACCCTAACTCAAACAGCTGAGTTTCAGTGAGTTCCGGCATTGAAATTTGTATGAATACAATGACGGTACCAAGTAATGACATGGAATTGAGGTTAAAGGAAACGCCGGTATATAGTTACGAAAATGATTTTTGTATGAATGTTATACCGGTATTGAGTTATAGAATCACCTGAAAATGAATGTTTTGTCCCGGCATTGATTTTAGGTTGACTTCAATGCCGGTAGTATGTCACGGCATTGATTTGAATTTATTCGTGTATGCCGGAAATACACTTTAAGAACACAGGAAAACCCTTGGAATTTGTTATCAATATCGACATATAATTTAGGTTGAATACGATGCCGGTACAAAAGTTGTATTTTATGCAGGTGGTCCGGCATCTCGTAGAAATTTTTTTTATACGAGAAAATTGAATTTCAGTCCGTTTCGAAAAAAAAATCTGGTTTTCAGGCCACTGCCGGCACAGTCATTTAATTCTCGAGCATGCCGATACTTCTACCGGCATGGTACCTTGCTTGAATTTCTATGCCGGCACATGATGTAAAGTATCCAGAAACTTGCAAAGAAAAATTCCCTTGAGTACCGGCATTGATTGATTTCTATCGAGCGTGCCGGTACTTAGTTACGGCATTGAATGTTATGTACCAGCACCAGTTTCCGGCATGGTCTTCAACAATTCCGTCACGGTCTTCATCACTTCCGGTGATTTATTTATTTTTATTTCTGACAAGACTTGCAATTCCAGCATTCATTTTAATTAATTTTTCTATGCCGGTATTTAACTTTGGAAGTCACTGCTTCCTGTATGTTTTTCATGCAGTACCGGCATAGTTATTTGTTTGAATTCTATGCCGGTTTTGGCTTCGAAATGGGGGATACTGTCCTACCGGCATGGTCGTTCTATGAATACTATGCCAGTTTAAGGTGTTCCGCCATTGTATTCATACTTCTTCTTTGCCGGTACATAGGTTTTTCAGATGAAAAAATGGCGGGTTCAAAGGAAAAAATCAAAATTTTAACCTCTCAGCAGCTTTACCTGTGTGTTGGGGATGTTTGTATGCTGTGCAAGTTTACTTTCTTGTCTAGGTTCTTCAAACAACTCTCCTTGCTCATAAAAATCATAATTCAAGGGTGTTGGTTCCACAAAAACTTGCAATTTTGAGTTGTTGTCATTAGCAGAAGATTGAGGATATGATCCTTGTTTTAGTTGAGCTAAAAATTCAGCAGCGGAAATTCTCTCTTCACAATCATCCACCATTTTCACCAAAAACATTCCCTCCCAAAAAAAAAAATCCCTCCTTCTACTCTCACCTCACTCACCCAAAAACAAATAAAAACACTAACTTAATCTTATAACAAATACTAACATTTTTACTAATTTAAATTAATCACTAATTAGAATTAGTGAGGGCTAGATTAGGAATTTAAAAAAATGGATAAGGGGTCACCCAGAATTGCTATTGGGACACCGGTTTTTTCTTCTAGTTATATCCCCAAATTGGGGTTCTTATGAATTGTGTATGAATAATTAACAATGGTTTCTGAATTTTGAAGCACAATCGTGAGATTTATTAAACTAAATATCTTCCGAATGTGGAAAATAATATAATCCGAGACATAAAATTGAAACTACTACCGAATATAGTAGTTGAGCATTTCGAAATTCCACGGATTATGGTCGTTCCAAAATGCCAAAACCTAAGGATTTGTGTAGGTTTGGATTGTTGAGCCACTCTACATTCAGAAGTTTATGTAACTACATTTACTTCTGATTATGTGAAGTTGAAAACCAGAAAAATCTCCATTTTTCCCAAATTCTGATTTTTGGTCCATCGTATATTCGAATGACTTATCCTCCGAATATGACAAGTTCAAAACCAACCACGCCATGGCTCTAGGTGGTTCCAAAGGACATTATAGAAGGTTAGCCAACATACATTCGGAGGTTTTGGTTTTTAAATTTCCTTTCGATTATGTGAAGTTCAAAACCAGAAAAATCTATATATTTCCAAAATTCTGATTTTTGGGCCGTCGTATATTCGGGAATTTATTCAAATGACTTATTCTCCGAATATGACAAGTTCAAAACTAACCACGCCATGGCTGTAGGTGGTTCCAAAGGCGATTATAGAAGGTTAGCCAACATGCATTCGGAGGTTTTGGTTTTTCAATTTACTTTTGATTATGGTAGTACAATAGTTCGAAAATTTTAGGATTTTGGCAAAATCTCATTTTGGGGCCAATATACATTCGGAAGTTAAATTTACTACCGATTATGGTAGTTCTAAATTTTGAAAATTGAGTACATTCGGAGGTTAAAGTAACTCACTTTACTACCGATTATGGTAGTACCAAAGTTCGAAAATTTTAGGATTTTGGCAAAAACTCATTTTGGGGCCAATATACATTCGGAAGTTAAATTTACTACTGAATGTATGTTGCCTAACCTTCTAAAATGTCCCTTGGAACCACCTAGAGCCATGGCATGGTAGGTTCTTCCACAGTAATATTCGGAAGATATGTCATTTGAATAAATTCCCGAATATACGGTGGCCCAAAAATCATAATTTTGGAAAAACAGAGATTTTTCAAATTTTGAACTTGTAATATCGGAAGTTAACCTATAATTTTATCTCCCGAATACTGTCGATGTTCTTGAGAAATGGAGAACACGACTACATTCGGGAGTTTAAAATCATGAATATTTCCCGAATCTGGGAAAAAACTGAAAAACCCTAGGAAAAAAAATGAAATAAAATTCATTCAAATACTGCACCCACTACATTCGGACGCATGTTTCTTATTTTGTCTACCGAATGCATTCGTAGGATAAAAATAAGATATTATCTATCGATTATGTAAAGGTAATTTTGCCATTCAGAAATATGCGAATAAGGGGTAACTCACTTTAGGTTTGGGTGACCCTATTTTGTTTTATTGTTGGCTCCTAAATCCTTTTGAGTTACCCCTAATGACACCAGGGTTTTTTTTTTTTTTTGGTTAATGTTTTGTGTTGGAAAGGTTCTTTAAAACACACTTGCATTGATTTCAAAGAAGGAAGTGAATTTTTTTATTTTCACTATTTTTTTATTTTCATGAATACCTCTTACGGGAAATAGTAAAATCATGCAACACAACACATCTATTTGTTTTTTTTTTCCTTCTTAATCACATTTAATTTTATTAAAAACGAAAAATTGGTTATAAATAACAGGACCACAACAAAAATAAATAAAAGCCAACTACATAGGCTAGGCTTCAACACAACTGAAATTAGGCCCATAGTGTATGTGTTTTTTTCCTGTAGTACTCAATATTTGGCATTTTTATTCTTGCCAGGAAATTAGGCCCATAGTGTATGTGTTTTTTTCCTTCAGCCATCTAAGCACCTCTTTTTGGGGACCATGCTTTTTTTGTGGGACCATGGTTTTATTTTCCTTGCGATGTGTTCGGTTGGGAAATATTTCTTGCGACGTAACCGAACTATTGTTCGGTTGGGAAATGTTTTTTATGACATAACCGAACTATTGTTCGGTTGGGAAATGTCTTTTGCAACTAACTGAACTGACCAGTTTGGTTGGAAAAAGTTTTTTGCAACTAACCGAACTTATGTTTGGTTGGAAAATGTTTTTTTGCAACTAACCGAATTTATGTTCGGCTGAGAAATGTTTTTTGCAACTAACCGAATTGGGGACTAAAAAATCATGGTCCCCCAAAAAAACCATGGTCCCCAAAATATGATTCATCTTTTTACAGCTATGTCTACAGAAATTAGGCCCATAGTGTATCTGTCTGCAGAATGATAAGTAAATAAGTAAAAAGTGTGTAGCTAACTGAGATAAAAAAAAAAATCTTGCTAGCTGCCATTTGTTATAGTCTCCATATGCATCAGAGACTAGCGTTTGTTATGTAATTTGGTTTATTATATATTTCCCCGTTAATGAATAAAAGATCATATTGATGTTTGTATTTATTGTTTTTTTTTTTTTTTTTTTTTGCTCTGATCGATGTTCAAGTATAGGTAACCCTCTCTAGAGATCAGCTTCGGCGACTACAGTGGCAGTCCCAAAATTTACAGTTTGATTTTGACAAGTTAATTAGTGAAAATACTAGCAAGATTGGTAGGAGGGAGACTATTTTAAAATGATTTATATTTGCGTTGATAGGTTTATTATCAACATCATTATACTTAACTTTTAGCCTATAATATCCATAGGGGATAAAATCTGATTCATGCTTTTCTAGGTACCAAAGATTTTGTCCTTAAGAGTTTGTCATAATTGTTATCTTTAAGTGATTTATTCTTGTGCAGCTCCCCGTTCTATTCAGTCTGGGGAACCTATTCTTACCAACCAACAGAGGCACAGAGCCAACTCGATAAACACTCAACACCATGGACTATTTACTAATATTGATAGAGATAGAGATGGAGATATTGACACAATTCACATGGATATCGTAAGTCTTTGCATTTTCCTTTTTAAGTCTGCATTTATTTGTTCTTTGTTTATTTTCCATAACAGGCTTGAACAATTAGTTAAAATACACAAAATTGGTTAAAAAGACCAAAATTAACAATTCTTGAGTGAAAAAGACATTTAGAATTTGATATTGTTTAAAAGGAAAAAAATGTAAAAATAGACAGGATGTAAGCAGTTTCATCATGCCCATTTTCAAATACTTTTTCTTATTTTTAATTTGCACAGGATGTATCCAGTTTCATCCTCGCTATTTTTTTAAGTTTAAACCAGGATGAATCCAGTTTCATCCTTGCTATTTTCTTTGTGTCCATTTCACCCATAAATGTTTTTGCTCGACCATTTGAACCGTGTTTTAAAAATATTTGGAAAAATGACCCATTTTCCGGTTAAAATAACATACGGATGGTTTTCTTGCAAGTTTTGTAATTGATGCCTCAAGCCTGCTGCCTCCCTTTTCCAGAACTGCATTTAAAATAAGTAGTAGTATTTAAGTTAATTAGGCTATGATTTGATGTACATGATCTTATTAGCTAGCATTTTATGTAACGTATATTGTGTAGTACTTGTTAACGTGTCATTATAACTTTTGAAGTGAATATGGCTACTGCAGTCAATATCACAAATAAAAGTTAATTTATCATTGTCTGCAAACTAAACCATTTGTGCAAAAATGTTTATGAGTTCACTGAGCAGAATAATAAATCTGCAGTTGTTAGGATCAATGAAGCATATTCAGGTGCGCCGTGTAGTATTTAGTTCCTGGGTAGCATACAAAGCTCTTACCACCCACAACAGTAACAAAACACTTGAGGTCCAAATGAATCAGGTGAGGCACCAACTCATGTGGAACAGCTAATGGCCAGCATGTGATTGACCAGTCTTGGGGACATACTGTAGAGTTAAACATCTAACATAGGATTTTAGGATTCAAATAGGAAACTTATGTTGAAGGTTCTAGTAAACAAACTTTTCATGGAAGCTTTAATTCTTGCCAACTGCCTGGCCACAAGAATCTGTAGACTGCAGAATAAATTCAAGAACCATGCAGTGGAGGTTGTCTAGAACCTGTTCGCTAACATACCATTACTGCATGTTCTGGAGTTTCATCCCGCAGAAAGGCAGCCACATTTTCATATGTAATTGGTAATGAACCAGAAGGTTTTTTAGTCTGATGTAGAACTAGACCTACAAGATTTTCTATACTAATTCTTGAAATGTCTGAAGTTGCTGACGTAATACTGTAGTTTATAAGTTTATAACCAGTTGGCCCCAGGTACGGAACCATTCATTCCCTACTGAAGGAGAAGGGAAGTTTCATAATTTGTAAATGATCATGAACTGACTGTCGCATAAGCAAATCTCAGGCTCAGTGAATATGAAACTTGCATGATCTTAACTATTCTATTATTTCCTTCTGGTGATTTAAATCCAAGGAAGGAACGAACACATGTCAGTAATTCAAGGAACTAATTGATTAATGTCCAACGGCTGGTTGGTGTTATCCATTTGAGTTTGACAATAGTAATGAGTCTGAAGTAGAGAAAGAATTTCTTAATGAATGTGTTTGTGTGTGGTATTCCAAACTCCGACCGTTATGTAACAAGAGAGCTCTTTTCTTGATCAGCATATGTCCTATCCGTAGAAGGGAGTGGGAAGTTGGAAATTGGACTCTGCTGACCGTGTTTAACTCACTTTGTGGTTTTGAGTGAAATTTGGATTCTTTGCTGGAAAGTTTCAGGAAAGGCAGCTGTTTACAGGGAGGTGTCAGACAACAATACTTGGAATTATGAAAGAGTGGAGAAAGCTCCTTGCTGCACACTTGGTCTCTATGTTTGAATCATTATATCACAATTTAATCCTGTTTGATGTTCTGACCATGAGCATCACGATTTTCGTGGTTATATCCTTAACACAATCAGTGTACTTAATAACATCTTTGGTATCTCTGTTTACGTTATGGCACTAAAAAACTTTTCATTTTGCAAGTTGTAAAATTGCTGTATGTTTGTTTCTTGAATGCTTAGTCGTAAATCTAGAATTCTACATACATTGAAATAAATCTTTGCATGAAGTGAGATTACTGCTAAGAATATAGTCTGTCAGGATAACGTCTAGTATGAATGCATAGTTTTCTGAAAGGCTTATGTTGACACGTGCATCTGATATTAATGAATTTTGTTTCCAAAAATATAAAAAAAATGTAATTTTGGAGAGAAAATTTATTTTCTTAAATGGTGTTGATATTTTTGGAAACATAATTCATTAATATCATATGCACGTGTCAACAAGTCATTTGTCCCCCATGCCCCCTTCAAAAAATGCCCCCATCAAATATTTTTTGGTTTCCTAGGGTTCAGATGAAAATATTGTTTGAAGTTTTCTCTTAACATAGATGAACATGAAATCCCACTTATGCAGTATGCGTTTATTTCTAACAGGAAAAGCTGGAGGAAAATAACAGGTTGAAGGCTAATGAAAAATAACCTTGGCTTCTGAATTTTCGTTCATCAATGGACGGTGTTGTTCCTCCTTCGACTTGTTGTATCGCTCGATTATAGATTTCACGCCGTAAAACAGGTAAGATATTGTTAGTAATTTTATATAGGAGCTAAATTTACACAAGAATATCATTTGCAAACTAGCCAAATAGCATAATCACCAAATAATTTAACATACAACTGTGAATTAGGATTTTTGGAATGTTGGAAAACTTGTCCATAATGTCATCATACTGCGATCTTGATTTTAGTGGCCATCACGATAGATAAAAGTTCGGCACAGGAAGAACCGAATATGAAACTTATATATGCAAAGTAGCTGTTACTGATTTATAACTCTTGGTACAAGTCTAAATTAAATCATCTCATTAAGTCTAAATTAAATCATCTCATTTAAATCATTTATCCGGTACTCATAGAAATCAAAGTGCACCTTATTAGTGGAAATTTCAGCCATTTATTACCTAGAGACTAAATCATATAGGAACACTAGTGGGTGATAAATTACCAATGAGACTATGATCAGGGCATTGTCTAACAGCAGTCAAAAATCATCTCCTAGAAGATGAAGAAAAGGGCGCCGTAGTCAAGTGACTTCCATTTTATTGGTTGACTGTAGAATCCACATACATTATTTAAGGACTTGTGCATGATCACATCTATTGTTTAAGTAGCTGTATGGTGCAATGTTTATCGGAACTTTTGATTTGACTTAGAGAACTTCTTCCTAGCACTCAACAATATCATTCATATGTGGGAGCTAACAACGACTCTTAGTTAAGCATGAGAACTTTGAGGCATCTTTCATAGTACTAGTGCTAAATAAATACTTGCTAAGTTTGATAATGACGATTCCAACCCAAGTTGCAATACAATGAGAAGCAGTGGGCTGTTGGAAAATTTTTACTAGTTATTTTGATAAAAAGTAGCTAGTATTTCAATGATGAAATTAAACATTTTAAATGATAGTGCACCAGACAACAGCAAATCAACATCTATCTTGATAGAAGTAATCAGATTCTTATATTCTCAGTCGATTGGATAATCACATTACCTTATAACTATTGAAGATTTTGGATGAGGCAATAAACAAATTATTTTTTTTACTTTTTTTTTTTTTATTGGTAAAGAAGAAATTTTATAGATCAAAAGGCGAGTGTACAAAAGGCTTGTACAACCCGTGAAGAGAACAAAAGAGAAAGAGAGACAAAACTCGGACCACTAAACACACTAAATTACGTTATTTTATTTTATTTTTTTACGTTGTTTTATTTTTTTTACTTTTCTTAATACAAAACTAGCATCTTCTCTTTTTCTTTTTTTCATATTGTGAAAGACCTAATTTATGTGTCATACTTTTTTTTATGATTTAAAGAAAATTTAGGTTAGTTAAGGAAATAGGGATCTAATTAAGTTTTATTGGTTGGTTAGCCAGTGGCAACTTATACATTTACAAGATCACAGGATAGGATAAAAACAGCATGACAGGACAAGGAAATCAAGATACAGTCCATCAGTGGTTTTAGGATTAGATTGGTAATTTAGTATGGCTTCAAACTGTAGAGTTATCTGAATTACATTTTTGGTTAATACATAGGTTTCCAAGGGCACCAGATCTCTGAGAATATGATTCTTGACTGGTTAAAAGAAGAGAATAGTAAGCTCATTTTAAACGTACAAGTACGAGACACTGTTAGTGGACATGATATGATATGGACAGTAAATGGAGTGTCACATTATGCACACAAGACACTTTAAGTAGACACGGCAGTGACTCAGACAGTAAACAGAGTGTCACATTAGGCACGCGACATGGATAGGGTTACATGACAGTAAATGGAGTGTCACATTGCGGCCCATGCATCACAGGCACACGGACAACAAATGGAGACTCACTTTACAGACACGACTAGGATGTGGGGACACACAAAGAGATTGGCCTTAAGTGTATTAATCCATTAGAGTACTGATAGATTGATCTATGGTGATCCAATAGAACCATGTTAAAGTTATTTTGACAAATTAAAAGGTGAAACAAATTGGTCAAAATGGAAAGTTAAAAGGCCAAGACAGAAATCAAATTCAAGAATATTTGGTAGAATTTAGTACCCTAATTAAGTTATGTTAGTTCGTACTGATGCAATGCATGCTATTTAATTCAGATACATGAAAGAAACAAATTCAAAATTATTATTTCCTAAATAAACTTACCCTGTATCTTATGTTGATTTTAATGACCTATAATCAAATTAGGGATCTCAATTGACGACGGTAAAAGATGATCATATTATTACAAGAGATGAAGAGAGAGATTACTTGGGACTTGAGAACTCATAGAGCTTGCCGGTGCTAGAATAGATCATAAGACCAACTTCAGCTTCACAAAGAATAGATGGCTTTCTTTAATAACCCATTCCTTCGTTTTGGGAAGGTCACTTGTCTACTGGTTGAGTTATCAATCCTTTGAATCACAATCTTTCCTCTCCCCATCTTATTTAGCTAGTTTCTTCAAATTCCAAATATCTCCTGTGCAAAGAAGTCAAGGGGGAGAGATAGAGGGAGGGAGGGAGAGAGAGAGAGAGAGAGAGAGAGATCAAAACAAAAATAATAGAGATCTGAAGATAGGAAATGAACAACCTTCCACCTAAAGATGGGAACCTAAAAGAAGAATTTCACCACTTAGATGGGAAGCTAAAAGAAGAATTTCTTGCTATTTTTTGCTAGTCTTTAGTTAGCCTGGCCTGGGAGAGAGAGAGGTGACTTTTTTGTTTGACAGAGGTTTTTGTCTATCTAGGCATCGAGCTAACCCCTTTATAAGTAAAAACTACCTATGTTTGGAAACGGTACTATTTTCCTGGTTTCACCAAAACCAGTAGTTATCGCAAGATGGAATACTTTATGTATGGAAAGAAACAAGCACTAATCAAAGATTAATGCTTCAAAAAAATAAAATAATGTATCAGAGCACTTTAATTACTTTTTTGTCCATAATTTAATCATATTACTATTTTAAGGATGTTCCTATGGGTTAAGGACACGTTAAAACAAATTTCTATTGTAATGTAGGTAGAGATCTCTCTCCCTTTTTTTTGCCTTCACATTAACCTTTATATACAAATGTACATTCTCATTAAACAACTTGTACACAGTCTTTCTCTAATAGCAATTCCTACTGTTATTGGTCAAAATGTATTCTGTGACTTTAGATATGTACGAAATAGACATTCTTCGCTGTTTGCTCCCTTGTAAACCATTGTTTGTTGTTTAGATTAGTGTCGTTGTCTGTTTGTTGCGAAGACTGATGTAGAGTCCTTTTAGAATCCATACTGGTAGTGGTAGGTTTCTTTGAGGTTTACTCTTGACTAAGGCTAGACAGGAAAAAGTGTAGAAAATTCTGCCCAACGACGTCATGTATTGAGTCGTTGATTTACAATCTCAATAACCATTTTCCTTCTAGAGTAAGTGATGCTACACCTGGGATTGATTTTTTTTCTTTTTCTTTTGAAGTAAGCATAATATAACATTTATCGAAAGGGAATGAAAGAGCTGAGAGATAAGATAAGAAATAACAACGGTATTCGACTCTTCACCTTTACTTACCGTCTTGCTGTGATGTATTAGCAATGTGGTTATACGTTAGTCATGCCAATTATACAGAGTCGATTAAAATGTTTGTTGATTTACAATTTAGTTTCAATCCTTCGGAAGTTTTGTTTTACAAAGGGAATATCAGGGACGGGCCTAGCAAGGGGCTGAAGGAGGCTATAGCCCGTCCCTAATTTTTGGGTAAAATTTTTTTTGTATAGAAACTTAGGTTATGTTTAGCCCACATATTAGTTATATTTAGCTAATTGTATGTGATTTTTAGCCCATACTATGAGGTGCTCAAAATTTAAATCATGTTTAAAGTAAATAATCTTCTTTCACTTATTACCTTTCTACTCCTACTTTCTTCTATTTTGGTAATCACTTTGTTTTTCTGTTATTTGTGTTCGTTTTAACTTTTATTCCTCTAGCTATTTAGTATTGTACGAGTGGATCCCTCTTTGGCCACTAATTATGTGATGTATTCCAAAAAAAATTGCCGCGACCTTCGGCCGCATTGTCGGCTGTTACAATCCAGCCCCACCCAAAGGAAATTCCTGGGTCCGTTCCCGGGGAATATTGAGTTAACAAAAGAAGTGGACTAGATAGTGGTATGTATATCTGCAAGAAAGTTCAATATGTCTCTGTTATGCATAAAAATAAGTTAATTGTTTCCATAGTTTTAAGCATTTTGGCGATTTTTTTATAGCAATATTAGTATTACTGGTCAATGTTGAAATGTAGGAATAATAAAGAGGAATAAGCTTTATAATGAAGTTTACTTGCTGCAGAACCTTTATAGTACCATCTTATATTTCAATTTATTCAATATTTGCTTACCCACTACCATGGCTGTCAGCGCAGAAGTCCTATCATGTGTCCTAGCGCAACAGTCTGGGTTTAACTCTATCGATATATAATTGTACATTGAGCGTCGTTTGCACTGCAACTTTCAGGGGATTTTTCTATCGTTAATCACAAGCTCTATTGAAATTAGTTTAATTTTTTATTTTTTTTGTATATGATATTAAAATTCATGTTGCATAATTCTACTGCTTTGAGAGAACCTAACTTTCTCAAATTGCACACCATCTGGGCTTTTAGGTATGTACGCACACGTCGTATGTGCCGTTGAAGATGGAACTCCTTGCTGGAAAACAGTCACTTTGTAGTCACACAATGTTTTGTACTAATCGTACAAGTGAGTATTTTTGATGTTTTGGTGACCAAGGGGGAGCATGGATCGGTGCTGAGGCTTTTCTGCAATGAGTTCTGTAGGTTATGGAGAGCAAAGCTTAAGCTTAGTAAGTACATGTACTCTCTGTACCGTATCTGTTTTAGATATTTATGGAACTTGGCTATTAATTTCTAACGAGCAGTGCATATAATGGGTTAGCCTCATATATTCTGGTCATGTTCAAAAAATGCACACTAGACTTCTGATAAGGTTAAGCTTAACCGCTGCACCTGGGAAGAAGCTAATTGGATATCCTTTTTCTGCAGTTGTTTTAAAGTTTTATTGTACTTAAAGCGACGTATAGAAATTGAGATTATTCTAATTTAGTTTTGCCTGTATTGGGGGCCAGTTTACTTATAATGGTGGAACATGCTAACTTTCCTCCGATAATGCTACCCATTAGTAGGTAGTTGCTTGATTACAGAGCAAATTGATAACATAAAACATAGGCAAGTAGTACGAGGAATAGATAAAGAATGAATTTGAATTAATGCTAATTATCATAACTAAATTAAAGTTGTCTAAAATGATTATATTTCTGTCCAGGCCAGGCTATGTCGACATAACGTATGGGTGCCGATCTGCTTTTTCTCCCTATTTTATTTTTTTTTTGTTTTTTGTCTAGCAAGGAAACTATTTCCATGGCAACTTTAGGTGATTTTTTTGCAGAAAACAGTGTAGTACAAACTTCAGGTGAAATTTACTTGGAACTTGGAGGATTTCTATATTCTGTACAAAAAGTTACTGGTTTACATTTTAGTTGCAGTTGTAGAACCCAGTACCCTAGTTAGCAATTCGGGATACGGGTAGTAGTTCGGGACGACATACGTACGAGAATTATACGGATTCGGATAGGTCGGATTCGGTCAAAAATCCGGTCAACGGTTCGTTGTTCGGACAGTAGTTCGGAACGGCATACGTACGTGTATATTCGATTTATAAATGTGAGTTCGGCACTTAAAATTCGGATTACATAAATGATAAATTGATAAGTATTATGATCTTATTACGAGACTAATTTTATTTGTATATGATTTATAAGATGAAAAAAATATTTTAGCGTGATTATTTAAAAAGAAGTAAACAGTTTAATCGCATAAATGTATTATAAAACGAGTTTATAGATTTTTAAACAAAAATTAACACATAAAACACTTGTTAAACAACTATCAATAAAAAATTTAACTGAATAATTGTATTTAAATATAAAGTATATTCAAAATCAAACAAAAACCAAGCAACAAAACTCTGATCAGAGAATTACTTATGGGAGAGCGAGGTTGGGTGCGAACTAGGTTCGAAGTTCTAGTTCGGAAATATCATTCGGATTCGGTTAGTTCGGATATGTTCGCGAATCATTCGTGAGGTCCATATAATCCGGGAACTAGGTTCGGAGTTTAAATAGTTCAGAAATATCATTCGAATTCGGTCAGTTCGGATACGTTCGAGAATCATTCGGGAATGATTCGGAGAATTACTAACCAGACACAGTACATCATCTTGGCCATTTTAGTAATGGCAAAGCATAATCACACGGTAACTTTTCAATATTTTTTATTGGTTGGGGCCATGTGAATTGGCCTTTCGAGGATTTGAAGTAATCAATGAGATTCTAACCAAACCTTAATTAAACCTGGTTCCTAGGATCTAAAGGTAAAGGGACACATTGATCTATGATTCGGGGGTGGGTGGGGGGGGACAAGTGTCAAACACCCAATGAAGGTCAAACATTATTTTGTAAATCCCCACTTGCGATACCAGAGTATATCAGCCTAAACCAAGCAGGTACTTCGTTTTCTATTGCCACAAGCACCAAGGTTATCCAAAATGGAATCGGATAACCATATAGGAGTAAATCCATCATCATTGTGGTTAACGGCAATTCATAAATGCTTCCACTTGACATATTTTGATGATTATTTTGTTACGTAATATAATTGGATTTTGGAAGGCATTTGTTTAATTCCCTAAGATAAAACAAAATCTTACAAAGTTAAAAATTACATACTAGGCAAGCGAGCGACAAGCTGTGCCTCTAGCCCTTTTTGAATAGCAAAACCTATCCTATTAAAAATAAAATCTCGTGAGCCAGGGGTCATTACATTGCTGCGCATGACTTTCTGGACCCTCTTGAGTAATCCAACTGCTTCTGGAGCCAAATAGCCAAAAGTATCAAAAGCAAAGGGGACGAAAGCATGCCCATTGTCAACACATGCTTTCTCATGCTTCGATATCTTACCTGAGGCAGCCTTTAGTGCTGCTCACCCGACTGTAAAGGTGCCATGTCCAATGCCTACCAAAGGAGATACCCCGGTGAGGTCAACACATGTGTGTTTCCCATTAGCCCATCCAAAAATAAGAACATCAGCTGGTCTTAGTGTCGATCTCCCTTCAAGTGGGTCTGTCAGGAAATGCACAGGTGCTTCTTTCTTTGCTGAAATGCCAGACCTCCACAGTACATCATACAAGATATCCCTCACATGATCATGTCTATATTTATAACCAGGGTCTACTTTACAATGAACTGCATGTTCACCATATGAATCCAAGCAACCTGTGATGCAAGCAGGGCAGCGAGAGTCAGAGGGATAAAGCGGGATCCTTAACCTATATTTGAGGATAGACCGGTACTCCAAAGGAGACATCTTCTGCCCCAGCCCCTCAATCGGAATAGCCAGAAGAAAATCTTGGGCATGTGCTACTTGCAAACAACCAAAAACCTCTTTTTGTCTCTCCGTTAGCATGTAAACTCTATCAATGTCCTTAACCACTTTACCAAAAAGAGCACTCGCCAGGATGCTTTGTGCTTTAGGGGGGGCGTTGTCTTTATTGGTGAAGTTGTTAAGATCAAAATCAGGAAGAGTCACTTGTAACGTTTCCAAAGCCTTATTAAAATTATCATCCATACCGTCCACACCACTACTCCTCAATATGTGATCCTGTAATCCCCAAGATTGCACACGTGAAGCCAAAAAAACATACTCAGATGCCTCCCTAGAAGTGTAAAGTCCAAGACCTCCATATCTAATAGGTAGAGTAGATAGTCTCCACTGTAGCTCTCCAAAGAACGGTCCCCCACACACCACGATGCCTTCCACCACTTCTCGCAAGCCTCTATCAAATATATCTACCGCCTCCATAATATAGTCTGGGTGACAAATACGAAGGCCAAAAAGCATCTTGGAGATACCCATACACGTTCGTAAAAGCAGCAATTCACTTTGAGGATCATGGAGCTTGGATAAAATCTGCTTCAAATCCACTGCTTTTTCATCCCTCTTAATGGCAAGGCCCTTCACAAAACCATCGTCGAGGCTAACTGCACCACCTAATAGTTTTAGTCCCTTATCTGGTCTTGAGATTTCGACAGGAAACATCCCATCACTTATCCTTCGTCCATCAAAATAGGGCCAAAATATTTCAGTTTTCTTAATATTCAATATAAGCCCCAACGCATGCCCTTCTGTTTTGATAATAGTGAGTGCTTTTGCCACTTCTTCGGTGTCGCCAATAACAGTGCCATCATCAAGATACCAAGCATGTAGGGATAATATGCAGTGCTCATTTATCTTAGCTATAAGCTGATGAAGTACTAGAGCAAATAACAAAGGCCCTAAAGTGTCACCTTGTTGTACTCCTGTGGATGAGTATATAAAGGAGTCCCCCACATAGAGCCGTGCAGGTTGACCATACAAGTATTCTACCCAAGGCGATATAGATGGACAAAGCTTACGTACCTCAGAAAGCATAGTCGTTCGGTCGACTAGGTTAAAAGCATTGGTAAAGTCAACCATTAGCATAGAGAGGCTAGCGTCTACATGATGTTTACTGACAAACCTATTCACAGCATGTAGGATTGCCTCAGCACCACCTGAAACACCTACACCAAACTGGAAATCCTGTAGATACGCTGCCATGTCCTTACCAACCCCTTTCATCGCCGCTTTGGACACCAGTCGACGCCAAATTGTCCCAACAGAAATGGGACGAATGCTCTTATCCGGTTTAAGGAGGGGTGTTAGGGGAGCCGATGCAATGAACTCCGCTAGGTTAAGAGGGCATCTCCCGCCAAGCCAAAGATTAACAACCCTATTTATGTCCGTGACCATATCAGCAGCCACAGTTGAGCCTTCCCCACATAAAGCATCCAACAAATGTTGTGCCCGAAGGCCATCCCTTCCACACGAAGTTCCCTTAGGGAAAGATTTAATACAACTAAGAATGGTACCTTCTTCGGCCACTAACGGTGTCTCCTGCAACGTACATGTTGGTTTCCGTGGAGGCGGCATCGTCGGATGCTTATCCTCAAGTGCTTTCCTTGTGTTCTCGTTGTATGGCGCCACCCCGGACGAACTGATGGCTTTAACAGCCGTTGTGAAGTGCCCATCCGCCACCTTGCGCAAACAAGTAGAGATATTGGTACCGAGCCTGTTGTCTTTCCCCGTGTCATCATCTTTGTTGTCTTTCTCTGTGTAATCATCTCTAACACTAACTGTTTCCGGCAGCTTTAAAATCTCACGAACAAGCTTTATAGTCCCACTAGGTTCACCCCAAAGTGCCAGCGCTCTAAGAATTTGTGTCTGTTGTGTCGCCTTGCGATTGCCAGCGCTCAAAGTGCATCGAGGGAGCAGCAAAAGCCTGACCCAATGTTTAACAGCTTTAGGTTCAGCCGCGACTTTCTGTAGTGCCGCTTTCAGGGCATGAGAAAAAGCTAACCTGCTACCTCTTGGAATGCTCTTAACCGTACATACCGGGGCTCTAAAGACTGCATCCACAATTGCTTCATTCAATTCGAAGTCGCTGTCCAGCTGCACTAAATCCTCCTGTAGACGAGGCTTAGGCACTCCAAAAATTATTTCAGCTACTTCACCAGAACTCGCACATATCTCAGGCTTAATATCAGTGTTCCCTTCATGCTTGCACGCTCTGATCCAATCCACGAATACTCATACATTCGAAGCACAACCATTGTCTTAAAGTTCTCGAGTTTCCTCTAAACTCATGAAGACATCAACATCGATTCTTATGGCCTGTTGGAGTGCAGTCTTATTTTCTTTATTGCAGAGGTGTTGTCTCTTCGGTGGGGAATCAAACATGAAAAACCTTTACTCCCGGTCCCCCATCTGGACAACCATGAAAATCTCTAAACGGACATCTGATGATTCCTTTACTTGCAATCTGTCATTGAAGCATAATGACAAACAGTTTGAGTGCTTAAATAAATTATCCACTCTTTGGTTCAAACACACGAGTAGCACCCGATTACAAGCAGTTTTCTAGGTGTATGACAATTCAAAAGCACAAAATCAATCAACCAAAATGAGTATGAACAAACTAACCCATCAACACACCATGAGAATACCAACATGGAAAACATAAAAACTAAATTAAAAAGAAACCCCCCGAACCACTGTAACCCATCGAGATGATGGTGGTGGAAATGGGAGTTTACTGCTGGTAGTTTACAGTCGGTGATTTGTTTAATGAATTTTTTTTTTTTCTAGCAAGTGGTCTGTTTTGTCTTGAAAGATTCTTCTGTGGTGCGACTCTTCGTTGTGCCCTTTAGTTGCTCCGTACGAAACAAACTATTTATATGCTTTGGTGGTAATCCACTATACAGTATTTGGAAAATGGACAAAAACAATGCAACTTAGATTTAACAAAAGTAAGATAAGATTGATTGAAATTTCGAGTTCTTTAGCTAGGATTAATTGGGGGCAGAAGTATTAATTGGGGCCTCGAAAAATTTATACCCACACCCAAAATTTTAGGGGGCTTTCAAAATGAAGTTGAAAGTACTGTTTTACCCTTCCCCTAAAATTAATCCTAAAATCCTATTAAGACTAAACCTAGGCCCCCTTTTTCTTATCCTCTCCCCCTCCCTCTATCAGTTCCTCCGTTAACGACCATTTATTAAAAAAAAAATATTAGGGTTTGAATCGTAGAAATTGATTTCTCATAATGGGAGTCGTTAATCATCTCGTTTGAATGTCTAACGATTTTTCATCTTTGGTTAACGATATTTGATCTGCATGTTGGACTTTGGAGAAATCATCAACCATTAGTTGAGTTGTTAAAACTAGGGTCGTTAATGTTTTATTAGGGTCGTCATTAAGTTTGCGACACCACTCTGTTCAAATAAATGAATGAGTCGTCCACATAATAGGGGAAATATGCTTGAATCGTTAAAATCATTGTTTGGGGTCATTAATGTTTTATTAGGGTCGTTAACATTTCTTCATTTGAACACAGGGTCGTTAAAATTATTGTTTGGGGTCGTTAAAACATTAAAAGATGATGGTTGTGAAGATGGGGATGGGGTTGCAAAACAGTTCATCTTATATAGCTAATGTCGAAACAAAGATTGGGTACATACGACACAATCTAGCCAGTAGCAAGCCGTCGGATGTTCTAGAACTTGTCGACGGGTAAGCTTTTAAATTTTCTATTTTTGATTGATTGCAACATAACTTGCAATATTTGAACATAGGGTCGTTAACATTACTTCATGGTAAATTTAATAGGGTCGTTAATGTTTTATAAACTTAATAATGATTTTTCATAAGTCAACATTAGAGTCGTTAATGTTTTATAAACTTAATGACGATTTTTTATATTTCGAATTAGAGTCGTTTACTGATGTGCTAATTAACTAACGACTATTAAGGGTCGTCAGTTTCTTATATTCCCGACCAAACGACTCTCACACTGAGTAGTTCCATAGTGACCATCAATCGACCACTTGAAGCACCATTCATGCGATTTGAAGAACATAGGAAGTTTACCTGATTGTTTTGAGCTTGGGGTTCCTCATTTTGAGGGTTGGTTCCTTCATTTTGATCAATGGGATCTTCATTTGCACCAATATTCATGGCTTCCTCTATTAACATTTCTTCATCAAACATCCAATCCATAGGATTAGATGAGACAATCTCACCATCAACGCAATCATGTATGTTGTTTGAATCTTCACTTAACTCATTTCCTCCACTACAATCACTCATTTCAAATAACCTAAAATTTCCAAAAAAATCACTCTTTTCCTCTCTATTCAACCAATTTTTTTTCAATAAACTCAAATTTTACCCAAAATCTGATTTAATCTAACTTAAAAGATTAACAACTAATCTAACTTAATCTACTCAATTAACATTAATTATTTTAGGGGGTAGTTTAGGCATTTTGAAAAATTAGGATAAGAGGTAGTACCAAAATGCTATTGGGAGACCAACTATTCAGGCCCCAATTAATCCTTGTTCTTTAGCAGGTATGAAATGACATTTTACGTGAAAAGTTAAAACCGTATAATAAGTTTGATATACTTTTTTTCGGACGGGTCCAGGGGTGGACGGAAAAGATGGTCCAAATGTAGATCAATCCTCTCCACCATTGAGATTTATAGGGGTGGTTTTTTTAAAACCATCAATTTTGGTTCACATTTATTTATTTATTTGAACAAAGAGGTCATTACAACCTTATATTAATCATAAAAACTACTCCCTCCGTTCTTAAATTATAGGCTGTTTTCATGTGTAATTTGTACATGAAACAAGCCTATTATTTAAGAATGGAGGGAGTAAAAGATACATTTATCAAGTGGCAAGAAATTGGAAGGGAGTCTGGCAACAAGTTGAGCCCCAACTGCTTTTTGAATGACAACACCTAATCTATGGAAAAGAAAATCCCCAACTTTGACATTTGGATCATTACTAGCCATATAATTACGAAGTCTCTTTAGGAATTTGATAGTATCATCACCCAGCTCACCCAATGTAGTGAAGGCAAGGACGCCAAATCCAATCCCCTGCTCTATGCATTTATTATCTAGATATTTAACGTTTTTTTACGACCAATAGAATTGGAGAGAGCTTTCCCTTGGGTAAAAGCTCGTACCCCATCACCCGTGAAGGGAGAGACACCTGTCACATCCATACATACATCACGCCCATCAATTCTGTTATAAACTAGAATGTAAAAGTTCTTTAAAACACCTTTGCATTGATTTCAAAGAAGGAAGTGAAATTTTTGATTTTCACTAATTTTTGATTTTCATGAATACCTCTTTTGGAAAATAGAAAAATCATGCAACACAACACATCTATTTGTCTTTTTGTTTTCTTCTTCTTAATCACAGTTAATTTTATTAATAAGAAAAAATTGGTTCTAAATAATAGGACCAGAACAAAAATAAATAAAAGCCAACTACATAGGCTTCAACATAATTGAGACTAACAAATCTGTAGTACTCAATATTTGGCATTTTTATTCTTGCCAGGAAATTAGGTCTACCATAGTGTATGTGTCTATGTCCTGCAGCCATCTGAGCACCTCTTTTTGCAGTTGTGTGTGCAGAAAATCTATCTCTCTAAAGCAATGGCAGAATTTTATTGTAAGAATTTTACTAACATCCTTCTGCCTTATTTTTATAAACAAGGGCATATTATTTACAGAAAATTCAGAGATTACTTTCTTAGAATCTGAGTTAATGATTATATTTTGTAAATCCCATTCAACATCCAACTCAACTGCACAATTTACTGCATAAACTTCAACTATGTAGTTGGTTGCAATACCTATTGCACCAGAGAGAGTCCCCATCACTTGACATAGGTGGTCTCTTATCACTACACCAAAACCAGTAGCTCCAGGGTTTACAAAGGATATTCAATCACAACAAAACATAACAAATCCAACATTTGGTGGTGTTGATGGTGGTTTTTAGCTTAGGGTTAAAATCGTAAAACACTAAACTCTAGCAGACAGTGATGTCACAACATTTAAAGTAACGAGCATTTACTAGGCACATTTACTGAAACCTTTAATGTGTCCCTAAATAATTATCGGGGTATCTTTTTCAAATTAGGGTTACGACAAGCCAAACCCTAATTACCACGTGTGCCAATGGAAAATCATGCCAGCCACACCAACCGTGCTAAAGCATGCCAACCATGCTAGCCGCACCTCTGTGCCAATGGCAAATCATGCCAGCCACACCGACCGCGCCAAAGCATGCCAACCATGCTAGCCGCACCTCTGTGCTAATGGAAAATCATGTCATCCACACCGACCGCGCCAAAGCATGCCAACCATGCTAGCCGCACCTCTGTGCCAATGACAAATCATGCCAGCCACACCGACCGCGCCAAAGCATGCCACCCATGCTAGCCTCACCTCTGTCCCAATGGAAAATCATGCCAACCACATCGACCGCGCCAAAGCATGACAACCATGCTAGCCGCACCTCTGGGCAAATGGAAAATCATGCCAGCCACACCGACCGTGCCAAAGCATGCCAACCATGCTAACTGCACCTCTGGGCCAATGGAAATTCATGCCAGCCACACCGACCGCGCCAAAGCATGCCAACCATGCTAGCCGTACCTCTGTGCCAATGTCAAATCATGCCAGCCACACCGACCGCGCCAAAGCATGCCAACCATGCTAGCCGCACCTCCGTGCCAATGAAAAATCATGTCATCCACACCTACCACGCCATGCCAAACGCACCTCGCCATGGCCCCATGTCGCGCCACCATAATGGCCTTCACTACGTGGCTATCAAAATGAAGGAGTGCAATAATCAACGGTTGCCCTTCAATCCCAGGAGAAAATCCTGGCCATATAAGTTTACCAAACGACCTTTTCCCCCAAAACCATAGCTTTGTCACACGCCTAGACCAAGCTAGTCATGCCATGCGCCTATGGAAAACCCTTGGCCCCACATGCCAAGCCAAAGCTGCACCTATCCCAAGCTAGCCGCACCATGCCAAACGCACCCTGCCTTGGCCCTAGCTTTGCTAGTAACACCATGACAAGACAAACGCCCTTTCCTTGGCCCTAGCCACGCCATGTGCCTATGGAAAACCCTTGTCCCCACATGCCATGCCAAACCAAACCTAGCCCAAGCTAGTCGCGCCATGCCAAACGCACTATGCCTTGGCCCTATCCATGCTAGTCACATCATGCCAATCCAAACGCCCTTACCTTGGCCCTAATCATGCCATGCGCCTATGGAAAACCCTTGGCCCCACATGCCAAGCCAAAGTCGCACCTAGCCCAAGCTAGTCGCGCCATGCCAAATGCACTCTGTCTTGTCCCTAGCTATGCTAGTCACACCATGCCAAGCCAAACGCCCTTGCCTTGGCCCTAGCCACGCCATGCGCCTATGGAAATCCCTTGGCCCCACATGCCAAGCAAAACCAAACCTATCCCAAGCTAGTTGCGCCATGCCAAACGAACTTTGCCTGGGCCCTAGCCATGCTAGTCACATCATGCCAAGCCAAACGCCCTTACCTTGGCCCTAATCACGCCATGCGCCTATGGAAAACCCTTGGCCCCATATTCCAAGCCAAAGCCGCACCTAGAACAAGCTAGCCGCATCATTCCAATCACACTCTTCCTTGACCCTAGGTATACTAGTCATGCCATGCCAAGCCAAATGCCCTTGCCTTGGCCCTAGCCACGCCATGCGACTAGACCTCTCCTTCATTTTCTGAACCGGTCAAAAGGGTCTCTATATACTTGGGATGGGCTCTCCTAAGTGTAGAAGACTTTGTAAAAAATTCATCATCCATGTTTGGCTTGGAGTTGCCAACATTTTTTGATGTGGTGGCGAGACTTTTCTCAGGTGACATCCTAACAGAATTTATTTACGCTGCTTTCACTATTGAAGTAACTACAATGGAGCAAAACCAATAAAAGTTACTACTAAGAAAAAGGGAGCATAAAAATCATTTTGTCAATAGCGGAAGAAATCATCTTGGTCACAATCCAATTTATTGGGTCGCAAGCCGTAGCATATGCGTCCAAAGTTGGCGCACAACCAGAGGAGTGGTAGCCGAAAGAATGGGCACTAGAATCCACCCCAACTTTGTACCACGAGAGGTATACCCTCGGCTAAGAGGGTGCCATGGTCATGTTCAAAAAAAAAAAGGAAACCCTAAAATTAGGTTTTGTGGAGAAGGCTTCTACCCGATCATGCATAATTACTTCGCATAAACAATTGGCTTCATTATCGTTAAACAAGGTGGTTGACGTTATGGAGATGATACTGACAAAGGGAAATTACTCACATTAAAGTATTTCACGAATTTATAACGGACATACCTACGTCTAGGGTTTAGACCAACACAGAAGAGTAAACAAAAAGATGAAACACAGAGATGCATACCTGGAATACGCTCGCCTGCTGTGTTGCTACTGCTTTGCCGCTATCTCCAAGGCGTGAGAATAAAACTGATGATACGGGATAAAGAAGAAGGGAAACGCCTTTTATAGGCACGACTTTTGGGAGTTAGAAAGGAGGAAGCTTTCCTATTTTTGGTTACGCAAGAAAAGAGGGAACCGGACCCTCGCTAGAAAAGCTCCATGGCACCAACAGACCACGGCCAAGAACCCGCTCCTAACCAGCGCCATCCTCTCCGCGTCCCAGCCATATTAACTCACGCCACCATAAGCCAGCGCCAATGGCTCCACACCAAGCCAGCATCATCTGTGCGGCCAAGCCAAGCCAGAGGCGTCACCACCAAGACGAGCCGATCCTAGCCAGCAGTGCTATGTACCATTCCTTAACCAGCATCCAAAGATGCCGCACTGGTGCCAACATCCCATGGCCAAGACGAACTTATACAAAAGCCGCCAACACAAGGATCACAGATTCCTCATGCCTTCCACCAAAAGGTTAGTTGAATTTCCTTGGAAATCTCTTCACTTTTTTGCTCTTTCGATTCTACTCTCGTCTGTTACCATCTCATGCTTACCCTGCAACAATGCCACTGTTATGTTCTAAGTAGGGGACTTAATGTTGATGGTGGTTTTTAGCTTAGGGTTAAAATCGTAAAACCTTTCATATGACGACACTCTGCAAGGAAACAGTGACGTGAGTGCTAACCTCTCCACTGGAATATTTATTGAGCCATTCTATATATTTACATGAAATTTATCCAGACTAGCGAATGTAGCAACCATCCCAAATGCTCTGTAAATATAGGCACCTCGCCAATACAAGACTCACTGAGTACCTTCTTGTGCTATGTTCCCCGGCAGAACCCTTAATAACATTATGTCATAACGTATTTATGTTCACTCGCAGCGGAGTAACATGAACCTCCAAGTACCAAAGTTAAGGCCATCGCACAAAATGCTCAGACGGGAAGCACATTGCATTCTGTAGATAAGGATTTTTGTGCCAGCATACAAAATCCAGCCAATTATTGTGGTAAATCACAAAAAACTCATAAACCCGACTAATTTGCAGAAATTAGGGTTCCCCCACCACCGCGCGCGCGCGCAGTACACTAGACCCGGTTGGTCGAAACTATGCTTAGCAAAAATAGGCAATTAATTCCGCCACAGCTCACTAGAAGCGTGGCCACGTCATAGCTTGCCGACGCCACTTCCCATCAACCAGGTCGCTCTACAGCCGCCACAGCGCACTGGAAGTGTGGACACGCCCTAGATTGCCGGCCCCACTTCCCATCGACCAATCAGGTCGCTTTAAATCCACCACAACGCACTGGAAGTGTAGCCATGCCCTAGGTTGTCGACCCCACTTCCCATAGACCAATCAGGTCACTATAAAGCCGCCACAGTGCACTGGAAGTGTGGCCACGCCCTAGATTCTTGTCCCCTCTTCCCATCGACCAATCAGGTCGCTCTAAAGCCGCCACACTCACAAAGAAGTGTAGCCACGCCCATGCTTGGACGACCCTCTTACAATAACTAACCAGGTTACTTTAAGTTCTCCACAGTGTCGAAAATAAGGAAACCGCGCCAGATGGCCGCAAAGCCAATTAGCTTCCCAAAAACGCACCAGCATGCCAAGAAGCATGCCAAACGCACATACCTGGCACATATGCCAAATGCGCCAAACATGGCCACTCACCCCATGTGATGTGCCATATAGGCTAATTAGGGTTTCGACAAGCCAAACCCTAATTTAGGCAAGATTTCCACACCAACGTGCCAAAATTTCAGTGGATATGGATACGCATGCAACCGTGCTAAGGGAATGAATGAGCCATGCCAGCTATACCAGCCACGCCGCAATACCGCTAGCACAAGTTAAAGGTGCCACTGCCAATTAAAGGTAGCCATGATCGACGATTACCTTTCCTCCTGAGATACAATCTCAGCCATCTAAGTTCGCCACCAAACTAACAGGCTTGTGGCAACTTTTGGGCGACCATGCCGCTAAACCTAAACTTTGGCCACAGCATCAAATCCCAAATTGGCCACGTCGCCTAATTTTGGATACAGTGCCAAGCCCTAGTCTTGGCCACGACGCCTAATTTCGGCCACAGTGCCAAACCCTAGCCTTGGCCACGGTGCCAAGCCTTAACTTTAGTCACATAGCCAAATCTTTACTTTGGCTATGCTAAATACTACATGTGTGTCCATGCCACTGATATGTCGCTATGCCACGTCCACTGGCATGCCACCACGCCACGGAAACTGGCATGCCACCACAGCCACTGCCATGCTACAACCACTGGCGTGCCACCATGCCACAGCCACTGCCATGCTACAACCACTGGCGTGCCACTATGCCACGGCTACTAGCATGTCGCGGCTACGCCATTGGTATGCCACTATGCTATGGCTATACCACCGGCATGCCACTAGCATGTCGTTATTCCATGGCTCCACCTGGCGTTACTATGCCAATGGCGCCACTTCGCTATATAACAAGATGCGGCCATAATCAATGGTCACTCTTCCTCACAAGATGCAATCTCAGCCATCCAAGTTCGACACCAAGATGACGGACTTGTGGAAAGTGGTAGGCGGACGACCAAAGCAAGCGTAATAGCATCATATGTTATTTTCATGTGGTGAAGTATCTTGACTTTGACTTGCCACACATATCAACCTGCTGCATGTTTTCCACGAAAACACTCGAGACATCAAGCATGTCACAAACTGGGGGATATTTATCAGGGTATTGGTCTGGCGGTTTACTGCGCGCGACATGAAATGCGTCTGTTACAAGAGAGTGTCATAAAGTAGGACAATTAGTGGTGGTAAAAGTAACGGTGTAAACAATTCATTTCCTTCATCATGGAAGCGTAATAACTGACGGTTACACGAATTCACCTCCCCCATCATGGAAGCATAACGTTTGACGGTTACATGTTACTCCATTCTTCCACCACTCAATCATTTCCACTTCATACGAGACCAGGGTACATTTTGTTGCGACTTGTATCAATAGGTCTCACCTATTTCCGCCAAACAACAAGTTTTTGTCAGGAGAACAATACAACTTTCATAAATCATCTGATAGCTTTTCATCAAGATAGCCAGTTCAACTTTCTGATACAAGTCACGAAACACCCACACTTCTAGAATCAACTATTCTTGCCCCAACACTCTCTTTGTTTCCCTCCCTAAGACCAACCCTTCTCCTTCACTTTGTGACCGAAGAAAGCCTGGAACATCCATTTTTTTGTTTAGGCCAGGATTGTACATATTGATTTCTCGAATAAAAAGTACTCCCATGCAGTGCATTATTTAGGTTTAGACTAGTTTCTCACCTCACATACACGAAATTACCAAAATCAGCAGAAAAGGTTTTCACCCACAAACAACTTCCAAACCCAAGTACTCTATCATTGACAAACTCATAACAGTGTGCGAAGAACCTGTATCTAACATTCCCCAGAGTCGATGATTGTGAATGCCAACCTTCACATAAACCAGGCCAGCGTCATTCAGCCCATGCTGCGCTGCTGCTTTTTGTGCTACTATGTTGCATAGTTGAATTGGATTGACATGCCCTACTTCATCAGTTTATTTTTTCTCGCCACTTCCATCAGTGACTATTTCAGATAATTTCTCTCTCTTAGGACAATCATGCGCAAGGTGAGGACCCTTGCATAGGAAACATCCACCATCTTTGTTCTTCACAACTTGACTATCATCTCTGTGATAGTTCTTTCCTTAGCCTCAGAACTTTTCCTACTAACGTCATCCTTCTTCTTCTGGATTTTCTTATCCTTTCCCTTCCTATTAGCATCAGTTAAGGTATTAACCGAACTAAAATCAGCAAGGCAGTCCACTATTGCAATGGCCAAATGTAGGTCTTTGGCACCCTGCCTTCTTACTTTGGCCTGAGCCCATGCTTGCAAGCCACATGTAAAATTAAACAACTTATCTTCCTCAGACATTTTGCTAATATCTAGCATCAGAGACGAAAACTCTTTGACGTATTCCCGTGGTGTACCAGCATGCCGCAGCTTACGCAAGTGATCTCTCTGGCTAACCAAGCCGCATTGCTTGGTAAGATTTGACCCTTCAATTCTTTTTTCATGACATCCCATGTCACGATGCATGGACGACCATTAGTAAGGTCATCATTAGTTCTAATCCTCCACCTCAACTTCGCATCACCTTCCAGGTACATGCTAACAAGAGTAACCTTTTTCTTTTTCGGGGTTCTGAAAACCTTGAAGTATTGGTCCATGTTTTACATGAAATTCTCCAATGCCTTCGCATCTCTTATGCTAGAAAACGCCTTAGTTTCTAGGACTTTAATCTTCGTAAAGTCACTGCCACTACCACCTGCAGTACCTTGATCTGAACCAATCGTACTCACTATTCTCCTTAAGACGCCTAACTCATCAGTTAGCTCTTTCAAGGAATATGTGAACATGGTCTTAACAACAATGATTTGGCCTCCAAATCAGCGTGCTTCTTAGTTTCTTCTTGGTTTGTCTCTATCATATCAGCAGCATACTCATCTAAAGCCTGAATGCGAGCCATAACCGTTGCTTTATAATTGGAATCGTTAGGATGGCGCACCTCTCTAGCAATCCTATCTTTCAAGTTAGCAATCCTATATTTCAAGGTATGTGCTGAAATCTTTTTTCCAGACATTATCTCTAGCAATCAGCAACTAAACTCGAGCAAATCAGAGAAAATCTTCCAAAATAAAGCCAAAACAGAGCAATCTATGCTCTAATACCCAAACTGTCACACCTCCAAATGCCCCAAGCAATTTTTTACGAGAGTGTAACCTGACAATACAATGGTTCAGTGATGTCATATCAGCCACTCATATTTCAGCCTTATAAGTTTGCACCTATAAAAACAACCAACTTTAGTGAGTTATGCAACGAAAGACTTAACTTAGATTTTCTCTACCAAGCAATGTAGTCTATACTGCAAAAATGTTCCTGACATGTTTATGCTTCACAGAATTGGGGAGTATCTTCGAATCAACAGAATACTAATCCAAGCATATAAGCCAACAAACTGACTTTCATTAGCTTAAGGAGAAGATACAAAATCCGTCTAGCCAATGGACTTACAAGCTTATTCTCTAAGCCTAATATAAAAAACCTCTCTAATGCAATATGGTTCCTGAACAATTAAACAATTTCATTTTAAAAGTTTATCTGGCTATTTATAATGCCAATAACCAGGCAAATCCATATGCAACACAGTTGCACGCCCTATGAACATCCATCTATCCATAGGAAGTTCCCTAACCGCCATAATAACTTTTTAACTGCTAACTTTAGTGATGTCTTGAACAATGGCGCTATACTTATCCAAAATAGTTAGGCTATGCCAAACTCGGTTATAAAGCCACTTATAACCGTCTCTAACTTGCTCTTTTACTTTGGCATGTTTGTGATGGACACACACTCGCAACTGAAAGCTTGAAATCAAATCCGACAATCATTGAACTGCACTACTTGGCCCATGCCAATGTTCGGAAATGATTGTGCAACACTCAAATTTGGCTTCTGCCAGGTCTTCGGCAATGGTTACGCTTCATCAACTTGCCATTATGCCAAGTATTAAGCAATAGTTGCGCTTCATTCATCCCGATCATGCACTTAGCTTATTTGGATGTCAACACTCAAATGTCATGCCAATTGAGTCTTGACTTGCTTAGTTTCATATGCATCACTTGCATTCTTTTGCCGAGCAATAATCACCAATAGTGCATTTGGAAAGGCCACTATTGCATATGAATTATCCAAGCCTTGGCCAATGCTTGGAACGATTCCAAACTCATTCCATGACTTGCATTATATCCTTTATACCTTCCTTGAGCTGGGATAACTCTGAATAAGGATATGCAACACTATCGCATAGTATTGCATATGCTAAGTATCCTTTTTTTTTCTTAGCCATGTTGGCGCTACATCGTCGGACTGTGCAACTCCATGCATCTGCCAGGCTACCACTTTAGTATTAAGCAATGATTGTGTGCCACTATTGAGGCACAACGATTGGCAAATAAAGAAGCTACCTCCAACAAGGTCGGACCCCAATACCCTCGACAAGAATGACGCTAAATACTGCCACTACCACCGAAGGATATAACACCCAGGGATGAATGCTTCAATCTCCGGAGGATCTTCCAGAGAAAACTCGAGGCAGGTAAAATTGAGATGAGTAACCCAGAAGGTGATAGGCCGATCCAAAACCAAGTTATGCTGCTCGACGACGATCCGAGCGGGGATGTATGAAGGCTATTGGAGGACGACGACGAGGTGTGTGAAGTTGAGATGGGGGCTCCTACATTCAAAAACACGGACGATGTAGCTAGTAAATTTGTGCAAACAGTGTTGGCTCAACAATTCTTCGACTAACTAGGTTTCAGTGAGAACCAAATCAAGGAGGCGTCCACAGCAATAGCGGCCATCGTAGCAGGAAAGCCATACAACCCTATGCCTAAATTGGCGATCGTGTTTACGGACGAGGACATCTATTGCCCGGGAGAACACCTCAGGTCTTTATACCTAACCATCTACATCAATATGCATCCACTTAAGAGAGCTTTTGTATATGGGGGTGCGTCTTTGAATCTAATATCCATGCACACACTCGATATCTTAGGAGTACAATAATCCGTTATTCATATGCGAACGAATACGGTGAAAGGATTCAGCTGACACACACAAATAGCTATCGGGATTGTTAACCTAGTAATGAAGGTCGGACCTATTCGAGCACTCACACTATTTTATGTGTTAGAAGACGATAACACATTCCACGTGCTGTTAGGACACGAGGTGTTACTCAATCACACGGTCGTGGCCTTGACATACCATCAGTGCATCAAAATTAACATGGGAGGTAAACAATATCGGATACCTACGACGAAAAACCCCATCGAACCGGAGGATGCCTACATGGAAGATGCAACCTTCTATGATACGCCTAAGGAATCAGATGAGATACTTGAAGCACAACTCACTCCACTACCTAATTAGGAAGAGGAAGAAAAGATGAATCCATATTAGTCCATATTCATCCCTTTCATAATGATATTCCAAGCGAAAAAGAAGAGGAAACAAGAGCAGCAGCCTAGGTTTCAACGTTTCTAAAAGCTAGATGGGGTTGGGGGCACGTATACCTATTATAGCAATATCCAAGGGAAAGTTCCTAGATATACATGATTACTCCATGTTATCAATCAACGAGGAAGGGGAAGTTTCTTTAGAAAAAGCCACCCAAGAATTAGCCAAGTTGCCTTAAGGAATAATTAATGATGAAGATTTTCAGAGTCAGTACACAAAAACCATGCAGACTGTGTCAGGAGAGCGATCACCCAAAGACCTCACCATGGATGGTATATAGGAAATCAACATCATAAATGAAGAATACAAGCGTCCCATCATGATAGGTAAAAACCTAAGAAAAAAAGAGAGGGAAGCACTGATCGAGATGCTCAGGGAATAGAAGGATGTCTTCGCTTTCAACTGCGACGAAATTCCATGACTATACAACATCCTCGCCGCTTATAATCTTGCCGTATCACCCGAATTCAAGCCAGTAAAACAAACAAGCCACGGCCCTCGCCATAAAAGAAGATATAACGCTTTCTAAATGCTAAATTCATCAGGCCTATTCAATACCCAACTTGGTTAGCTAACATTGTAACCGTGACGATGAAGAGTGGGAAAATCAGATGTTGTGTGGACTATAGAGACCTAAATTTGGCATGCCCTAAAGATGAAGTCCCACTTTCGAATATCGACATGACGGTAAAAGCGACAGGGGGTAAGAAAAGATTCTCCTTCATGGATTGCTTCAGCGAGGTACAACCATATAAGGATGGTTGCGTCAGATGTAATGAAGACTGCTTCCAATATACCGTACGAGAACTTCTATTACGTCATAATGCCATTCGGCCAAAAAAACACAGGTGCCACCTTTTAATGCGCCATAACGTCCATATTTCATGACCTGGTACATCAGACGATGGAAGTATACATTGACGACATCGTAGTAAAGTCGCAGGATCTTGAAGACTATATCTCCCACCTAAGAACATTCTTTGCGAGATGCAGGAAGTCCAAACTCAAAATGGATTTGGTCTAACAACCATACCTAATATTTTGAATTAGCAATATGTATAGACAAACTCCAATATACTTTTATGAGAATCAACTAGATAGTTAGACTCAATCAATAAAAAGTATATCAAGGAGTTCATATCTCTATCTCTCGATTTAAATCTTACTCAAGCAAACAGCGAGTCCCAATTTAAATACAAGAGAGATAAACTTGGATGGTACCAAAGACCAATTTCTAAGTGTCAGTCAATTTAAATAAACAACCAAAAGGTCAGATATTCTAATTGATTGAACAATGCACAACTATTTTTTCAATTATATAACAAATATAATACGGAAAAGAAATAACACAAATACCAGAATTTTGTTAACGAGGAAACCGCAAATGCAGAAAAACCCCAGGACCTAGTCCAGATTAAATTAAGTCACTACAGATGCTAGCCTACTCCAAGCTAACATCGATCTATTCTGTACTTGAACCCAAATCAATCTCATAATGATCTAAGGTACAATTATTCTCCTACGCCTCTGATCCCAACAGGATACTATGTACTTGATTCCCTTAGATGATCTCACCCACAACTAAGATTTGCTACGACCTAAAGTCGAAGGCTTTAATAAACAAATTTGTATCACACAGAAAACTCTACGGTAATAGATAAAACCGTCTCCCACGAATATACCTACGAGTTTTGTCCCGTCTTTTGATAAATCAAGGTGAACATGAACCAATTGATAAACCAGACTTATATTCTCGAAGAACATCCCAGTATTATCAATCACCTTATAATAGTCTTAATCGACGAAGCGAAAAAAAATATTGTGGAATCACAAATGATGAGACGGAGATGTCTGTGACTACTTTTTATCTTGCCTATCGAAGATAGAAATCTCAATCCCTTTATTACAATTATACTCATACGATAAAAACAGCAAGATCATATCACATAACTATAATAAAAGTAGTATCGGTCTGGCTTAACAATTCCAATGAAGTCTTTAAGTTGTTAACCTGGTTTAGAAGAAGAAACCAAAGGTTAAAGGAGAATTGACTCTAGCTTAGCACAACTAGTATCACACAGAATGTATGGGGATTAGTTTTCCTAGTTGCTAGAGTTCTCCCTTTTATAGTCTTTCAAATCATGGCTTGCAATCAATGTTAGATTAGTAACAAAGCATTCAATATTCACCGTTAGATGAAAACCTGATTAGATTCAAGCTAATATTTATCAACCGTTAGATCAAAGACATAGATTATTATACACACATGTAATGCATGTTTGTAGGTTTGTATAACCGTACCCAAACTTGTACATTAGTTAGTTCAACAATAGTTAACCAAATGGTTAGCCATATGATACTTTCATATCAACCATATTCTTCTTTACCATAACTAGTTCAAATGACTCAAATGAACTAGTTATAGAGTTGTTCAATTGCAAGGAAATCTCATGTACTACACAAGACACAATTAAATCAAAAATGATTTGAATCACTCGAATCGGTTCATGAAATATATAGCCACGTTTTGCAATAGCATTCCTTAGTTTATAGAGATAAGTTCACAAACATCGTTTTTAGACATAATATACTCAAGTTCGCAGACTGGGTTCGCGGACTTAAGTTCCCGGATGGAGTTCACAAACTCCAGTAGAAATTCTCGGGTTTGAGAACTTCGTCAGTTCGGGGACTGAAGCTCACGTACTTCTCTGATTCTCTTGATCAACAAAGTTCCCAAACTTTATACATAATATGTTTCCACAACAATGCTTATATCCTCCATTGGTTATATTATCTAAACTCATATATCAATCATTGAAATATTCTCATAGGACGTTATATAGTTGTTATTCACAAACCATTCTTCGTCAGAGCAATTTTCAAAGTGATTGAAACTTAATATGACTTTCGTCACTAGGCAAAGATGAACTTGGATACAGCTAAATCTTTACCAACACATATTTCAAGAAATAGATAGGTGAGGTAAACTCGGCTCCAAATACTAAATGTGTATAGTAAAACGACTTTTGTCTCAAGATATGAGATAAATAGACTTTTGAGTGATAGATAAGTTCAAGTCTCCACATACCTTTTATTCGATGAAGATCCACCAGCTCCATGAGTAGTCCTTTGTCTTGTATGATAATTTCCATGGAGTTATTGAGCTCAACTACACTTTCTATCCTAGTCCGAGACCTTAGCTATAGTAGACTATAAATCAAGACTTATAGTTTTGATCATTAACATTGACAAACATGCTTGAGATAGCAACTGTACTGACCCTCAAGCTCGTCAACTCTATTAGACCGGTCAAATATCGATTTAGCCGATAATAACTCGATTAGTTTAACACGAAGGTTAATTAATAGAAATTAATCTAATAATGTTTTAGATACGAAATTAGTACCACTCGATAGATCTCGAAAAGTTAGGCTAAAATGACTACTCGAAAGTGTCATTCGGACATCGGACGAAGAAAATATTATCAGATTTGTTTTAAGGGAAAAATGATCTTTTTGCCATTGGACCGACTGGGGATGCCCTTATCCTCTATTGGGTGTATCAGTATTTTGGCTTGGTCTTATCGACACCAAACTGTAAAGATAAATCATATCTTCTTTCTTATTCTTTCTTCTTTCTTCTTCTCGTTTCTTTCTTCTTCTCTTCTTCATGTCCATCACCTGTGCAAGAGAGAGTTGTGAGTTGTGAGTTCGGTTTGAGAGATCTAGTTGATGATGGAGAGTATATTAAGTAGAATATGGTGATGATGTTGTGGTCTGTTAAGCACAGGATGAAGAAGAAGACTGAGTTGCTGTAAATCAGAATTAAGATTTGAGTAGTATTGGTGGTGTTCGTGAGTTTCTAGTAGATATGGAATGAAGGGGTGATTATTAATCTAGTGTTATGAAGATGTCTTGAAGATGAATTAAAGAATCAAAGAGTTAGGGTTTATGTTCTTTCCCGAATTAAGAACTAGGGTTCATAAGAAGAACCTTGAGAATGATTAGAAGATGACATTGATGTTCTTAGATGTTGATATGAGATGGGTTTGTTTCTAATTGGTGTTTAATGGAAGATGTGGGGTTGTTGAAGATTGAATTAGTGAGTTAGATTTTATGTTCGTCATCAAATTAAGAGCAAAGGCTGCATGAAAATAATTCAGGGAAGAATAAGAAGATGAAGTTTGTATTTTAGGGGATTGAATAAATGATGGGTTCTTTTGATATGAAGAATTGGGTTACTGTTCTTGGTTTGAATTAGAGAATTCTCGAGTTAAGATTTGGTTATGACGAACTGATGAATTTGAGATGAAAAGGTGATGTGTTGCTGAACCAAGTTTAATTGCTTAAGTATAACTAATCAAAGGTAATGGTTTTCTTGGTTAATTGAGTAAAGTTTTATGTTCAATTTTGAGTTTATGATATTGTTAATTGGATTAAGATTGAGATGCAAGAATTGAGATTTTTATAGAGTGGGTAATTGAAATGCAGAGTTACTTGGGCTAAAATTATGTGTACCTGAATTGAGAAATTGAGTTTAACGAAGGGGTTGCTGCTGTGTTGTTATGGTTTGTATGAATTAGTGATTTCAAGAGATGGGTATGAGTAACTATGGTTATTGGATTGAGTATGATCTCAATTGAAGTGGCAGTATGATTGAATTACAGGTTCAGTGGACTTGATTGTGTATGTTGAACTGGTAGTGGTAATTGGAAATGGTGGTGTTGTCTGTGAAGATGAATGAGAGTTATGGAATAAAATTAATGAATTGTTGGTTGTAGTTTGGATATGAGATAATAGAGATAGAGATTTGGATGTGTGACGATGTTGCTGTGTTCGGTTTGATTGTGAAATCCATAAAAAGAGCTCATAGTGGTTGTAGGGTTGATTGTGTTGAGCTAAGATTGAAAAGAATGGTAATGGTGGTAAGTTAGTGTAGTACTGTTGGACTGGATTGGGTATGAACTGGTGGTGTTGCAGAGAGAGTGAAGTGTAATGACAATGGAATTGCAGATATGCTTGAGTGATACTGTAGAAAGAAACTGAATGAACTGTTGATGTTCAATGTAAATAGATGGAACTGAAATGGTATTACAGTGCATGAGAATGGTGCTAGTGCTATGAGAGTTGTGGTTGATCTGATTTGGCTTAAAGCTGAAATGTAGGTAGGATTACATTATAGTTGTATTTGTATTTTGATCTTGAAGTTTGTTTAGAATGAATGAAATGTTTAGTGATTGTATAGACTTGTGTTCTTGAGTTTCAGGTCTGTTAATCATCCCAGTCAGTCTAGCTGACTAATCTGACTCATGTTGTCTGACTGAGTTGAGTTAACTCAGTGAACCTTGATTCAACTTATTGAGTTGACTCATTTGACCTTGAATCCTTGGATGTTGACCAGACTTGACTATAGACTTGACTTGACCCTGATTGTCGACTTACGTTGACTGTTAGTTGACCTTGACCGTTAGTTCGACCGTTAGTGACTGTTGGTTGACTTTGGTGGACTTGGGCTTAGGGAAGTTTTCTTAATTAGATGTTTTGGACCTCTTGTGGTCCGAATTAGACTTTGGTTCCTTCTACAAAGTTGTAGATATTCATAAGACTTATCTAGTGGACTAGAAAAACAACCTAAGTGAGTTAGTAAACCTTAGATGTGCTAAAGGTAGCGAATAAAAAGGTGTAGGAACATAAATGGACTTAAAACCATTAGATAGACTTGTATGATTCTTGTATGAGCCTTTTGGCTAGATTCTTAGACTTCTAGTGTGATTAACAGTTAGTCTGTCTTAACAAATGGTCGACCCCAAAGGATGAACCAGTGGATTGTGGATCTCAAGGTAGGTGTGGCTTGTCATCAAAAGGTGTGGGAATACATTTGGCTCCTTTGTAATTATTATTGTTGTTTTTATAAAACTCTATGCTTATCAAACTCATGCATTGTCTATTCGTACATTCCATACTTTGTTTAAATTGCATTCCGATAATTCTGTTGATTCTGTTAATCTTTCCATAAATTGGAAAGTATTTGTAATGTTTGCTTAAATTTTTATGGGAAACAAGGATTTCCACTTGTGGTATATAGGATATGCTGCTTCGCATTTATATCTAGTGCTTTTAGGTAATCGGAGTGGAAGTGGGATTCAATATTACTAATCGGAGTGGAAGTGGGCTTCAATATTATACATTGTTTGAAGAAGGAGTTTGTCCATATACTTGTTTGTTTATTTCAGTGATTTGGTCACTGTTTAATGCTTCGGAAACATGTAATGTTTTCCAAATCCTGCATATGATTACTTAGAAGTTAAATATTAATTATTCCCACTTTGACTTTCAGTGACAGATTAGAGTAGCGCAGCAAAAGCTTCAAATGTTGAGTTCGCTAGATGATTAACTTCTGCTATGTTTATTATGTTGTATATTCTTTGTAAACCAAATCACTATTGTATATGTATCATTTGAAAGGAGATTTTATATATATGTATATTTCAGAGCGGGGCTAGTTTTTGGGTTAAGTTGTAATAGATTTTTCTTATTTGAATGCTTAAGTATTTGATTTAGATTCGTTAGTGCCTCTTTATTTAGTTAAATTCTTGGTTCAGTCAGCTGCTAGCTTAGGGGTCGCTACAGCAACGCATGCGAGTTCGACTGAGCAATGCTCTAAAAATCTCCCCCTTTGTCTATTTTAGTGGCAAAACTATCAATACGTATGGAATACAAAAAATATATAAATAAACTTTGTATCCCCTATTCCACATGTTTAATCTTCAACATTACTCGAAATCTTCATCACTTCCAAGTACTCCAATGATCCCAAAGGTTGTAAGTTTAGCATCATCGTTGTTGAAAATCCATAGCTATAAGTATCATTACACTGCGTCAAAGTCCAATTGTATCACAACTTCAACAACAATACTATGGTGATATGTCACTCCCCCTTAGTCAATACTCCATCTCACATGGAAACCACTCCCCCTTACATAATGATCCGAAAACCATATGTATTTGTAGTGTGAACTACATATTAATTCTCCCCCTTTTTGTAAATAAAATTGGCTAAGGTACAAAAACGGGATCATAATGAAATTTCCGTAAGAGACGTTTCATGACCAAACGTAAGTATATATCATCTTATTTAGATGTAATCATAAAGACGAAGCTAAATAGATTCATCAAGGAGTATATAAAGATACAAGATGACCCCTATAATATTCCACAACCGCACTCCCCACGAAGATTTGGCAATTAAGCACAAGTTCAATTAAGAACTCTCCCCCATAATATGTCATTCCCGAAAGAACAACAAGAGCGACCTTAATTTCAAAAGAAAAGAAGGATTTATTTGGACATAACAAATCACATACAAGTATGAATTTGAATCCAATAATATTAAATTAACCATAAGCGAACTCATAATTAATTTAACCGAATATGCTCAACACAAGTAAACTTATGGAGACTTAAAAATCTCAATTAAATTAATCACAAGAGAACCCATAATTAATCTAATCGGAATACACAACTAAGATAATCACAAGAGTAATCAATTTAATTGTTTGTACTCACATAAGAAAACTTATGGAGTCATAACTAAATAACCAAACAAGATTATTAATTTAGTTCATTATGATCGACATAAAGTACCTTACGGAACAACAACTAAGCTAATAAAAATAATCAACTTTGGTTATTTAGTGCTCAACATAAGAAACATTACGGAGCCTCACAGTAATATACAAAAAATGGATCAGGGAAGATCAATTACCGCGGAATACACAAGGATTCATTCTATTTTCCATCACCATTTGCACAATGACATATAATAGACATAATCCTTGAAAACAAAATATTTCAATCTATCTTCCATCAAAAATTGACATAATAGGCTTAACTTTTGTATTTGTCAAAAGTCGATTCATTCCTTTAAGCATATCAACTCATGAACGACTTTACTTTTGATAAGGTATGGGACAGTCAAGTTCACGAACGTAAACACACATATCCATAACAATATTGCAATATATGAAATCATAAAGATTAATACTGTAAAAATCATCTTCCAAACAATTTCATAATATAAACCAATAAATCTAAAAACATGAAGATGAAAATATTGGACATAGCTATGTGTAATCACAATAATGGTTGTTCCAAACTCTAGTTATTCTTATAAACAAAGACAAGAAAATAGAAGATTTACTAGGCAAACAAAATCAAAACAAGATAAACTGAAAACACTTCAATGCCAAAGCTAAACTAATGTCATATAGAAAGTTCAGGACCTTCTTTAGTCTTAAGGTCCTTGAGCTTGAGAACGACAGTATCCTCTGCAACTTTGGAGAAGATATCCTTATTGGGAAGTTCTTTAACATGGGTTTTCATGAGAGGTCATACTTAACCTTTTTCAACTCAGTTCTTACCACATCAAGACACTTCATCGTATCAACAAGATGCTACTTTTCCTTCTCAAAGTTCTTTAGGAAGTCGAGAACTACTTTTGACGAGATCTCTTCAACCTCCCCTGTATCCGAATATGAATCAGGAGATTGAGGAAAATAACATTCGACTTCAACAGAAGTACCCTTCTTTTTATTGAAATGTACCCCGTTATCAATGAAATCTTTAGATAAATCCCATGAGTATGAAGAAGAAGCCATTGATAATATGAAACCTAGAGTAGTGAGTTCATCTCAATAGGATTGGTATATATATTCGAGAGACTTAGGTTTATGAGAGAACCCAAAACCGTATGTGTGCCCGTAAGAGGAGGGTTCACAAATCTTAGCATGGAAAAAGTCCATACTTTTTTTTTTTTTAAAGTTTGAAGGCATAGAGCCACGAGTAAAACAATAAACAAGGACAAACTTACAACAGATACTTATGTAAAGGTGATACCTGATAATCTATCTAAGAACGATAAGAGATTAGCTAGATAATCAGAGACGCTTTATAAATAAGTATACCTAAACATTTCTCACTCAGTTAGGTTTTCACAAGTGAGAATTCAACCTTGTGATTATTTAACACAAGTATGAGACATTGGCTCATTAAATGAACAATGTTTTTGGTTGTCCTTTTCTTTACGAAATGTTGGAGGAAAACCATTATAATGTGAAAGGTAATCATAGATTTCATCCTTACAAAAATATAACTCAGAGAAATGATTTTTACCTGAAGGAAATCGGCGTTTTCCTGATAACTTGTTCACATCAAATATATTATTAACTCCCCTTTTTAAGATATAAGGATTTTGATCTTCTGTTAGATGGTTAAGACATCTGTTATGAGTCAGATCATTTAAGGAACTCATAGAATTTAATTTCCTGGTGGGGGAAACAGGGTGAGTACTGAAAACAATTGGTTTAGACATATGAACATCAGTTATTCCTTTGAATATTATGTCAAAGGTGGGTTTCAGATAAACAAGGGAATTGTTACTCAACCTAGAGTTTCTCATTTGCCTGACCGATCCTCTTGAACCACAAAAGGGACATACTTTTTGAATGTTATAAAGCACTATCTTAACATTCTGTGAAGATTTCTTCCCTTCATGTAATGTGGACCATGTTTGACAAGAGGGTATATGCACATTATTTTTACAAGAAAAATACATTGACTCTTCTTCTGGATCTTCCTCAGTCACAGTTGTGGATGATGAAGATGGTCTAGAGAACTTCTTGAAACATCCTTGAATTGAGAGCTTGTTCAAGCGATGTTTGATTTCCAATATATCTCTTTCAATACATGCCTTAAGAAAAAGCAAAGCTTCAGAGTTTTTGGAGTTGTAGTCTCTTATTTACCCAAGAAGAATTTTGACATGTTGTTTCAACCGATCAGCTTAAACTTTAACAAAGCTTATCATCAGTTCACTCCCTTCAGCTATTTCCCGTTTATTTAGAGAGAAGCACTTTTTTGAAGGGTAATCGGAATGACACTTGTCGGAGCATGTCTGTCTAATATGAACACATGTTTGTCTATATTTGATATTGAAGAATCTTTTTCTTTAATAGATGTAGAAGAGACATAATATTTATTTCTGGTGATGCATTTATCAGATATACTACTCTTGTCCATAGAGTCAGATCGCTATAAACATAGACTGATAAGGTCTTTAAACGTGTTTGCCTGCTCTGATACCAATTGAAAAAGCGGGGGTCTAACAACCACACCCAATATTTTGAATTATCAATCTGTATGGACAAACTACAATATACTTTTATGAGAATCAACTAGACAATTAGACCCGATCAATAAAAAGTATATCAAAGAGTTTATATGTCTATCTCTCGATTTAAATCTTACTCAAGCAAACTGCGAGTCTCAATTTAAATACAAGAGATATAAACTTGGATGGTACCAAAGACCAATTTCCAAGTGTCAATCAATTTAAATCAACAACCAAAAGGTCGGATATTCTAATTGATTGAACAACACACAACCTGTATTATTTCAATTATATAACAAATATAATGCGGAAAATAAATAACACAGACACAAGAATTTTGTTAACGAGGAAGCCGCAAATGCAGAAAAACCTCGGGACCTAGTCTAGATTAAACAAACACTGTATTAAGCAGCTACAGACACTAGCCTACTCCAAGCTAACTTCGGTCTGGACTGTAGTTGAACCCCAATCAATCTTACGTTGATCACAAGGTACAGTTATGCTCCTACACCTCTGATCCCAGCAGGATACTACGTACTTGATTCCCTTATCTGATCTCACCCACAACTAAGAGTTGCTACGACCCAAAGTTTAATAAACAAATTTGTATCATATAAACAACTCTATGGTAATAGATAAATCCGTCTCCAACGAATATACCTACGAGTTTTGTTCCATCTTTTGATAAATCAAGGTGAACATGAACTAATTGATAAACCATACTTATATTACCAAAGAACAACTCAGCATTATCAATCACCTCACAATAGTCTTAATCAACGCAACGATAAAAGATATTGTGGAATCACAAACGATGAGACGAAGATGTTTGTGACTACTTTTTATCTTGACTATCGGAGATAGAAATATCAAGAGAATTATTACAATTGTACTAGTAGGATAGAAACAACAAGATCAGATCACACAACTACAATAAAAGTAGTATCGGTCTGGCTTCAAAATCCCAATAAAGTCTTTAAGTTGTTAACCTGGTTTAAAAGAATAAACCAAAGATTAAAGGAGAATCGACTCTAGCTTAGCATAACTAGTATCACACAGAATGTGTGGGGATTAAGTTTCCCAGTTGCTTGAGTTCTCCTTTATATAGTCTTTCAAATCAGGGTTTGCAATCAATGCTAGATTAGTAACAAAGAATTCAATATTCACCGTTAGATGAAAACCTGATTAGATTCAAGATAATATTTATCAACCGTTAGATCAAAAACATAGCTTATTATACACACATGTAATGCACGTTTGTAGGCTTGTGTAACCGTACCCAAACTTGTACATTAGTTGGTTCAACAATAGTTAACCAAATGGTTATCCATATGATAACTTTCATATCAACCATATTCTTCTTCACCATAACTAGTTCAAATGACTCAAATGAACTAGTTAGAGAGTTTTTCAATTGCAAGGAAATCTCATGTACTACATAAGACACAATTGAAGAAAAAACTATTTGATTCATTTCGAATCGGTTCATGAACTATATAGCCACGGTTTGCAATAGCATTCCTTAGTTTATAGAGATAAGTTCACAAACATCGTTTTTAGACATAACCTAGTCAAGTTCGCGGACTGGGTTCGCGGACTTAAGTTCCTGGATGGAGTTCACAAACTCCAGAGGAAATTCTAGGGTTTGAGAACTTCTCTAGTTCGCGGACTGGGTTCACAGACTGAGTTCGCGGACTGAAGCTCATGCACTTCTCCGGTTCTCTTGATCAACAAAGTTCGTAAACTTTGGTTCAAGGAATAAGGACTTATACATATATGTGTTTCCATAACAATGCTTATATCCTCCATTGGTCATATTGTCTAAACTCCCATTTCAATCATTGAAACATTCTCAGAGGACGTTGAATAGTTGTTATTCACAAACCATTTTTCGTCAGAGCAATTTGCAAAGTGATTGAAACTTAACATGACTTTCGTCACTAGGTAAAGATGAACTTGGCTAAAGCGAAAGCTTTACCAACACATATTTCGAGAAATAGATATGCGAGGTAAACTGGGCACGAAATACCAAATGCGCATAATCTTAGCCTATACAACAAAACGACTTTTGTCTCAAGATAGGAGATAAATAGACTTTTGAGTGATAAATAAGTTCAAGTCTCCACATACCTTTTAGTCGAAGAAGATCCACCAGTTCCTTGAGTAATCCTTCATCTTGTATGATGATTTCCGTGGAGTTCTTGAGCTCAACTACACTTTTTATCCTAGTCCGAGACCTTAGCTATAGTAGACTGGAAATCAAGACTTATAGTTTTGATCACTAACATTGACAAATATGCTTTAGATAGCAACTCATGCGAGTTCGACCGATCAATGCTCTAACAGGATCCCCTCAAATGCGCCTTTGGGGTAACATCAGGAAAGTTCTTGGGGTTCATGGTAACCAGTGAAGGGATTCAAGTGAACCCGGATAAAGTTAAAGCCATTACAACCATGGAACCACCAGTAAATACCAAGGAATTGCATGCATTTACCCCGGAGAATATCGTACATACGATATTTCATACCAGGGATCTCTTAGTTACTATCCGAGTTTCTTCTGTTACTGAGGAAAAATGCCATATTCACATGGGAAGAGACACAATACGCAGCATTTCATAAATTCAAGTAGTGCCTCGTTAGCCCATAAGTCCTCAGACCACCAATAGAAGGAGTCCCCTTATATTGGTATACGACGTCTACTAACTTGGAAATAGGGGCCGTACTGGCGCAATACATGGGAGACAATAAATTATCACCTATCTATTATGTCAGGGGAGTACTGCGTGAGGTGGAGCTTATATACACGCGTATAGAGAAAGCATGTCTTGATGGGAAAGACTGCCCGCTGGTTGCATTTTTCTAAATTCGATCTCAAATATTAATGGACGAAGGGAGTACGCGGGCAAGAAATAACTGATCTAATAACAATATTTCAGGGAGAAAGAGATGACGAGGTATACGAATACATACCCGGTGAGGTAGCAGCCGCGAAAGTTGATAAACTTTGGACCATGTTAAAAAGTTACTTGAAGATGCTGAAAATCCCTTTTATGAAGGATGCCCCAACTTCACAAAGTTGTCTGCCATTGTGCATCTGTTCAAGTTGAAGAGTAAGCACGGTGCATCTGACATGTTTTTTAATGAACTATTACCCTCGTTAAAAGACATGCTTCCGAAAGAAGGTAATTTAATGGTGAGGAGTACATATCAGGCCAAGAAAATATTGAAATCAATGGGTTCAGGATATACAAAGATACATACATGTATCAACAACTGCATTCTTTATATAAACGAGTACAAGGATGAAAAAGTGTGTCCTACTTGTAAAGAATCCAGATGAAAAGTTGACAGGGACGGTAAAGTGTATGAGAATGTTCCAGCAAAGGTATTGTGGTCCTTTGATATCATCCCAAGATTTCAGCGGTTGTTTCAATCGAAGCCCACAGCAAAAAATTTGATATGGCATCATACCACTAGAAATAAAGACGGTGTTTTACGTCATCCAACAAACTCACATGCTTGGAGAGAGATAGATAATAATTTTCCAGAAATTAAAGGTGATCACAGAAATCTGCGGTTAGCTATTTCGGCTGATGGAGTGGATGTAAACAAAGGTACCAAAAACCACCGTGTATGTCCAGTTTTGGTTGTGATTTACAACCTTCCACTGGGGCTGTGTATGAAGAGAAAGTTCATCATGTAGTCGTTACTTACAAAATGTGCGCCTGGAAACAACATCGATGTCCTTTTAGAACCTCTTGTTAAGGATTTTCAGTTCTTATTTGAGAAGGGAAGGAGAACATGGGATGCATATGCCCAAGAAATGTTTACTCTATATGCAGTTATTTTGTGGACGATAAACGATTATCCATCTCTTGGTACACTATATGGTTGTCGCTACGTTGTATATCATGGTTGTGTAGTGTGTCGGAAAAAACTCACATTATTAGACGTGATGACTCAAACAAGAATGTTTATATAGGTTATAGAATATTTTTGCCGTATGATCATCCATTCAGAAGGCAGAAGAAGGCATTTGGCAGAGAACAAGAGTGGGAGACTGCTCTAATACCAATGACAGGGGAAGAAATATATGAGGAGGTAAAGCACATAAAGAATTCATGGGGAAAGAAGGGGAAGAATACTCAAGAGGAAGACGTGCAGGATACACCTGGAAAAGGTGGAAAGATGAAGCACATCAAAAAAATGAAGATTAAGCGCACCATAAAAATTTCAAAGGAACTCGACAAGTCATGTGAGGAAGAGGAAGGCAGGGAAGCCACTTACTGGAGCAAGTACAATATATGGCAGCGACTACTTAGATATTGGCGTTATAATGTTGTCCAACATTGTATTGACTTCATGCACGTCGAAAAGAATGTGTGTCGAAGTCTGGTTGGAACGTTGCTGCACAATGGGAATACAAAAGATGGATTAAATGCCAGATTGGATTTGGTGCGTTTAGGGTTAAAACCAGAGTTGCAACCTAATACAGATGAAAAAGGAATGATACTTCCTGCAGCATGTTATATATTAACCACAGAAGAAAATGACATATTCTTAGAGACACTATCCGAGTTAAGAGTTCTAGAAGGGTATTGTTCGAATTTTTCCACCCTTGTGAACCTAAAAGAGTGTAAGCTAATCGGACTTAAATCTCATGATTATCATATGCTTATGCAATAATTTTTGCCCGTCGCAATTCGATCAATTATGCCTACACCTGTGAAATATGCTATTATCAGGTTTTGTTTCTTCTTTAGATCAATATTTTCCAAAGAAATCAACGTGGAAGAGCTAGATAAATTTTAAGAGGATCTCTGTGTGACGTTATGCTTACTAGAAAAGTATTTTCTTCCATCCTTTTTCGACATCATGATTCATTTAACTGTACATCTTACCATAGAAGTGAAATTATGTGGTCCGGTTTGCTTTCGATGGATGTATCCTTTCGAAAGGTTTATGAAGGTTATCAAGGGGCATGTGCGGAACAAGAATCAACCTTGTAGATGCATTGCTGAAGAGAATGTTGTAGAAGAGACGATTGAGATATATTGTGAGTACCATAGAAGCATCAGGACAATTGATATTTCACTGGATAGGCATAATACATCTCACGATGGTCAGGATTCTGAATCTGTTATGGATGGAGAACCGCTATCAGCTGGAGAGCCGTGTAAAGTTACTCGAGACAAGTTGAGACAAACACATTTCTATATAATGGAGAACACGCCTTAAATTGATCCCTACATAGAGTAAGTATAAATTTGTTTATTTTCTTTTTATTTTTTTTCCGAGAGTTTAAAATATAATAACATTGGTTATTATACATACCAGCTGACACAAGATCTATTTGCAAACTAAATATTCTACTAAAAAGAGAGCATGGCTTTAGAAAGAGCACTTTAACTCGTTTGGCGATTGGTTAAGAAATGAGGTAATAGGTTGCAGAAAAGGTGTCATGTTTGATGTGTTATATTCTTTTATAATCAAGGTTCATTCTAATAATGAATTTCAGGTTAAGAAAGAGTTGTCAGTCGACAGACAAAGTATCTCAGAGAACTTAAGATGGATATCACATGCCCCGCACTACGAAGTAACTAAATACACCGTATATCGCATCAATGGATATCTATTCCGCACAAAATCTCGTGATGGTAGAATCCACCAGAATAGCGGGGTTAGAGTTGCGGCAAATGACATGCACATATCTAGAGATGATGGCGTAACATATGGTAAATCGTCTTATTATGGTGTCTTGGAAGAGATATGGGAGTTAGATTACGGTGAAAGAAGTGTTCATTTGTTCAAGTGCAACTGGGTTGACAATAAACGCGGGGTCAAAAGAGATGGTCTTGGCTACATGATTGTTGAGCTTACTATGTTGGGACACAAAAATGATCCTTTTATTTTAGCCTCTCAAGCTAGGCATGTATTTTATGTCAAAGACCAGCTAAATAAGAAAAAGTCTATTGTTTTTGTGACACCTCCCAAAAATTATAGAGATGCGTATGATGATGATGGAAACGATGAGGAATTCAGTACAATAATTTTTTTCTCGGAGTGATAATATCTTGACGGCCGTAGATCCACAAGACTTGGGTAAAGAATCTCGAAATGAATACTTACGAACTGACTGCTGGGTTTACTTATACGCAAGACAAAATGACACACTCCCGCTGGTATGTCGCTTTATTTCCTTTAATCTGTGGTTATTCAGTTAGTGACATGATTTTGATAGAACGAGAATGATGGCCCTTTTGTTTATTCTAGTTCCTTAGCATGCTCGAAAATGCAATTTCTACTCTTATACTTGGAAACTTTCTACTCTGGTCACTTTTAAATAGAGATCCAAGAGAATGACAGTTGGTATGTTTTTTGTCCCGTTGCTTAAAATGTTGGTATTTATTTTTGTTATATAGTGAAACATTTATATCTGTTTTGTTGTGTGATCTCTTTGAGACTGTGCATTTTGGTTGACATTTATGAAATTAGATATCTCAATTTCATGTTGTTGGTAGCTTAAGTTAGGTTCGTTCTGAAAGTTTTGTCGACTTTTGGAACTTGGTTGTCAACTTTCCATTGAGTACTTTTGACTTGCTTAATGCCAAATTCCTGATTATGGGCTATCTGCTTAATTTTTTTTTTTGCTACTAGTTTTCTATTTCCAGCACTACTGTATGTTTACTGAGCTTAATCTTTGGACCGGTAAAATGTTAGCTATAAATCCACGTATATATGTGGAAGTTTAGTTCTTGTGATTCTTCATACAAGTACAAATATACTCGTTTGGTTGTAATTTTATGGTGGTCATATATATATATATATATATATATATTAATTCTTTCTACTGTTTAAATTTCAAGATCAGCAATTACTAGGCCAATTGGGAAGGAATGTAGCCAGGGATTGCTAGTGCCGCAAACCTTGTTGTTTAGTTTCCTGAAAGTTAATTAGCCCATCATTTTTCATCGAAATTTTTGGTTTCGGTACTTTATTTTTGTGCAAAACAGAATTATTGTTATAGGCTAGTGAAATGTTGGATGAGCTGTGTAACTTTTGCTTGGTTAATTGACATTGTTGATGCCTAAACTTAGCGAAAGATATTCAATGACTTTGTTGAGTTACTCGTGAGATATTGACTTTGCTGAGTTACTATATGTGCAAAAGTTTACATGTTTTGTCATATGCGTTTTATTTTTCCTCAAAAAGTATAAAATGCATTATCTATCTGCATCTTTTTCTTGTTGTAATTGATAAATTTCTTATGAAGAAAAATGTTGCAGCCGGACATTTTTTTCATCGAGCTTACTTTCTTACGTTCCTGGTTGTTGAATTTATTCTGTGATGTTGAACAATATTCTATGATTAATCTACTCTCTCCATCGCCAATGCGATGAAACTTTTTTTTAATAAATAGTGCGAAGCATTTGGTTTTATGATGAAGCAGTTGAATACAGAAGTCTCCAACTATCTCTGGCCCGACCAATATACAAAAATAAAAAGATAAAAAGATAAAACGCAAAAATAAAACACTTGCTGCAGTTGATCGAGGAACCGATATTTTCATTCGGTTATTCAGAGAAGGAAAAAAAATGGATACACCGACCACGAAGTTGCTAAGGCCATGTGCACATAGTACACGGTGTTAACCAGTCACTACTAATGACCTTGACCGTACATAGTTAATTTTTATCGGCTTATTGGATAGCAACTGCATATGACATATATATACAATGATGCACACACCCAATGAACCAAACACTTTTGATACATAAACATCTTCATGCCATATGATAATCCAAAAAATTTGAAATTCATGTAGCTATATGACTATCTTTGGACATGTCGGACAACTTTGTTTATTTCTTAATAATCCCAGTGGCTAATATATTTGATTTTTCCTCGGAGAATTAAAGTGTCTAATGAACCCTACATTTTGAACACATAAAAGAATTAGAATGGCCAAATAATTTTGTTTTCCGCCTCAGATGAATAGGCGTGTCTGTTGTCACCCTACGCATTGGACATGCACACAATTGGTTAACGTGACCATATACCCATCTATGGCTATAACTCATTGGTTTATACTTAAAACCATGGACAAATAGTATCCCATGGCTACATGAGAGTGATCTACGTGGCCACAACAACAATATATGCCTGTAGCCACGGAAAAATATTTTGGTGTGGCTAGGTTTTTGATCTGAAAATGTGGCCTATGTGACAGTTTGTACTAGTGTTGTGGATACGGAGGAGGAGCCAGAGTGGTAGTTGAAGCCCCATAAGGAGATCTTCTATCGTACTCATTTAAACTAGATTTCACGTGTAGTAATAAGGTTGCTGAATACGAAGCGCTTATTCTGGGACTTAGATTGGAAAAATAACTCGACCTAGGAAACATGGAGATAAAAAGAGACTCCAAATTAGTCATGAATCAGGTGAACGACGACTTCCATGTCAAAGAAGCGCATCTAGCACCCTAACGAGCAGAAGCACATGGCTTAATTCATTAACCAAGGTCGACTCTAGATCACTTAGGCAGAAGTGGGAACCGACATGCGGATGCCCTAGATACTTTGGAAACCAAAATTAAACTCAATGGTGAGGACGAGGGCATGGTGATAGTAAAAAGAAAAGAATTGCCCAATACCTGGAAAGAGGACTTAGCTTTTGAAGAAGCGGCTGACTAGAGGAAATTATACATCGAAGATCTAACGAAGATGGGCGATCGATGATCGAGTCATGCCCACCAAAGTTCTAAAACAGTTTATGGTAATACAAGGGGATTTGTACTATCAAGCCCCATGAGGGTCTCTGGAGAGATGTGTAAATAAGAGGAAAGCAGAGAGAATTGCTTAGGTATCATCGTTGCTATGTTTCTTATCGACCTCTTGTATGTCTTTGGACAAACCACTAACAGTGTTATTATCCCCCCTCAAGCTCAAGGGAGCAGCAAGAACATTGAGCTTGGATCTGATATCAATAAATCTGGGTCCATGAAGTGGCTTAGTAAAGATGTCTGCTAGCTGATCCAATGTGTTCACATAGAAGACATCTAAAGCCTTGGACTGCACTAGTTCTCTAATAAAATGATAGTCCAAGTGAACATGCTTCATCTTGGAATGTTGAACTGGATTAGAGGCAAGAGACAGAGAACTAATGTTATCACAAGCAAGTTTAGGAATACCAGTGATAGGGAAGTGTAAATCCTGAAGTAGATAACAAATCCAAACAATTTCAGCTGCACTATGTGCAAGTGTTCTGTATTCTGCCTCTGTACTTGACCTGGCAACTGTTGTCTACTTTTTGGAAGACCAAGACACCACATTTGGTCCTAAGAAAATGCAATAACCTCCTGTAGACCTTCTATCATCAATACAGCCAGCCCAGTCAGCATCTGAAAATCCCAAAAGAAAAGTATAACCCTTTGTGAACTTCAAACCAAAATTGAGAGTACCCTTGACATATCTGAGTATTCTTTTGGCAGCAAGCAAGTGAGGTAATCTGGGATGTTGCATATGTTGGCAAACCAAATTCACTGCATAGGACAGCTCAGGTCTAGTCCATGTTAGATAATGAAGAGAACCCACTAAGGATCTCTGACTCAAGGATCCTCAAGTAATTCACCAGCATCCTTGGACAATTTCTCTGAAACTGCTATGGGTGTTTGACAAGCCTTTGCACCTTCCATATTGAATCTTCTTAATAAGTCAACAACATACTTTGTTTGAGAAAGAATCAAAGTGTCAGAATCCCTTTGAACCTGAAGGCCCAAAAAATAGTGAACATCTCCCATATCCTTGATTGGGAACTGAGTTTGGAGAGTAGAGATCACTGAGCATAAGAAAGATGGAGAAGACCCAGTAAGAAGAATATCATCCACATAAATGAGAGCCATTGTAATGTTTGAGCCATCATGATACACAAAGAGATGGATCAGCTTTTGAATTTTCAAACTTCAAAGCCAAGAGAGCTGTAACTTAACTTTTCATACCATGCCCTAGGGGCTTGCTTTAATCCATATATAGCCTTGTGCAATAAACATACATGATGTGGCTTCTCAGGATCAATAAAACCTGGTGGCTGAGACATATACACTGTTTCTTTCAAATCACCATGAAGGAATGCATTGCTTACATCCAATTGATGTATCTTCCAACCAAATTGAATTGCCATAGTAAAAATGATTCTTATTGTGGCTGGCCTTGCAACTGGACTAAATGTTTCATCAAAATCTATACCATGCTGTTGGTGATACCCTTAGCAACCAGACCTTGCCTTATGTTTGTCAATAGTACCATCTCCTTGTATTTGACTCTAAACACCCATTTACAACCTACTACATGCTGAGCTTGAGAAGGATCCACTAGAGACCAAGTTCCAGCATTTTGTAAAGTCAGTAAATTCATTAGCAGAAGCAACTCTCAAACTTGTTGTTTATGAGCAACAGAAATACAAGTAGGAACTGAAATAGAATTAGTCAACAAAGCAAGCTGCATAGGATGTTTGGTTGCAAAATAAGATTTTGGTGTTCTTATGCCATTCTTGCCTCTAGTGGTCATATGATGAGCATTCTTAGTGACAGGAAAAGAAAGAAGTCTAGAAATATCTTGCAATGTAGAATTGGTGACAGAAGTAGATGAAGAATCAAATAAATCAGTAATGGGTACTCAAGTGGAGAGAGCATCTTTAAAAGGAAAAGAAGTCTCATTGAATGTAACATGCCTAGATATGTACACAGTACTAGTAGATGGGTCTAAGCATCTATAACCTTTGTGACATAAACTATAGCCTAGAAAGACACAATGCTTACTTCTTGGTTCAAGTTTGTTTGAAGTGTAGGGTTTTAACCATGGAAAACAAGAACACCCAAAAACTTTCGAGAAAAAATTATAATCTGGAATTTTATGAAAAAGCATTTCAAAAGGAGTTCCAAATTTGATGGCTCTAGTGGGAAGTCTGTTAATAAGATGATTAGCAAAGTGAGTAATGCTTCAACCCAATAAGAAGAGGCAGACCAGACTGAAATAAGAGAGTTCTAGTGACTTCTAGTAAGTGCTTATGTTTAGTTTCAAAGAACACCATTCTGCTCTGGTGTGTGAGGACAACAAAGTTCATGAGTAATACCTTTTTGAGCACAAAAAGAATTGAGAAAGTCATTTAGGAATTCACCCCATTGTCGGTTCTGATTGTGATAACTGAACAGGATAAAAGAGTTTCAATTCTTGTGACAAAGGAATGAAAAGCATGTTTGAAGTCAGCTTTTTGAATTTAAGGGTAAAACCCAACAATACTTTGTGTAATCATCTATGATATTAGCATAATAGAGAGAACCAGATCTGATTGTTCATGACAAGGACCCCAAAGATCCATATGCAACAACTCCAAAGGATGTTGAGTCTGTTCTGAAAGTTGAAATGGTAGTTTGTGACTACTACAAACTTTACAATCTAAGCAAGTAAATGGTTTATTAGCTATATCTTTTATTTTGAGATGATTACAAATCTTTTGAAAAGTCTGAAAAGATGGATGACCAAATCTCTTGTGAAGTAGAGTATGATCTGTTATTGTTGATGAGAGAGCATAGGTGGATGGATTGAAGTGAATTGGATAAAGACCATTCCTATGTGGCCCTTGGAAAAGAGTCTTCCCAGAGCTCAAGTCCTTCACGAGAAAAACCAATGAGAATCAAGAGTTATGGAACAATTATTGTCAGCAGTAAATTTGTGAACAGAGAGTAGATTATGAGAAGATTTTGGTACTATTGAAATGTCACTAAGATTGAAAGAATGCTCATGCACATGTTTACTAGCATTAGCAAGATGAGTTATAGGCATACCTTCACCTGTTGCAGTTTTTATAACCTCAAAGACCATCATAATGTGTGAGTTCTTGCAAGCCAAGAAGAAGAAGCAATATGAGAGTTTGCACCACTATCGCTATCCACTCATCTGTATCAAAGATGTCTGCAGCTAACATGGCAGTCAAGTTTGCAGGTGGTTGCTTGCCTTTGTAAGTGAAATGAAGCCTATGAGTACACACATCAGCTTTATGACCTGGTTCAATACATATCTCGACATCTTTGGATCTTCTTATGCAAAGATAACCTCTCCCAGTTGAGATCTTGAGAACATAGCGAGTTAGGATATCTACCGAGAAGAGCCTCTGCCTCTATAACCTCCTCCTCTGTAATTATAAGTTCCTCTAAAAGCTCCTCTATGTGAGTTGGCTAAAAAGCTTTTGCCTCAGTTTCATTCTTCACTGTTTTAGCTCTATCGATGTAACCGCTTCTTCACTAAGCAAGTTATTATGAAGTTCTACACAAGTCACGGGTGGACTTCTATGTCTCATAGCAGTGGCAAATGGTATATAATCAGGACTTAAAGCTTTCAAGGTGACTACCACAAGTTCTTTATCGAGACTACCTCTCCTGCAGAATGCTAACGATCTGATATACTCTTGATCTCATTGATCAGTGATGGAATTGACCTATTACCTTGAGTTAAAGAAAGTAATTTGGTGCGGAGTTGTATTGAGTGAGTTGAAGATGCTCTTGCAAAACGATCTTCAATACTTGTCCACAATTGATGAGAAGATGTGGAGGTGGAGAAGTAAGCAATAACAGTATCTGAGATTGTAGAATTTAGCCTCATGATAATTGAAGAATCTTCATCCATCCAATCCGTGTATAATGGATTTTCAATTCCATTTTCTTGATTGCTTGGAGTTGTATATTGAACAGGACACGAGAAAGATCCATCCAAGAATCGCATGAGTTTATATTTTTGAATGATTGGATTAAGTAAATGCTTCCAGGTAATGAAATTGTCTTCCTTAAGTTTTAGGTTGACAAAGTGAGTAAGATGATGAATAGGAACTTTGGAGAAGGAATTTGCAGTTGGATTTTCCATTTAAAACAAACAATATGTAGATTGAAGAGAAAGATTAACGAAAGAAAGCAAAAGAAAACGTTCTTGTAGAAGAGTAAAGTGAATAAGTTGAAGCAATTGATGAGGAAGCTTCAACCAAAAATCCAGCGGAGAATACTAATCTTGAATCAAAGAAGAAGATGAATTTGATAATCTTCTTAAGAAACACACTAAATTGAAGATAGGATCGAATTATAGGTTGAAGATAACCCTCCTGTCTGATACCATAGAGACAGTGTGTTATTACAGATTAGTAGAAATACTTTCTTTCATTACACAACATTAAAATTGACATTACAACCTTCAGTACTTGTTCTTATATATTTATATAGTAATGATAAGAACATTACAGTCACAGAAATCATGTGACAAAGACCAACTGTAAACAGCCTGGCATGACAGCCTGTTATGAGCTGGAATTCCTAAACCTTCACTGCTTAGTGTCCCTTAACCTACACCACATTATCAGCAGTAATATCTTCCTCTTGTATGTCTTTGGACAAACCACTAACAGTGTTGACAGTGTTATTAAGAATGTATCATTATAATGCATCACTATGGAATAAGGATTAGTAACACATTATATTGCGCATTATTTGCGAATGCCCATTTGTCACATACTAAGTTTTCTTGATTTACAACATGAGTTGGATTTAGTTGCTAGTTTCAATGGTGATGAATTGTGGTATGTGCTTGATCCCAGCAAGCTATGAAGGAGGGCACGTACATAATCGCAATGCAACGCATTTATGGTCCAACGACTTGTCTTTCATACTATCTAATTGTGAGATAATTGCAACAAAGTTAATGAGGTAGTTGTACTCCATTCCTTGGATGCTCATACTTCCTATGAAACTATTCCATGTTGGCGTCCACCAATTACCAATTGGGCATGGCTATGTATGAAAGCTAGCCAGATTGCAAGTTTTGTGAAGATGGCATATGCCACTTACATCACAAGAATGATACACGACAAGAATGAAATGAGCTTGGATGATGCACCCTTGGCATGAAAAATCCTAGTACATGCATCCATATCATTGCCGAAGCGAAGTAATGACATAGAAACAAGCTTGCAATAGCCTGTGTGCAATTCCAAGGCATTTCCTCATGCAGGAACAATGCTTGCAAGATTGTGATGCATGCAATATCCATCACCATTAGCCTTTACAGCTACGCACCCTTTAAGGAACAATGAAAAATTGGAATGGCGAGACGTAAGGAAACTACGTTTAAAGAATTACGCTCGCTAAGCATATTAGGAAGGAAAATAGACATGTTTTTTCCAGGAGATCTTTGAACCTTTACGGCGCGGCCACTCCGTCAAAAGTGTCGCTTCGAGGATTCTCGTCCAGAGAGGCGCAACACTAGGGAAGGGATTTTTCCGGGGTGTCAAACTTGGTATCATACCAAGTTCTGAAATAATACCAGGGATTGTGCGTTGTGGACTTGTCATTGTTTACGTTATACTATGATTATAGGAATTTTCTTGTAAAGGAATAAGTTGGTCCATCATGCCAACAATTGTGTGCAAATAAAAAATATTTTTAACTACTATAATAGTTAATTTGCGAGTTTTGGACGCGCTTGACTTGAGTATTGTAAATTTTCGAGGGAAAAATTGGCAACCCACCACATTGTAGTAACTGTTTGGGACGATTGTATTGTATCCGACTACCACTGACGTTAAGATCGGTCACCCCAAACTCGTTAACGGAGAGTGTTTTCAAGTTCGCTAGAGTCCCACAAAACCTGGGGATATTCTGGGAAGCTGTCAGGGGCGGTTGTCTAGCATACAATAAATATTGCAGTCATACTCGATCACGCTTTCCAAATTGTTGTCTTGACCATTGTGAAATCTACGGATTCCTGGATAATATGGTTTGAGACATGCTTTTGCGATCTCGTGCTGAGGTATCCTTTGGCATTTATGAGTAAGTGATATGAGTCTATGAGACATAGGTAGAGGTGTAAAGTGGGTTGTGCCAAAGCATGACGACAAATGACAACACGCTAAAATTTGAGCACAAATGACTTAAAGACGTGATTTAGCTTAAAGACGACACAACACGTTAGTTAAATAGGACGTGTTGGGTTTGAATAATTGGCACAGTAGCACAACACGCGGCACGGATAAGCACGTGGCACAGCCCAGCACAGCACGTTAAGAAAGCACGTCATAATATGTACAAGTACACCATATAACAAGGCATAATACATCACATTTTTTGTATATTTCACAAAAGAGTCACTATTGTAGCTAGTTTTTAACATTTTATACTGACTTATTTATAACAACACATATAATATCTTAATATTTGGAAAATATATTTCAATATCGTTGTTATAATATCGTCATCTATATTTAATTAGAACATTAATTTACATGACGATAATCCAATTTTATATTTGATGGACTATTTATTTTTATTGAATAAACTTGTTAATTTTACTTGAAATAATATCAAATGGTATGTTGTCTAATTAAATTCTTGTGATAATGTCCGACTTAATGTATACATTAAGTGATTTCAAATTGTTTATAGCACGTGTGCTAGCACGCCACAGCACGGCACGGCACAACACGTTTAAATCGTTGGCACAGCACGGCACATGGCACGCGAAGCACGCGACTTCGTGTGCCGGGCTGTGCCGGGCCGTCACGTTTTACACCTCTAGACATAGGGTTAAGAATCCAAATTTAATGCAGACATATGTTATGCTAGCTAGTGTTGTAAATTCTTTTATAATTCCTTGGTATGCGGTATGCGATACTCAGAATGTCATAATCATTGTTCACAACAACTTCCGAACGCTTGGGGGAATTCTGCATATTATGATATCAGATATATGGTCATTGAATTCTAGTTAATGAAGTATGACCACTTGTATTTCGAACTTTGGGAATTTTTTATTTAACATATATAATATTGTGACACCTGCACTTTTTGTGATGCTTACCTATAAATTCAGGGCATATAGGTCAAAAACCGAAACTATACCGCTATAGTGCATCACACAAGTGGGATGCTAGCCAAGAGCTAAAATACATCATTATGGTATATTTTGCAAGCTAGTCAGTGATTCAATACTGGATAAACAAATGATGCATCTTTTAAAAATAGGTTATCGCGGAAGCAGGTGGCACTTGGTGTATAGCAAACATATTCCCAAAACTTATATGTAGAAATACGATCGAGACATATATAAAGATATGGGTGTTGTTAGAAGGTGCGTACAAGGAGATGCATCACTGAGCTATGAAACTTACCTAGTAAGGCATATATATACTAAAGCATCATTATGTCGGATTGCTTATTTAAGAGAGATTTATGATGCGTAAGCATCATCGTTTCTGTGTTTCTTATCGAGAATGCATCACAAAGGAAGGATCTTGTGCATCATTTGTGAAAGTCGCTTTGGCATATATAGATTAGGTTTTTCTTGGCTTTTGGCATTGCTAAAGGAACTGGCTTTAATAGATAGTTCTGACGTTGATGAACTACGATGTATGCTTGATCCCTGCGATCTAGGGTACGTAGACAGCTGCAGTGAAATATATTTGTAGTTCAACACCTTTTCGCTCGTACCCTCTAATTGCGACACATTTTATGATGTAGTGATAGACGATTTATTGGATGTTCATGCTACCTGTCAAGGAATTCGATGATGGACTGCACCATTTTTGAATTGGGCATGACCAGGAAAGGAGGCTAATTAACCTGATTACAAGTTGAGGGAAGCTTGCACAAGATGCTTTCATCACCAGAATAATGTACGACAAGAATGACATGATCCTTGATGATGCAACCTTGGCATTGACAAAACTAGTGCATGCATCTAGGTTACTACATGCCTAGGCAAAGTAAGGATGCCGAAATAGTCTTGCAATGGCATATTTGCAAGTCCAAAGGCATTGCCCTATGCCTGGGTAGCACTTGTGAAAGTAGCCTTTAACGCCATGTACCCTTTGAGGAACAAGGGTAAGTTGGAGTGACGAAAGGAAGGGAAACTATGTTTAAGGCATTATGCTTGCTAAGCATGTTGGCAACGGAAAATCAACACGCATTTTCCTAGTGAATTTTGAAGCTTTACGGCCCGGTCACTTTGTTACGAGTGGCGCATCGAGAAGTCTCAGCATGCACGGTGCGTCGCTAGGGGAGGGATTTTTCCGAGGCGTCACACTAACAATGATTAATGAATGTCATGCCGACTATCAATGGAAAAACAATAAATATAATTAACAGTTGGCATGACGTTGATAATTATATAGTGTCAACAGATGTGGTCAATTTTGGATATTGGTCCGTCTCGGTTCATTGAGACAATTTTATCCCGGAGAGATTTCCACCGAAATCTCGGAGTCTTTATTTTCAAATTTTATACACGTAAAATGTATGCCAAATATTTTGCACACTACACATAAGTTAAACTTGTATAAATGTAAAGAACGATACATATTTTTAAGAAAAGTAAAGAAAAATAATGAATTTCTGACTTTTGACTCCCGCTTCTGACTCAGAAGTCTAGATATTTTGTTTCACAAAAAGTCGACTTTTCTGCTTTTAGAAGTCGTTCTGAAATTCAACATCCAAACTGACTTCTTGCTTTTTGACTTCTAGAAGTCAAAAACTTACTTCTGGATGTGTATCCAAATGCGCTAGGGTTTGATTTGATTTTTATTAATAAATTTTCATACATAAAACCTGTCTAATTGAGATCTTGGCCGCATCTCGATGGAATCTCGGCCATCTCGAAGAATCTTTTGGTCAAATCATGTCTCGCTGAGTCTAAGAACTTCGTCTCGACAATTTATAAAAACCAAGATTCTCGGCCGAGATAGATTACGGCTAGGTTTGGTAATGCTTTTATTTTTCCAAAAGCACTTTCAAAACCTATATATGTCAATATTTTTTGAAATTGGCGTTTGGTAAAAAAAATCAAAGTGCTTTTTACACAAAGCACTTCCCAGATTCCTCAATTTTTAAAAGTTGGGGAGGAGGAGCTTTTAAAAGCTACAAAAGCATAAGCTTTGGTCTCACAAATATTTAACGCTTGATTTACCTTTTTTATCCCTATTTTATTTTGTAAATGACAAAAATTACCCTTAAATATATATCCAATCAATTTTTATTTCTTATATTTTATTCTTCAAATATTATTATATTTTATTTTCAAACTATTGTACGATACCATTTCATTTAATTTGTTAAAAATAAAAAATTAAAAAATTACTTAATTTTAGATTATTTTTTGTTTGAAAATTATATATATTAAAAAGTGGTAATATGATTTTCAAAAGTGGTTAAGTAAAAATAATTTTTTTTTAACAATCATAATAATAGTAATAATTAGTAAATTTAATATTTAATAGTAAAAAAATTAATTATTTTTAACCCCAATTAAGTTGAATAAAACTATATTTTTAGAGATATGTCTGTTTTTGTCATTTGCTACAACACCAATGGTTGAATCTAGTATTTTACCAAACACACTTTGATTGGTTTTTTAATCATCTTTAACTTTAATTAATATTTAACCAAACGTTTAACTGCTTTTTTCTCACATCAACGCAAAACAGGAAAATGCTTTTACAAAAGCTGCAGCAATACCAAACTAAGCCTACAATGGTGTTTGACTGTTGACAATGATCTGTAAATGATATTTCATATTCCATTCGAGATGAGATGATAATAGACTATGGTTTAAAAAAAATATATATTAAAGGGTGTGGTGTGTTTAAAGTATTAGGATGCCTCTTATCAACAAACGATAAGTGGGAGAAACCAAATCTGCAGCCCCAAATCCAACCTTGATAATAATCTCCAAGTAGACGTACCTACTCTTACTACCCCATCAACAAACAATATTTCGATCCCCAAATTTTTAGGGTTCATTTTTTCTCTTTAAAATCAAGAATCGCATCGACGAAAGCGTAGAAATCAAGGTATTTGGATTCATTTCATACAACTCTTAATTCGATTACTTGCTATTCAGATTCTTTTCTTATATGTAAAGTTTTTTTTCTCATTAAACAGAGTTTTGATCGAAGAGAAAGCGAGCAGGAGCTGTAAATTTTGGTTTCATGGCGATTCCTTTTGAGCAATCTACTAGTATCTGCAATCACTGGTAATTCGATCCATTTAATTCCTTTAATTTCTGTAATTTTGATTTCAAATTGATTTGTTTTATGGGGAATTTGGTTTTTGTGGTTTTCTTTTTGATTAGGTATAGATTTCGTATTGATAGATATACCTCATTTGAGCTTTTGTGAATAATTTGGAATGTAGGGATTTGGATAATTTTGGAAATCTTGTGGTATTCTGTTTGTTTGGTTTGATTGATTGTAGCTGTATACTGTTAGCTTGTTCTGTTTCTGTTATGCGTTTTTTTGGTATGGTTGGAATGTTAGCTGGATTTTGTCATAATTCAGATTTTCTTGAAAACAGCTCTATGTAGGAACAGAATCCTGAAAGGTTATATTATCTATGAAATGAAATATTGTTGTGGCCTAGTTTGATAGGATTGTCCTGAGAACATGTGCATTTTCATGTCCTAATGCGTTTATTATAAATTGAAGGAAGTAGGTTTTCAATAGGTGGTTGATAGAGAAACCAATCGGATTTTCAGCCAAGAATGTGATGTATTCTTGTAAAATCTACAGTATAAGTTGTAAATCAACTTAGCCGTTTAAAATGAATTACCATTACAGAGATTAACAGTTGCCAACTCTGCGGAAAAGTAATTTCATGACGAATGTAAGAAGAACATAAACCTTAAGATTAAAAATAAAAAATGTATTTAGCATAAAGCTAGAAAAGGCTGAAGTTCAAGTCAGTCTCTATGGCTATTAATCTCCTCGTGTTGACAGGGTCATAGTAGGTTAATTAATGTTTGATCGAGGCCTGTCAAAGACTCTTTTTGAGGTTCATTAGATCAGAGTTTTGTGCTTACGTCAACTGCCAATACTACTGTGGTAGAGTTTGCACACTTAATGCTATTTTTCCACAAACTGTAAGTTTATTGGTATGTTCTGGGTGGGTTATGTACTGATTATCTTTGAATGTTATTCAGTGACCGAGCTATTCCATCTGCAAATATTGATTTACATTATGCACACTGCTCTCGAAATCTGGAAAGATGTAAAGTTTGTGGAGATATGATCCCTACAAGACATGCTGAAGAACATTATCTCGATGCTCATGCTCCAGTATGTTGATATGCAATTTTATTTTTAAATATTTTATTGTTTTAACTGATGCAATTTTTATGACCTTTGATTTAGATAATTGTAAAGATCGATTCTTTGTGCAAGTACCTTACAACAATTTGTAATGAGAAAGTAACTATATCACTTTGTTGTTCTATTTAGAACTTTTATAACTCCAAAGCATCTGACTTGTCATATATCAACTGTCACTGTTATTCTGTTCCATAGATTATGCCTTTCAGTCGGTTAAAATATCAATATTGATGCTGCATAAGTTATTAGTTAATACCGGTGTTACTTAAATAGTTTTACATATTTGGACTTATATTAGCCAGTCACACATCAAGGTTATCAAAGGTATTGAAAGGGAGTGATACCTATTCCATGCCATATTAGTTTTCTTCAAGATCTCGAATCTCTGATATGCATATGATGAATGACACTGTTTTGGTGAACATATCCTTTTAGTCAAGTGACAATTTCACTGTGGTTATGAACATATCCCTTAAATTTGATTTGCTTGGGATCACTTTTAGTTGCGTTCTACTGAGAATAGTTTGTTTCACAAAGCAGTAAAAGAACTAGGTTCCCTCTTTGAAAGTTGGTGGGAAATTCCAACACCTGGCTGTATGCAGTGTATTGTAAGGTTGTTATTACGATGCACATGTTATAAGCATTCTTCTGTTCAATTTGTCAAGTTGGTAACCTAATTTGTGTGGGAGCAGGTGTCTTGTTCGCTATGCAGTGAGACAATTGATCGTGGAATTTTAGCGCTGCATAAAGGTGAAAACTGCCCGCGAAGGATTGTAACGTGTGAATACTGCGAGTTTCCATTGCCTGCAGTCGATCTTATAAAGCATCAGGTGTCTATGGATGATTCTTAAAATTTAACATTCTCTCGTGTAATAAAGGCATAATTATGTTTTTTATACTAAATTTTGTTTTTTCATTTATTCAGGAAGTATGTGGAAATAGGACAGAATACTGTCCTATGTGTAGCAAATATGTCCGCTTGCGTGAACGACTTGACCATGATATCAGATTTCATGGAACTTCAGATAGTACTGCGGGATCTTCTAGGTGAGAATTTTAAATTCATTTTATGAATATGTGCTTTTAACCTGTTCTAAATGTTTACCTAATCCCTTTTCGTAAACGGATTACCTGTTTTAGTATTGGTAGTAAGTTTCAAGGAACGTATGCTAACAACAGGGTTGAACGATTACATATGGTGCTTGGAATAAGAATTACTTCTACCTATATCTATCCTGAAATTCATGACCACTGGAAACCTGAAATACATGATCATTGGAACCACTCACTAGTCAAGTTTGTGTGTGATTGAATGAATATTTTATCATGTTTTAAATGTTTACGTCTGTGTCAAAGGATTGGTTCCGGTTCGGTTATTAAGCTGCCTAGAACTGGACCATTGATTAGTGATTCAGTTTCGATTCTAAAATCAATGGAACCTGAACCGTGGTCTTAAGAAGGGCGTGGCCTACCAAGAATTGGGTTCCCACGATTTTAAAATTCATAAGCCATTCAAATGTCATGTCATAATGCTTGTATATAGATGTTCAATTTATATTCGTCACTGTTGTCTCGGCTTTTGAGGCTTTGGCCGATACTATCTTATAGGCTGCTATTGCAAGAAAGTGGCTCACTTGGTGCTGCTTCAAGCATGTGAACGCAATTTTGTTCTGTTTTGATGTTGGATCTTTAAGATTTTCATCGCATTTACTTGAAACTAGAGAATCTTAGAAGTTAGATCCTTGAGAATGATATCATCGACCTCTGAAATAGTGTCTTGGTATGTTGTGAAGGGGTGGAAATGCGGATGTTGATAGGGATCAAGTTCCTGCCCAAAGAAGGCCACCTAATCGAAATGGATACTCGCAGAAACGTTTGTTTTTCACTATTGCCATCACGGGCATAGCTGTTCTACTTGGGTCAATTTTCTTACAGAGGAAAGGTGATAGTCAGCAACTGCACTAAGAGAGTGGAGCTGTATGTGGTGCCCATTTTACTGTCACAAGAGATGTATTCTGTTTATGCGGATTTGATATCATATAAAATTGTAATTCCTTGACTTTACAGAACTGGAATTCATGTAAATAAAAACCATATATTTACAGATTGAATGAGATTCTTCCCCGTTTTCACTGCAGTAACTCGTGTTTTCCTTGGATTACTTCATATTATAGCCGGAGTAAGCTCTTGCTGTGCAGGTAAGACATTATTTCCTGTTCTCAAAACTCTTATGACTTGCTGAATTTTGATTACCCTTTTCCATGTTCACTTATCTGGTCTACTCCTTCCGTTCCATTTTAGATGATGTTTTAGGGTTATTTTTTTATTCCACAATATTCGAAAGTTTTCATATTTTCCACAAAATTACCAATTACACCCTTATATAGACTTTTTTCAAAGATATGGATAGAAATTTTTTTATTTATATTTCTTAATCTGCGTGAAAACTCTAAAAATATAGTTTACGGCGTAACGGAACGGAACGGAGGAAGTATTTTTTATATCCTTAAAGTTTTCCGCGCCTCTATACGTGTCGAACAATTGTTTGTACCATGTTTATGGCCTTCTGTTAAGCTTAAAATATGGAAGGCATTGTTTTTTAAATTATCTTCATTGAGCATATACTATCCACAGAAGTGATTCTCTGACATCGTAGAAATTTTCGGTCCTTATTGTCATTTTTTTATTTTTTGTTAGTTCTTATCTGTTTGGAGGCGTCAGTTCTAAGAAATTGTGCAGGGTTTTTGGTAATAATATAACCTTAAAATGAATTATCAATAATTTAGATGTGTGCACCACGTAATGTCATTAGAAAACTTATTTAATTGGTGTTTGACCTTCCTGAAAAGGATTGCCGGCAATGGTGCTTTAGAGTTCCTGTCCATTTGGTAAGTTGATTGTCATTAAGTCCAAGCTAGAAGTTATAAAATAGAATTAGACGACAATTTAGATTCCTCATCAACAAATTTCTCTGAACTTCTACTTCTCATCTCTACTCAAATCTCGTATCATCTTTGCAGAGTCCATGACCATGTTCCTATTCAAAAACTTCCTTACTCTTCTTATCTTTCTTTTAGTCTTCTTTCTCCTTCCAGCCATAAACTCTATCTCTTTTAACATATCAAGCTTTGGACCTCAGACCAGTGACATCATACTGGAAGGTGATGCTACTACTAAAATTGGCACTGTTGAATTGATCAATGAATACACTTACACTTGTCGTGTTGGTCGGGCTACTTATGCCAAACGTGTACCCCTTTGGGACTCGTCCACCGGAGTTCTGACAGACTTCACCACTCATTTCATCTTTTCCTTTGACACCTTAAATAAAACACCCTATTCTGCTGGGCTTGCTTTCTTTGTTGCTCCTGTTGGTTATCCAATTCCTCCAAATTCAGCTGGTGGATTTCTAGGCCTTTTCAATACCACCACGACTGATGATACATCTCACAATCAGATCATTCATGTTGAATTCGATTCCTTCCCAGATCCTGAATGGGATCCAGAATTTGGACATGTGGGGATTAATAATAATTCCATCAAGTCTGCTGTCATTGTTCCTTGGAATGCGAGCTTACATAGTCAGGAAATTGGAAATGCTTGGATCACTTATAACGCTACTGATAAAAACCTCAGCGTGTATTGGACGTATGATAAGAATCCTGTTTATCGTCGAGATTCTCTTCTTTCATATCAAATTGACTTGAAACAGATTCTGCCAGAATGGGTTACAGTAGGATTCTCTGCAACAACTGGTATATATAGTGAGAGAAATATTCTTTTCTCATGGGAGTTCTCTTCAACTTTGGAAGTTCAGGAAAAAGAAGTAGCGTCTGAAAATTCAAATGTCAATTTGATAGTTGGATTGTCTGTTTCGGGAACTGTTCTGATAGGATGTGTTCTTGCTTTTGCTGTGGTGTGGCTGATGAGGTCGAAAAGACGACGAGCTAGAAAACAGAAGGAGAAAGTCAACTTTACATCTGACTTTGAAAGAGGAGCTGGTCCAAAGAGGTTCTTGCTTAGAGAACTAGTTTCAGCTACAAACAACTTCGCAGAGGAAAGAAAATTAGGAGAAGGTGGATTCGGAGGCGTCTACAGGGGATTTATAAATGAAATGGATTTGGCAATTGCTGTGAAGAAGATCTCTAGAGGATCTAGGCAAGGTCAGAAAGAGTATATAACTGAAGTCAAGATCATCAGTCGACTGAGACATAGGAATTTGGTGCAGCTCATTGGCTGGTGTCACGAGAGCGGTGAGTTTCTACTTGTCTATGAATTGATGTCTAATGGTAGCCTAGATTCTCATCTCTTCGGCCGAAGAAGCCCTCTCATGTGGGCTATCAGATACAAAATTGCTCTGGGATTGGCCTCTGCACTTCTCTACCTTCATGAAGAAGGAGAGCAATGCGTAGTCCATCGTGATGTCAAGTCAAGCAACATAATGTTGGATTCAAATTTCAATGCAAAGCTCGGTGATTTTGGTCTAGCTAGGCTCATGGATCACGAACTAGGGCTCCAATCGACTGGGTTAGCTGGGACTTTGGGCTACTTAGCACCAGAGTACATAAATACTGGCAAGGCTAGCAAAGAATCTGATGTCTTTAGCTTTGGAGTAGTAGCCTTAGAAATTGCCTGTGGGAGAAAATCAGTTGAATGTATGGAAGAGGTTTCTGATGTAGGGTTAGTTGAGTGGGTTTGGGATCTATATGGGAGAGATGCAGTCTTGGCTGCAATAGACCATAAACTAGGCCTTGAGTTTGATGCAAAACAAGCCGAATGTTTGATGGTAGTTGGGTTATGGTGTGCACACCCTGATCGGAATTTCAGACCTTCAATCAGACAAGCAATTCAGGCACTTAACATGGAAGCAAGTATTCCAAATCTTCCGACAAAAATGCCCGTTCCTTCATATCATGTACCTGAGCTTGATCTTATTTCTAGTGAACCAACTTCTGTCACTAGTACAAGCATCGATGTAGGACGCTGATTTTAGACTGAACTACTTTTAGCTTGTTGATTTCCAATAATACTGTTGATTAAATCAACGTTTAGCTGCTAATGTATGTGTGTAATTACTAGAATGGTTTTGCGTAAAATTGTCCTTTATTGAGTTTTTCAGGGCTGATTATGTTGTCAAATCTTAACGTTTGCTTTTAGTATGCTACACTGTCGATGGTTCCATTCTGCCATCATTTATGTGAGAAAGTACTGGGCAGCCTGTCCCCGTATAATTCTAGGTTATCCATTGTGATATGAGATTTTTGATAAAGAAGAATTAAATTAAAAGATTTATTGTCATGAGCTAATTGTTGAATGGTGTGATTCTTAATCAACCCATAAAATTATGAGGTTTCGGAGGCACTTAAATCAAATGAAATGATCATTCACTATGTATTTGGTAGATTCTCTATATCATATTTACCCAACTCCAGCTATAAATTTCATATCCATTTTCTTTTACACTTCAGTTAAGGTAGAGGTAGGCCACAAGGCAAATGAATATTGATTTTAAAACTTTATCAAAATAGTTTATCACTGATTTGTCTTTAGAAGATATTTTTGGTATTAAGAAAAACCTTGGGATATAGGAGAAAACTTAAAATAAATGTGTATGAAGGATATGACTATGGGTGTAATAAATAGGGATATTTTGATTTTGGGTCACATAAAAGTGATTAAAGTTGGGTTTGGGTCACTGAAGAATTTTAATTAGAGTTTGTGTCATAAGACCATCGGTGACTGTCTTCACCGTTACATAAATTAACCTATTTCTAGTTATTTTATAATTAGCTAACGCCGTTAAATACCAAAATAAAACATCCACATTTTGTTTGAACGCGTAATTGGGGGATATGAAAACTAACTGGGGATATAGCTACAAGACGAAATAGGAGTCCCAATAGCAATTTTGGGTCACCTCTTATATAATTATTTTGATAATTCCTAATCTACCCCTCACTAATTAGGTTTAGTGGTTAATAATAATTAGTAAAAATCTTAAGTATTTGGGGATAGATTAGTGTGTATTTTTATTTGTGTTTGGGTGAGAGTAGAAGGAGGGAAAAAAATATTTGAGAGGAATTTTTTTTTTTTTTGAAAATGGAAGATGATTGTGATGAGAGAATTACTTCTAATAAGAGGTTGAAAATTTGTTTTTTTCTTTGAATCCACCATTGTTGCAGCTGAAAAAGCTTGGTGCCGGCATGGTATTCAACCAAAACCTCATGCCGGCAATTGTTGGAAATGTTTATAAATTGTTTGCCACTATCGGGGGGGGGGGGGTTCGGGGGGTCTTCATATGCCGGAAAACAATACCGGCATGGTCTTCGTATCAACTGACTATGCCGGCATTGGACTGATTAAAACCAGAAAAATTCAAAATGGAAGTGATGAAGACCATGTCGGAATTGATGAAGACCATATGCCGGAACATGGTACCGGCATGGTCTTCATCAATTCCGGCATGGACATCATCACTTTCAGCATGATCTTCATCACTTCCGAATAAAAAAAAAAAATTCGTTTTCAAAGTGAGGAAAAGAGAATTTGATATAAAGTGGGGAGAGTTTAGAATTTGAAAGGGAATGAGAAAATATTTGGGTTTCAAAGCTCTACCCCTAAATAAGATTAATAAGAAGTGGAGATGAAAATGGGGATATGATTTTGTTTTTTGATTTTAAGTTTTTGATTTTTATTTTGTGGGAAGGATATTTTAGTATTTTCATTACCAAAAATAACCACTTAACACATACCATGGGTTGAGGAAAGTAATTCATATCTCCCAATTACACGTTCTTTTTTTTTTTTGTCACAGTGAAGATCAAAATCTAAAAAGAAAAAAACCAGAGAAGTTTATGGTGAGATAAATGAATCTCAAACGAACGATTTTTAACAGCATACTGGAAGGACTTTGTTTCCTTAGCTCTGAGAAAGATAAAATCGGTGGTGGCGTGGTGGTGAAACAGAGAACTTTTGTGGTAGTGAAACCAAGGAAGTGGTGATAGTGCCAACGAGAGATGAGTGCCAACATTTGATTTGATTTCGTGTTGATTTCAATTTGGATTCATTTGATTTGATTTCATGAATTGCTAATTTTGATTTAATTGATATTTAAAGGTTTGGGGATTTTGAAAAACATTTGATCTCTGATTTGGTATACAGTGAAATGGTTGTAAAGTAGGGTTGATTGTAAGAAAAATCACAGAAAATGATGGTACATGCAATGGTTGTGAGATTGGGTTGCTGGTGGAAAAAATTGCGGTAAACGATTAAACATGAAGGGAAACGATTTTAACGAGATTGAGTTGATTGTGGAAGAAGACCGGGAATCAGGTTCCTTCCATAATGTTTCAAAACCATATTAAATTACAAATTTCGGCACGAAGCAAAATACAATGGGTTTGATGTACTTACGTTTTTTCACGATCCAAACTTTAATTGGTCTTCAATTGTATTCGATAATTCTTCGATTCTTTTCTCTGTTTTAATCCTTTCATCTCTGGATGAAGATCAGGTGGGTTTGGTTAGTAAAACTAGGATGTTGTTAGGGTCAGTTTAGTCACTTTAGGATATAACTGACTTTCCCAACGGTCAAGACAGTCAACGATTGTCCTGTGACTCAAACTCTATTAAAAAATTTTGGTGACCAAACGCAACTCTGGTCACTTTTATATGACTTGAAGTCAAAATATTCCTAATAAATATGTGCTTTTATGTTTACAAGCTTCTGACCCGGTGCATACGCACCGGCATAACAAAACTTTATGATGAGACAAATCTCATTTTACTATACGGTTTAGTTTTAATTATGTCATCAAAATTATTTATTTTTGAATAAATTAACGGGGGTTTACTCAATAAATATTTTTTGTGATTTCCAGAGACTTTAATAGATTTCCAAAGTATTGTGTTACTGGTTGTATACTTTAGAAAACTCCTTGTAAGTATATGTTACTCATTATATACTTGTAAAATCTCTTTCAAAGTTTGTGTTACTCGTTATAAATGAGAAAATTTAAAGACTTTCTATACTTCCCAAATTTTAAGACTTTGAATGACATTTATGTGTATATTTTCCTTGGAGAAAGTCTTGCAAAATGTGAAAGATTTTGGAAGACTTCTACAAAAATCAGAAACTTAATTTATTAGTATCTTTTATATATTTATTTTGATATTATTTTATTTTATTTCAAGTTGATGCAAGTGCTTGCACGTATACTCTAGATCTATTTCTATTTTTAAAAAATATATACATATCCTAGATGTGTATATACATATATATATCATATGATACGATCAAACTCTTTTTTATTTTGTTATTAGATGGAATGAAAACTTTCATTCATGACTAAAATGTCCCAAATTATGGTTAATTTAATTTGCAATTAGCCTTTTCCAAGAATTGTTTTGAGTAGATAAATTTTATAGAACTTTACAAATCTTGAGATTTGTAGTCATGTTAGGTTGTTATACAATTCTCTAGAAATTTTGTTTTCACAACTTTTTAGAACTCTACAAATCTCTATAAGAGTTAGGCCAACTCTATAAAACTCTGCAAGTATTTTTCCAACTCCGTTGAACTCTACATAAGTTGTCATTTTTCATGACTCTTTTTAAATCCATACAAATCTACAAAAGTATTTATTGAGTAAACCCCCGTAAGGGTTATTTTAGTTTGTAAGTTGGTGAATTTACATGAGTAATTGAAATGCTTTTATCCATTTGTCGCATCAACATATTTTTTTTTGAATGAAAAAGGTTATATTAAGAAAGGAAAAAACCATAACCAAATACAAAGGCTAAAAGACTTGATTACATATGCAAAACTGTTTCCCGGTATTGCAGAACTTGAGTACTATCAATAAAACCTTTCAAATTTCTCGAGAGTTAACCAAAATGGTTTCTGTGATTTTAACTATATATACAACCTTTCAAATTCCTTAGACATTTCCCTGGTTTCCACATGCTCTCTTTCTCTGTTCAAGTCCTTTTTTGTCTAGAATTACATTCTTAATGCGCTTAATCAAGAACTTCCATAAACTTTAGTACTTTACCACGTACCCCTAAAGAAAAAGAAATCATCTATCCATCATGACAAATGCATGATCTTATTAAAATTGGCTAAGAAAGCGAGACAACCGTGTCAAAGAGGTAGATAAATTAAGCAAAATGAACTAAGCTAATGTCATTCATGTTAGTTAGAGAAGTCAAGGATATGATCGTTTAATTACTATGACCAAAGTTTTTTGAAACATGTTTACACCTTACGATTGGGGGAGGAAATTTCCGCTTTTGTTACCAGACCCATTTTGTTGGAAATTCTGCATATATCAACTGTCTTGCATTCATATATTCTTATTTGCATTCGTTGTTGTATGAACTTTGTAATTTCAAGATCCGTTCAATTAAACGTATCAACTTAATCGTCACATTCACAAAAAATTATTTGTTGTTCACCTGGTAAAGGAAAATACAATCTCTCGCAGATTCTCATATATTCTCCGGTTCAATACCCTTGTATTTGTCCCAGCGACCACCTTGTTGTAAACTAAGAGATCACCAAAAATAGCATCAAGTCATCAACCTCTATTCGGTTTGCAATTTTGTTTTATTTTATAAAACGCTTTGAGATTTTATTGATTTGCTTGGGCTGTGCATCATTCATTAGTTCTCCACATGCTTGGAACTGTGCATCATATTTTGTATTCCAACATCATATCCTTTCTCATTCAAAAAAAAAAAAAATTAAATTAAAAAAAAAGTCATTCAAAAAAACATCATATCCTTTCACATTTTGTATCTGCATCTTATTGTCTGAAATTCAAGTCACCTTCTTTTATGTGAGAATCATTATCGCCAGAAAATCAAAACATCCTTCAATTCATTGTGTAAAGTTAGATAAGATTTCAAAATGGTGTTTTGGGTAATTCTAACTCATCTCAATCTGGACTCTTCATTATGCGCATTAATGCGGACTAAATATTCCTGGAACACTCAACACCAATAGTTTAGTCCTTCATTTCAACATTGATGTGATCAGCGTGAAAACAAATTCATGCATGGCAACCTCCGTACGATTTTCCTTCTCCGGTTGATGTGAATTTAACGATATTAATTTGTCTTGATTCTCATTTGACTACTGAAGGAGATTTTTTGAAAGTAAACAACTCGAGGAAATTGATAGAATGAAATCAGAAACGTTATCAAAGTTTAACGTTGTTTTATACTCCAAAGTAAAGAAGATGTCGCTTGGGAACGAAGTGAAGTAACGCTTCTTCTAGTGGAAGTATCGAATGAAAAGGTGCCTTTCAGAATATTTTTGACGAAAGGTTTCAATTTGGGAAATGATGTGGAACTGATGTGTTAGTTGGGAAGAGTTTTATGGCGCTGAAATGGCAATGACATGAAAAAATAGTGTTGATGTGGCTTAACAAAATTCAAGAGAGATTGTAACGTCGATATGTGGCGGTTTTAGGTCTCTTATGAAGAAGAAATATTTTGTATTCACAACTTTTGGAAAGAAAAAATTGCTTGTGACGATTGGATCAATGGATTATCTTGAGCATCCCCTTTTTGTTTTTCCTATATGGTTCTTGTGTAAGGGTATGTGTCTGTTCAGTAAACTTGATGACATGTCGTTGGCATTTTGACGTGGCTTTGAAAACGTAGTGACTTTTGGAATTGACTTATAGAATTGTAGTGACTCTTGGAATTATAAATTTGTCTGCATTGACATGGCTTGGGAAGAATGGATGACGTTAAGTGGTCACGCATACTCTTGGGATTCTAAGTTTTTCGAAACTTAAATGTGTGGAAATCCTAAAGCTTTTGTTGGAAAGGTTACTAACATAGTTTATAAATCTAAATGCGAACTGGTTCCTTTCGAAAGTGTTTGACAGTTAAATGATTAATAGAGTTTAAGAAGTTTTGAAATATGAACAGTGAACCATCAATGATGATAATTCGGAGAGATGCAATGATGTGCCTCAAACACAATAGGTTTGTTTTCGGTGGTGCAGCTACGTTTTCGGCTAGGATAGTATTAAATATCTTATAAAGAAGTTTGTGAAAAGTCATGTAAGGCTAAAAAGTTTGTTCAACATTTGTGTCTTTTAAGATGTTGATGACGTAGCGATGACTTGTCATAAAATGATTACATGGCTTCACCACAAATCAAAATGATTGTGGGGACGACATATGTCATTTTAGGGTCTCTTATTATAAAGAAAGAATAGATATTCTTTTTAATCAAATTATCTTCTTTTATAACTAGAAGAATTTGTAAAAGAACAGTTTAACTGTTACCATAAGTTACTCAAATAACTTCACATCTTTGGACTTCAATAGCCTGGAAGGTGACATCAAGGGAGGAATCCTTTCACCAATAAATGTCTTCAAGATATTGAATGAATTGTGTTGGTGAACATACGTTTTATAATTGTTTTTGATTGTAAAAATTTATTGTTTTTAGTCTTTTAATTATGTGGATTTCTGAAATAAACCACGTCCGGTAAAGAAAAGGAAAAATTCGAAGGAATGGTTGGTTGGTATCCATTTTGATGGGCCTATGTCTCCATTTTGATTACTTAATCACCTTGTAGTCTGCTTATGAATTATGATCACTTTTAGTCTTTTACTGCCTCATGAGGAGATGTTTTCTGTTTAATTACGCATAACTGATAACATATACTAATATCCATAATTCCTTGACTATGCAGAACTATATAATTCATGTAGAGAAATATGGATATAGCTACCCACTTCATAGTGATCCTTTCCCATCTTTTCTGCTGTAACTCATATTTTCCTTGAAGTACTTCATTTTTAGCTGGCAAGAACTTTTGCTCGGAAAAAACAGGTAAGAAATGTTCAGGCACTAGACCAACTCTGTTTTGTCACCATCTCAAGTGTTGATTGTCTTCCAACTACCACATAGAGATTCCTGGTACTGTATAATATAATAAGCAGAAATCTCTGTCATCTTGACACATCTCTGGTACCATGCCACCTATCAGCCATGGAAACAAAAAGACGAACATATGATGTTTCCAACTTATCGTTAAGCATAAAAAACGATATCCTAGATCTTTTAAAAACAAAAAATTATAGAGCATATACTATCTACAGTTAAGTAATTCACTGACTTCGAAGAAATTGTCATTCCTTATCTCCAATCAGAATATTTTTGTACGTCACTTAATAATTATTTATCATTGTACCATAACCTTAAAAGGATTAGTAAAATGATGTGAGTATCACGTAATGTCATTAGAAATTGTTTAAGAAGAAAGCATATCATTGGTTTTGATCTTATGTTTCCATGTTTGACTTTTGTGGAGACAATTGGCCCTCAAGGTTCTGCAGAGTTTCGTACGATTTTCCCTCAGTTGTAGTGATTTGACATTTTACTTCGGAATTTAGCTTATAAATAGACACGGACAACAATTTAGATTTCTTAAGCCAAATAGCTCTGATCTGGCTTTCGGTCCCACCTAAGCCTTCTTCATTTTGCAGTCATTCCCCTCCTTCCAGTCTCTCCCCCAATTTCCTGTGTTCTTGCAGTGTCCATGCCAATGTCATTATACAAAAACTTCCGTAACTCTTTCTTTATTTTGCTCTTCTTTCTCGTTCCTACAATAAACTCAATCTCCTTTAGCAAATCTCGATTTGAACCCCAGGACAGTAACATCATACTGGAAGGTGATGCCGCGACTGCCATAGGTACCATTGAATTGATCAACAAATACACTTACGTTGGTCGTGTTGGTCGAGCTACTTATGCGGAACAGGTACCCCTGTGGGACTCGGCCACTGGAGAACTCGCGCACTTCACCACTCATTTCACCTTTTCCATCCAAAGATCTAAACCATTGCAGAGTGCTGGACTTGCCTTCTTTATTGCTCCCGTTGGTTATCCAATCCCTCCGAACTCGCATGGTGGATTTCTAGGCCTTTTTAATACAACAACTACTGATGATACGTCTCTTAATCATATCATCCATGTTGAATTTGATTCATCTCCAAATTCTGGTTGGGATCCAGAATATGAACATGTGGGGATTAACAAAAATTCCATTGAGTCTGCTGTTTCCATCCGCTGGAACGCTACCTTGCATAGTGAGGAAACTGGTCACGCTTGGATCAGTTATAATGCTACTACTAAGAATCTCAGTGTGTATTGGACATATGATAAGAATCATGTTTACCAAGGAGAAGCTCTTCTTTCATACCAAGTTGATTTGGAGAAGATTTTACCAGAAAAGGTTATCATAGGATTCTCCGCGGCTACTGGTACGGTTAGTGGGCGGCATATTCTTTTTTCATGGGATTTCAATTCAACTTTGGAAGTTCCGGAAAAAAAGGTACCAAATGAAATGAGAAATGAAAAGACAAATTTCAAAATGATTGTTGGATTATCTGTTTCTGGAGCTGGTTTGGTAGTTCTTGTTTTACTTGTGGTATGGCTGATAAGGTCGAAAAGACAAAGATCTAGAAGAAGGAAGGAGAAGGTTAACTTCACTTCTGACTTTGAAAGAGGAGCTGGTCCAAAGAGGTTCTTGCTTAGAGAACTAGTTTCAGCTACAAACAACTTTTCTGAGGAAAGAAAACTAGGAGAAGGTGGATTCGGAGGTGTCTATAGGGGCTATATTAATGAACTAGATTTGGCGATTGCTGTGAAGAAGATCTCTAAAGAATCTAGACAAGGCCAGAAGGAGTACATAACTGAGGTCAGGATCATCAGTCGGTTAAGACACCGGAATTTGGTGCAGCTCATCGGTTGGTGTCACGATAGTGGTGAGTTTTTACTTGTTTATGAGTTGATGCCTAATGGTAGTCTAGATTCTCATCTCTTCGGCCGAAGAATCCCTCTTACATGGGCTGTCAGATACAAAATAGCTCTTGGGTTGGCCTCTGCACTGCTCTACCTTCATGAAGAAGGAGAGCAATGCGTAGTCCATCGTGATGTCAAGTCAAGCAACATAATGTTGGATTCAAATTTTAATGCAAAGCTCGGTGATTTTGGTCTAGCTCGGCTAATGGATCATGGACTAGGTCTCCAATCCACAGGGTTAGCCGGGACTTTAGGCTATTTAGCACCAGAATATATAAACACTGGCAAGGCTAGTAAGGAATCTGACGTTTTTAGCTTTGGGGTAGTGGCTTTAGAAATCGCTTGTGGTAGAAAGTCAGTTGAGTGTATGGAAGAGGTTTCTGATGTAGGGTTAGTAGAGTGGGTTTGGGACCTATATGGCAGAGATGCAGTCTTGGCTGCAATAGACCATAAACTAAACCTGGAGTTCGATGCAAACCAAGCCGAATGTTTGATGGTTGTTGGGTTATGGTGTGCTCACCCTGATCGAAGTTTCAGACCTTCAATCAGACAAGCAATTCAGGTACTTAACATGGAAGCAAGTATTCCAACTCTCCCTACAAAAATGCCAGTTCCTTCGTATCATGTACCTGAACTGGATCTTATTTCTAGTGAACCAACTTCTATCACTAGTACAAGCATTGACATGGGCCGGTAAATTTAGACTGAACATTTAGCTTGTTGAGTTCAACAACACTGTTGGTTTGGCCAATATTCAGCTGCTATTTATTATGAACGTTCCTATTTATGTCTGCAAACTGTCATTTGCTAAAGTTTTCGGGGTTGATTATGTCGTTGCAATTTGAGGTTATGCTTTTAGTTCGTTAGCTATTTGCTTTCTTTGTTGCTCCTGTCGTTTATCCAATTCCTCCGAATTGGACTTCTGGGTCTTTTTCAAATAATATACCACCACGACATGTGCCGATTCATTCCCACATCCTGTATGGGATCCTGGTATTGAGCATATGTGGGAAAGGAAATTGGAAAATATGCTTGGATCAAATAGGGCGGGCTGGTAGTTAGGAAAGACAAGTTTGTTGCATATGGCCCTACACCACATGGCACATTTCAGTAGTAGCTGTAGTGCACGTCTTTCTCATCCTCAGTTGTAGTAAAGTCAGCAATTGATGGAGATTTTTTTTTTTTAGCTTTTCCACTTTTCACTCACTATTAGTCTTTTTATCATCATCAGAAACTTAGGGAATTTGTTTGTTCCTTCTAAAGTTGTTGGATATCATTACAAGTTTTACTTTTCTACTTGTTCAATGAAATGTTGAAGTGGGTGTTTGGATTCCTTTTTTTTTTTCTTCTAGAATTTACTTTCGGACTTAATCTAGAATATAATCTGGAACAGAATTTCCGAATGACGTCTAGAATCAAAAAAAAAAAAAAGTCTACCTTTCTCATGAGATAAATTGTTTTTGCTTTGAAATTCTAATGATTTACTTCCGGTCTGATATCCAAACAATTCTAAAATATTACCTATGACAACTATGTGAACCAACCGAATTTCAGAATAACATTTAAAATAAAAAAAATCTATCTTTCTCCCGAAATAAATTGTTTTTACTTTGAAATTCTAATGATTTATTTCCGGGATGATATCCAAACAACTCTAAAATATTACCTTTGTGAACCAAATATTAGTTACATATCTCATCTCATGTTAACTATTTGTTATTGACAACTCAAAGAATCTGTACCAATCCCAAAAAGAACAAAAAAATAAATAAATAAGTGGTTAAAGGTAGACGTTACCCTGCTTATTTTGGCAATGCGTCAATGATCATTACAAGCACTTGTTCTAGTTTATTAATTATGGAATAAACTGAAGCAGACTTGATGGGAACCCTGTAAATAGCAAACTTTCTAATTCAGTAGTCCATATTCCCTACTTGGTAAAAGTTGGGGCTGTTAATTGTTTGCTTTTAAAAAGTGAATTTACTAGTCATTCTCATTTGTCCATTTGTCCATTTATTTGGCTGACAGCTCCAGCCCTCATATGAATATGACCAGTTGTTGGTGCTGCGCCCACATTCACTTGATCATACAGCGTTCCCACACGTGGTTTGTTCTTTATGTCCTACCACCATCATCCACCGCACCCTATCAGAGTCACAGAGTCACATCCTCTACCCCATGCAGCATTTACGAGCACCATTTATATGCAGTAGAGATCAGTGATGAGTGGTTGTGAACCTCAAATTCATTCATTGAAATAAGATTAGATTTCAAAGTGTCGGTGATTAATTCACCATAAATAGTATCTATATACAGTCTGTGCGGTCAGGCTTTCATTTTCGTCAGCTAACAAAACAGAGCATTATTGGGTTAGATTACGGCTTACTTGATTAGCCGGAGTCTTATTTTCAGGTAACTTGATCTTCTTAGTTTTATATTCTTCATTGGGTATGTATCTGAAATTGTTATTATTAATCTGAAACTTCAAATTTTCGTGTAAGAGAATATAAATTTATTACAGTACTTCATTGCTATTTTTAGTTTATAATCTTAAATATATAATCTCTTACATTTTCTTATGTTTGACATAAAAACGGCAAACTTAAACACAGTGTAGTTTTTAATGGATTGAAACATATTGCTAATTCTATCCCTTGTTTTGATTCTATTAAAACAAAAAAGTGTTTATTTGAACGGGATGTTGGACTCGAAAATGCGTGGATTCTTGAATGTGCTTATCATTCTATGTATTACACTGAAGACAAATGGGTTTTACGTAGGAATCACATACATCGAAAATGCCGTTGCAAAAGGAGCTGGTAAGATGAAATTTCCGCTGCTTAAGTTTATGAATTGTTTCACTACTAAAAGTTTTGTACTAATTTTGTAATTGGATTGTCTGGAAAAAATTGGTATATATAGTTTGTTTGGATGGCAGTCCACCGGCTTATCATATGGATAAAGGATTTGGCGCCGGAATTAACAATTGGCTTGTTCATTTTGAGGTTTGTTCTTAAAATCCATCTACTTGTTTTAGTTCATAATGCAGAATTTTAATAAATGAAATTATTTGCTACTGAAAGAGCTGCAAGAATCTAACAATTTTTCTTTTCTGTTGCAGGGGGGAGGATGGTGCAACAATGCCACGAGTTGCCTTGCACGTAAAAATAACCGTTTAGGTTCTTCAAAGCAAATGATTAAGCAAGTTGCCTTTTCAGGACTTTTGCATAACAAGGCGAAATTCAATCCTGGTACGTAAAGACTACTTCATGAATTTCGTGGTACGCTTCTAGTTTATGGATTTGGATTTTCAAAATTTGTTGAGAATGATTTTATAGGAGCTGAATTGCGCCAATGACTGAAACTCATAATTGTGAATATATCCAGACTTCTATAACTGGAATAGGATTAAAGTTCGATATTGTGATGGATCTTCATTTACTGGAGATGTTGAAGCAGTAAATCCAGTGAGTTATTCAACCTATAAGTACTATGAACTTCAGTTTACGGTTTAACTAGGATCTCCTATTTTAGTAACGATTATCCATCAATTTTTCCAGGCCACCAAGCTTCACTACAGAGGAGCAAGAGTTTTTCGTGCTGTTATCGGGGATTTACTAGCAAAAGGGATGAAAAATGCTAAAAATGTATGTATAAGCCATGGTTTTTTCTCGTTATTATAGATTTTTTGAAGTGTTCAATAAACAAAATAACGAAGTTTGTTTATTTATAGGCAATTCTTTCTGGATGTTCGGCTGGTGGTTTAACTTCTATTCTTCATTGCGATAACTTCCGTGGTCTATTACCAAGGAGTACCAAAGTAAAATGTCTTGCAGATGCTGGATATTTTATCAACGCGTAAGCTCAAAATTTGGATACACGATTGTTTAATTTTCTGGTTGGGCAATGACTAATAGTTGCTGCAATTAGACAACTAACATCGAATAACCTTGTGTTACAGGAAAGATCTTTCGGGAGCAATGCACATACAACAGTTCTATGCTGACGTTGTGAAAACCCATGTAAGTTTTACGCGTTCTCAATTTGTTCAGTAATTTCCATTTGTTTCTCGAAACCTAGATGATTCAATTTTACAAAGTTTAAACACATCTCCTTTGTTCCTCTTGCTATTGTGTGTTTAGGGCTCAGCAAAGAATTTGCCTGTATCATGCACTTCAAGAGTAAACCCAAGTCTAGTGAGTGCACTTCGCTCTGATATTTGGTCTCGTGTTTAGTTTTTTCAGGCATTTCTTTCTCAGCCTAATAATAAAATATTATTGCAGTGTTTTTTCCCCCAGTATGCCGCGCAGCAGATCCGCACACCACTTTTTCTATTAAATGCGGCCTATGATTCATGGCAGGTTAGCATGTCCCTGTTAATTACCAGTCTAATATTTGTTTTGCACGACACTCATACATGATTGTGTTTTATTCAACTTCAGATAAAGAACATTTTGGCACCTGGAGTTTCTGATCCTCATGGAAAGTGGCATTTCTGCAAGCTTGATATAAAAAAATGTTCTCCAGCTCAAATCAAAATTATGCAAGGTAATATCTGTTTTTTCTTCATTGCGCACATGTGTATGTACATACAGTTGAAATCGTTATCCCTATGTCCGGAACTGAATCTTTTCATGGTATTGGCGGAAGCAGGTTTTAGGATAGAGTTTCTAAGTGCACTGTCAAAACTAGGGAAATCTACAGTAAGAGGAACTTTCATAAACTCATGCTACGCTCATTGCCAATCAGAAATGCAAGAAACATGGTTAAGAAATGATTCTCCTGTATTGAATAATAAGGTGACTGAATCGCAATTAGTATGATTGAATATGATCCAAACTCTATTATTTTGATGTTCTGCATTTTATACTTAACGAAACTCTATTAAATTTTTGCAGCCAATTGCAAAGGCTATTGGAGACTGGTATTACGATCGGGCTCCATTCCAAAAGATTGATTGTCCTTACCCTTGTGACTCAACTTGTCACAATCGTATTTTTGAATAAAATCAAAGTTCATATCGAACAATTGTGTATGATAGTTTTATTTATTGGCGATTCTTGGAGTATTGTTTCCATATGGCTGCTGAAATCAGGAAGTACGTCTTTAGCTATGGGGTAGTTGCTTTAGAAATTTCCCGTGGGAGAAAATCAGTTGGTCGAATGTCTGATGGTTGGTTCATGGTGTCACACCCCAATCGAAGTTTTAGTCATTCACCTAGACAGTCAATTCAGGTACTTAATATATGGAATCAAGTTTTCCAAACCTGCCGTCGAAAATGCCTGTGGCTTTGTATCATGTACCCGATTAAGAATCTATTAGTAGTGCACGTCTATCATGTACAATCATCGACTTGCGTAGCTACATTAAGACTGAACTTTTGGCTTGTTGAGTTCAATTTAAACTCGTGACATTGTCAGAATTCAGTTGCTATTCATGTGCATAATTGTTGTAGTGTAATATGATAGTATCTTCTCTCATGAAAAGGACTTACTCTTAAAAACAAAATTTATTAATTATTATTTTTAAGGTTTTTAACTAAATAAAATAATGAACTTTAATCGATAGAATCCTACAAAACTTTCATTGGTAGCCTAGCAACAAGCTGAGCACCAACTCCCTTCTGAATACCAACACCTAGTGTGTAGAAAAGAAATTTCCCAACACCTCTACCGACATCATTACTAACTAGGCAATTCTTCAGCCTCTTAAAAAAAAACAAAGTATCATCCCCAAGTTCCCCCAACGTGGTAAAGGATAGGACCCCTACCCATAACCATGTGAAGTGCGTTGATCCAAGTATTTGTTGCGTTTACGCAATACAACATTGGCAATAGCTTGAGCTGGGACAAAAGCGTGAATGCCATCACTTGTGAAGGGAGAGACACCTGTAACATCCATACAAAACATCTTTCCCATTTTCCCAATTAAGAACAAGAATATCAGCAGGACGTAAGTCCCTATTATCATCAGAGAGAAGCACAAGAGCCGCCTCTTTTTGCGTAGGCACTTTGCAACAAATGTCAACGACAAAATCACGTACATGGTCATGCATAAATTTGATCCCAACATCCTTGGCACAGTGAAGAGCATGATCCCTAAAAAATATCCATAGGTCTATTACAGCTGGAACACAGCTCGCCTTCAGCAAACAAGGGGATACCAAGATGGTAACAAACAACAGCACGAAAATGTCTAGGACCAATGCATTGATTTAGACCACTGATAGGTATGGCCAACAGGTAATCTTGAGCATGCTTAACATGGCTATATTGCCACATAATGAAATCTCTTGCAGACATTGAAAATTGGTTTGGGATTTCCTTCTTAATTGCGTTGAAATAGGTGACTTCCAGGGAGTGCATAGAAGGGGGGGAGTATCATCAACAAAATAATTAGAAGGTAAACTACATACGTGGATGAAGTCCTGAAGATCCGAATGATAAGCAGAACCTTTGTCTGAGGAAAATAGATCGCCAAGAATCACCTTCTAAAACGAAACCGTTTGACACTGAGAAGCCAAGTAACAATAGTTCCGGGTATCTTCCATAGTATAAATACCAAAGCCACCTTCCTTAATAGGGAGAGTAGAAATCATCTTTTGCAACGGGACCAAAACCTGTCCCATCTCCCGTGACCAATAGTCTCAAATACTGAAATAACTGATCATCAAATAATTTAGTGGCATGTTGTAAAGCTGCAGGATTTGTAGTATGCAAAGAAAAGTACAGTCTAGACACACCTGTCATTTTGTTTTCTTTGTGAATGAAAATCTTATTAGTCCCACATCGAGGAGTTCCTATTCTTAAGTTGTATTATTATTCCATTATATAAACAAATTCTCTACTTTTGGAAAAACTATGGGAAAGGGGTTTCTCTGTATTTTAGAGAGAAACCCAAGGGAAATACTTTTATATTGTTTTATTTAGCGTTCGCGATTTTATTTAGGGGTTTTTTCGGAGTTTCCAAGCTCAAGTTGAGCATCTACTACATATCCTAGTAGTAGGTGTAGTAGAGTGTTTTATCCTGGAGATATCCGTCCTGTGAGGGTTGTAACATCACACTTGAGTGTAGCCAGGCACTAATGTCTTAAGGACAAAGTGTTGAACACGTGACTCACTATGTCTTACAAAGTTTTTCCTTATTGCCATTGCGGAGATCTGGGGATCTCATACGTTTCGTCAAATCGATCACTCCCATTATAAAGGAGCTAAGTATCAATAACTTTTGCTTATTTAATTTTTATTCATTTTTGATTATTACAATCTTAAGACACTAGTATTTGTAATAATAAAAAATGGTTGATTGGTTTGTCAATCATGGAAATGAATTTTCGGTCAGCTGTAGAGTTTCGAAATTATCTATTAACCTAAAAGGAATTTCGATGAACCCTTTTGACCTAATGTAGTACAGCAGAAAAATAGAGAAGCGATCCTGAAATTTTTTGAAGAGCAGAAAAATGTTGTTGAGTATATTAATTTTTCTGGGGTAACCATGAGTTTTTTAAAATGGTGATTCAAACAAAGTTTGTAGATATAGATGTTATCTTCAAAACTCATATTTTATTTCCAAATTTGGAATTAAGGTTTGTGAAATGTGGTGTTTTAGGTGATTGTGAAATTATCGTCTCCCTAGTCAGAGTATAAACAAAGATTGTGACATGAATATGGAAAGGGACATGGCTAACATGCGCATGTGGATGAACACAAGTCTTCCAAATTTAGTTTGGATGTTGAACACAAAAGTTAAATCTTTGCAGAATCATAAATATACTATAAAACCTTTTAGCAAAACTGTTCAGAGTATTTCTAAGCCTTTAGAATCAATTCAGTTAGACTTAGTTGACATGAAATGAAGCAAACTAAGGTGGGAAAAGGTGGTTTATAACTTTCATAAATGATTGTATGAGGTGCTATCTTGTACACTGACTTAGGGGTAAGGATGATGCCTTAGAAGACTTAAGAGTATAAACTTGAAATTAAAAAGGAAATATATGTTACCACTAAGAGGGTTAGGTCTGAACATGATGGCGAGTATGAAATTCATATAGAAGATCTCACCTCCTTATTCACCATAGTCTATGGTATAGTTGAACATAAGAACATGACCATTAAGGAGATGATACATGCCATGTTGATTAAAGGATAACCGCAAACTTGTGGGGGAGGTCGTCCTCTAATTTCGTTATATCCTGAATAGAATAACCTTTAAAAGATCAAATAAAACTCCATATGAGTATGGAAAGATAGACAACCTTTTTATGCATACGTCAAAGTGTAGGGTTATTTAGATAAGGTTTCATGAGTACCTGTTTATGGGTAAAAATCGTTTCTGCCGATTTTGGTAAATTCGGTAGGTGAGTGAGAAACTGCTTTTAACCCTAAACAAATGTGCTGCACGTTAAGCACTTTTTAGGTTCGAGAGATCAATCTGTACAAGTCCGGCATAAACCAAGAAATGGTCGTTCCAGACTTGCTTCGGTCACAAAGTGGAGGAGAAGGGTTGATTTGGGGAGGGAAGCAAAGAAAGGTATTGAGACCAGAATAGTTCTGGAAAGGTAGCGTCTCGACTTGTATTAGAAAAGTGGAAGCTTAGGAAATTTTTAAGAGATGGAATCTTTTTTGGGAGAGCTTGCAAAGTTGCCTTTTTGAGAGTGTTGTATATCTCCTGACCGAGACTTGTTGTCTGGTAGAAATAAGTGATACCTATTTATACAAGTTGAGATTGAAACGTACCCTGGCCTCGTTAAGGAAGGAAAATAAAGGGTAGTTAAATGGGAGGAGGTGGTAACCGGCGTGTTTAAGAGTGAAAACGTTTTCACCTTTATTTTCCCATTTAATTGACCGCTTTTATTCCTTTTCACGCTTTCTTAATATGAGCGTAGTTTACGCTACATGCTGTGACCGCCAAACCAAAACCCTGAGAAAGCATCCCCAAGTTTGTGTTGATGTCTCGAGAGTTGGTTGCCCTTTGGGTCCAAGTGGCAATGCCAAGCTGCTAGGGGAGCGTGCGGCATATGCCAATGGCATGTGCGGAATGCCTTGACCGCAAGTTACACTTTGAGTGTAAGTGGTAATGCCAAATATGCTAGGGGAGAGTGTGGCATGTGCGGGATGCCTTGGCAGCGGGTTACACTTTTAGTACAAGTGGCAATTCCAAAGCTGCTAGGGGAGCGTTTGGCATGTGCGGAATGCCTTGGTCGCGGGTTGCACTTTGAGTTCAAGTGGCAATGCAAAAGTTGCTAGGGGAGCATGTGGCATGTGCGGAATGCCTTGGTCGCGGGTTGCACTTTGAGTGCAAGTGGCAATGCCAAAGTTGCTAGGGGAGTGTGTGACATGTTCCAATGGCATAGCGGCTTGGTAAGGAAAGCTGCTAGTGGTGCCTGTTGGCATGTGCCCATGGCACGCACGACCACTTGGGCCTAGGTTGCACGGTTTGCAAGCCTAGGGCGCGGGCGCTACTTTGGCATGTGCAAATGGCATAGCGGCTTGGAAAGTGGCTAGCGGTGCGTGTTGGCATGTGCCAATGGCACGCACGACCATACTGGCCTAGGTTGCACGGTTTGGAAGCCTAGTGCGCGGGCGCTACTTTGGCATGTTCCAATGGCATAGCGGCTTGGAAAGTGGCTAGCGGTGCGTGTTGGCATGTTCCAATGGCACGCACGGCCATATTAGCTTAGGATGTATGGTTTGCAAGCCTAGGGCGCTACTTTGGCATGTTCCAATGGCATAGCGGCTTGGAAAGTGGCTAGTGGTGCGTGTTGGCATGTGGTAATGGCACACACGGCCATATTGGCATAGGTTGCACGGTTTGCAATCCAAGGGCACGGGCGCTACTTTGGTATGTGCCAATGGCATAACGGCTTGGTAAGGAAAGTGGCTAGCATAGCTAGGGCCAAGGCAAAGTATGTTTGGCATGGCGCGGCTAGGTGTGGCTGGCATGATTTTCTACTGGCACATAGGTGCGTCTAGCATGGTTGGCATGCTTTGGCGCGTTTGGTATGGCTGGCATGATTTGCCGTTGGCACAGGGGTGCAGCTAGCATATTTGGCATGCTTTGGCGCGGTAGGTGTGACTAGCATAGCTCTGGCCAAGGCAAAGTGCGTTTGGCATGGTGCGTCTAGCTTGGGCTAGGTATGGATGACATGATTTTCCATTGGCACAAAGGTGCGGCTAGCATGGTTGGCATGCTTTGGCTCGTTTGGTGTGGCTGGCATGATTTGTCGTTGGCACAGGGGTGCGGCTAGCATATTTGGCATGCTTTGGAGCGATTGGTGTGACTAGCATAGCTAGGGACAAGTCAGAGTGTGTTTGGCATGGCGCGGCTATCTTGGGCTAGGTGTGGCTGGCATGATTTGCCATTGGCACAGAGGTGAATTAGGGTTTCGCTTGTTGTAACCCTAATTTGAACAAATACCCCCCATTAAATACTGACTACATGCATTAAATATTTTAATAGATGTGTCATCGGTGACATTAGGTTATTCGGGGTTTTACAATTTTACCCTTTGTCTAAAAACCATCATCAACATTAAGTCCCCTGCTTAGCTCGGAACATGAGCTTTGTTGCGAGGTAAGCATAATATGGTGACAAACTAGTAAATCGTAAAGTGAATTAAGGAGGCTTATCTGATATTTTTATAGATAGGATTTGGAATCCTTGCCTATGGAAGTTTTGCACAAATCAGGAGGCTGGCACAATTGGGAAGTCAGCATCATTGAGAGACAGAAAGCTGGGCGGCATCGAGAAGTTGACGCGAGTTGGGAAACTGAGCGTGCTATCTGGTGGGACTGGCGCAAGGTGGGGAAGCTGAGTGTGCTAGATGGCGTGACTTGGGAAGTACTGGGAAGTTGGCACAATTGGTGGGACCGGTGCAACTTGGGCGACATTGGGAAGTTGGCGCAACTGGTGGGACAGGTGCAACTTGGGCGACATTGGGAAGTTGGGCGTCCTTGTGGGTCCATTCCTTATACTCACGATTTTGGTAAAGGGAAATACTTCCCTATTTCGGAATCTTCACGCCTATATATAAAATACCTTTCTCTCATCTTGCACTTTTTTCTTTCATCCTTTCACGCTAGCGGCAGAGTTACGAAGAAAAACCTGCTTCCAGGTATGTCTTCCAATACTTCTCTTGTTTTCCTTTTTATGTAGGTGCAAACCCTAACAGTAGGCATTTTTCTTTTATAATCCTCGCAATGATATTGCACATATGATTTCTTGGCATGCTTCTTGTAGAAAGTATTGCATATATGCACCCCAAGGAAAATACTGCATATATGATTTGAACCCGTTGAAAAATGCTGCATATATAATTTTGAACCAGAAAAAGGATACTATAGATGCATTCGAGCCAGTATAAAATACTGCGTATATAATTTTGAACCCGCAGAAGAATATTGTATATGAATCCCGAAGAACAATACTGTATATGTGCTTCATATGATATCGAACACATAGGAAATATTGCATATATGAATTTCGGACCTGAAGAGAATATTGCGCGTGCAGTTTTGAACCCGTGGAGAATACTCTTTTTTTTCTTTTTTGTTTTCCAGGCTTTCCTTTTGTTGAGTGCGGTTATGTGTCAGGGAGATAATTTCGTCTTTCTCCGTTTGTTTTGTGCAGATATCTTGTTACCAAATTGTTATGAAGAAATCTGACAAGATGTTACCTGAACAAAGTTTCGCTTCATCGAATGATGTTGATAATTCCAAACCAAACACGGATGATGAATTCTTTGCCAAACCCTTTGCCCCTGCTCGGAAGAATCATCCAGATTTTGTGCCAATTTTGTTAATCGGTGGTGAAGATGAAAAGAAGACACGTTCGGTTCGCCCAGAGAACACCATACGGTTTTGTCTTCATAAAGGGGTATATGCTTCTTCCAACATTGATTTCAGGATGTATCAAAGTCCATTACGTTCTTTTGATAGATGGGTTGAGTTTATGGTGAGTAAGGAGCACATAAATACCAACTTGACTCGAGCGCAGATTATTAATACTGTCAGAGCTTCAGTAAGTCTCCAGATTAGGAAGGACATCCCGGGCTTGTTTGCTTTCATTTATAGATGGTGTTCGGACACTCATATGATCATATGTAGATGGGGTGAAATAACTTTCCCCTTGGAGAGTGTGGCTCTCTTGCTGAATCTTCCGGTAACCGGGAATCTTAACATCCAATTGTCTTAAGATGAGGAGAAGATGCGAGATGATCTTGCCGCTAAGTTGGGAGATTTCGCCCGAAAAGACTCCACTGCGAAGTCAAAGGATTCTATCCAGAAAGAGGATGAAAGGTGCTTTTATGGCTGGTGGATATCTCAATGGTTTCCGGAGGAGATGGAACCTAAACCGAAAAGCAGTGATCTTCACGTTGCAGTATTTTTGGCTCTCTGGTTGTCTAGAGACATTTTTGATGACGGTTCTGGCAAGAAGGAAATAAGACCAGAGTTGCTAGTGATTGCTGTGAAGTTGGAAAAAGGTGAAGTTCTTCCCATTGGCAAGATATTCCTTGGTTCCATGTATGTGCATCTGGACCACCTAGATGCGAACATGCGAGTTTCGAATGGTTTCATGAAAGTGGATTCATATGTGCATATTATTTTTCTGCAAGCCTGGTTATGGGAGCACTTCGATAAGTACGCTTCGAAACTGTTGCCATCGATTCCCGCGAGTTGGGGCGGCTCCCGGATTCTTCGATGGGTGAACAGGAGTCCAAGAGTTGGTATGAGCTTGGTTAGTCTTCTCGATAAGTCGCATGAAATCCGTTTTCGCCCATGGGAGCCGGTCCATAGGTCTGTGACTCAAATTGACACCTTTGCTTCTACTCCGAACATGATTTTCTCTTTTCATTGGCAGTTTGAGTGTTGGTGAAAACTTGTTTATTCAAAGATGCCTGCCTGGTTATATGCCATCTTTCTTTATGGGGTCTTTCTGAATAGCTTCTTACAATATTGACCGTGCCGCTTGTCACATGGGTTTCGATCAAGGGGTTCATATTGCTTACCAGCTGGTGGTTCCTAAGGATTTACTGCGTGCCTCCCTCAATGCCCGTTCCCTTGAGCCGGGTATCCGCCTTCCCTTCTTTCAAACGGGAAGAGAAACTTCGACAACTTTTGGTTATAATGAGTTATGGTACGATGAGTTCCTCATGATCCATGATTTTGTAAATAACATGGTGGAGAATGTTCGTTGTAAACCTTCCCCAGCAGTTTTGAAGAAGTATCCAATGTTGAGAGATCTCAAGCGAAAGTTGTCTAGAAACTTGGAAAGTCCCCAAGGAAAGGAACATAGAACGAAGAATCGTGATGGCGGGTTCCGGGCGGTTTCAAAAGATCCTCCTGCAGCTCTCGTGTCTTTCAATTCTTCCAATAACCAGGTATGTGTCGCCTCCTTCTTGGTTTATCTCAAAACATGTGAATTTCTGCTGAAAACATGTGTCTTGTTTCTACCAGGGCTTTGGTAGTGTTAATGCTTTCGCTGCTCTTGCATGTTGCCAGGAAACGACAATTCCTTCGAAAAATTCTAGCAGTACTGAGCCTTCTCATAACGGTGATGAGCCAGAAAAAGAATAAAGTTCGACAAGTGAGAGTGATTCTCCTGACAGCAACACTTGTTCTTTTTCGGGAAGTGGATCGGTGAGTTTCACGCTTCTTTTCTTTCTTCCTCCGCTTTTTTTTTTTGAAAAATGTCTAACTCAAGTTTACAGGAGGAATCCGGTTCGGAAGAAGATTCTGGGGCGGAGCCACACGTAAACTTGCCTTTGGTGATAGCGACCGCTGTCGGTGACTTAGAGATGGAAGTTGGCCAATTGCTAGGCACAGATATAATTCGAACGGTGGATGATTCCCTGATGGTTTCTGCCGTATACATGGAAAAATACCCTTTGCAAGTCGCGGGTCCAGTTGCAGGCGCCATTTTCGATCCTCCGTACTTGGCTCCTTACCAGGTCATGTGCTGGTTGGCGGTTTTAGCGTGCTTGCTAAGTATGAGGAGTTGTACACCAGAATCTGGGAGAAGTACGGACATATGGCCACAACCAAGAAGATCACTAGTCGATTTGCGCTGGTTAAGCTTGTGGAAGAGGCTTTATCTTTTATCGAGGACATGCGTGAGGTGACTGGCCACACCGTTTCTGAAGACGTCATTTCCGAATGGTAGCACCATCGCGACGTGTGTGTAAAAAAGGAATTCAACACTTCGTGGTTTGTCGAAGTCCTTGCTGAGATCCAGAAGTTGAAAAATGCAGCAGTCGAAAGCCTTTCTGCAGAGGAGATCGCACGACAGGAGGTAGAACTCGAAAAGCTTTCCAAGATGTTGACTACAAAAAGAGCGGCTCTTGAAGATGCAAAGATGAATTTTCCAAGAAGATAAGACCTTTGTTGGATGATTTTCCTTGAATGTTTCTCTGTTTTTCTACACTTTCATTCAGGATTATTTTTTTTGAAAGACATACTGGATGTCTGGTTTAAAGTTCGACCGGTTTTGATAGACAGCTGGTAGCTTTTGAGCATATTAGATTATTTCTGGGATGAATGGTTTTGATAATATAACTCTAATTGTGCTTTCTGAAAGAAATATTGCTTTTATGAAAGTGTGTGCTAGCAATCGGCACAAGACGCAATAGTAGATGGTTTTATTAAGAACCCCAAAACAGATCGTATATCTTGTCTGACTTAGACTTACTCAAATTTATTAATCCTTTGCTGCAAGAAAGATCCTTTCATGTGAAGGACGGCATTGCGGGTATCATTGTTAGCAAGTCCCCAGTCGCTGGTAGCATCTTTAGCGAGTTTCGAGTTTTCCCGTGTAGTCTTCGCGGATGGTAACCTGGTTGTCTGGTAGTTGAGTTGCAGTGAGTCACCTTCCCCTACCATCTTGACATCTGGGTCGAAGAATGATATCGACGGTCGAAAATTGGCATTGTAACCGATAGCTCAAACCTCCGGCTGTGGTCGCCAATTGTTTATGGGTAAAAATCGTTTCTGCCAATTTCGGTAAATTCGGTAGGTGAGTGAGAAACTGGTTTAAACCCTAAACAAGTGTGTTGCACGTTGAGCACTTTTTAGGTTCGAGAGATCAATCTGCACAAGTCCGGCATAAACCAAGAAATGGCCGTTCCAGAATTGCTTCGGTCACAAAGTGGAGGAGAAGGGTTGATTTGGGGATGGAAGCAAAGAAAGGTGTTGAGACCAGAACAGTTCTGAAAAGGTAGCGTCTCGACTTGTATCAGAAAAGTGGAAGCTTAGGAAGCTTGCAAGAGATGGAAGATTTTTTGGGAGATCTTGCAAAGTTGCCTTTCTGAGAGTGTTTTATATCTCCTGACCGAGACTTGTTGTCTGGTAGAAATAGGTGAGACCTGTTTATATAAGTTGAGATTGAAACATACCATGGCCTCGTTAAGGAAGGAAAATAAAGGGTAGTTAAATGGGAGGAGGTGGTAACCGGCGTGTTTAAGAGTGAAAACGTTTTCACCTTTATTTCCCCATTTAATTGACCGCTTCTATTCCTTTTCACGCTTTCTTAATATGAGCGTAGTGTACGCTGCTATTGATGGTGGTTTTTAGACGATGGCTAAAATAGTAAAACCCCGAATAACCTAATGTCACCGGTGACATATTTATTAGAACATTCAATGCATGTAGTCAGTAAATAATGGGGGGGTATTTTTTCAAATTAGGGTTACAACGAGCAAAACCCTAATTCCTCTCTGTGCCAAACGCACTCTGCCTTGGCCCTAGCTATGCTATTCACACCAACAACGCCAAATCATGCCAAACATGCTAGCCGCACCCATGTGCCAATGGAAAATCATTCCAGCCACACCTATCCCAAGCTAGCCGCGTCATGCCAAACGCACTCTGCCTTGGCCCTAGTTATGCTAGTCGCACAAACCGCGCCAAAGCATGCCAACCATGCTAGCTACATCCTTGTGCCAACGGAAAATCATGCCAGCCACACCAAACGCGCCAAAGTATGCCAACCATGCTAGCCGCACCTCTATGCCAATGGAAAATCATGCCAGACACACCTAGCCCAAGCTAGCCGCGCCATGCCAAACACACTCTGCCTTGGACCTAGCTACGCTAGTGACACCAACCGCGGAAAAGCAGGCCAACCATGCTAGCCGCATCCCGTGCCAACGACAAATCATGCCATCCACACCAAATACGCCAAAGCATGCCAACCATGCTAGCTGCACATCTGTGCCAATGGAAAATCATTCCAACCACACCTATCCCAGGTTGTACGCGCCATGCCAAATGCACTCTGCCTTGGCCCTAGCTAAGCAAGTCACACCAACTGCGCCAAAGCATGCCAACCATGCTAGCCGCATCCCGTGCCAACAAAAAATCATGCCATCCACATCAAACGCGCCAAAGCATGCCAACCATGCTATCCGCACCTCCTTCCCAATGACAAATCATGCTAGCCACACCTAGCCCAAGCTACCACGCCATGCCAAACACACTTTGCCTTGTCCTTAGCTATGCTTTCCACTTTCCTTACCAAGCCGTTATGCCATTGGCGCATGCCAAAGTATCGCCCGCGCCCTAGGCTTGCAAACCGTGCAACCTAAGACAATATGGATGTGCGTGCCATTGGCACATGCCAACACGCACCACTAGACACTTTCCAAGCCGCTATGCCATTGGCACATGCCAAAGTAGCGCCCGCGCCCTAGGCTTGCAAACCGTGCAACCTAGGCCAATATGGCCATGCGTGCCATTAGCACATGCCAACACGCACCACTAGCCACTTTCGGAGCCGCTATGCTATTGGCACATGCTAAAGTAGCGCCCACGACCTAGGCTTGCAAACCATCCAACCTAGGCCAATATGGCTGTGCGTTCCATTGGCACATGCCAACACGCACCACTAGCCACTTTCCAAGATGCTATGCTATTAGCGCATGCCAAGATAGCGCCCGCGCCCTAGGCTTGCAACCTTGGACAATATGGCCGTGCGTGCCATTGGCACATGCCAACACGTACCACTAGCCACTTTCCAAGCCGCTATGCCATTAGTGCATGCAAAGATGGCGCCCGCACCCTAGGCTTGCAAATTGCACAACCTAGGCCCAAGTGGCCGTACATGCCATTGGCACATGCCAACACGCACCACTAGCAGCTTTCCTTACCAAGCCGCACATGCCACACGCTCCCTTAGCATATTTGGCATTTCCACTTACACTCAAAGTGTAACTTGCGGTCAAGGCATTCCGCACATGCCATTGGCACATGCCACACGCTCCCCTAGCATCTTTGGCATTGCCACTTGCACTCAAAGTGCAATCTGTGACCAAGGCATTTCGCACATGCCACACGCTTCCCTAGTAGCTTTGGCATTGCAACTTGTACTCAAAGTGCAACCCGCGACCAAGGCATTCCGCACATGCCATTGGCACATGCCACACGCTCCCCTAGCAGCTTTGGCATTGCCACTTGTACTCAAAGTGCAACCCGCGGCCAAGGCATCCCGCACATGCCACACGCTCCCCTAGCAGCTTTGGCATTGCCACTTACACTCAAAGTGTAACTTGCGGTCAAGGCATTCCGCACATGCCACACACTCCCCTAGAAGCTTGGCATTTCCACTTGCACCCAAAGTGCAACCAACTCTCGAGACATCAACACAAACTGGTGGATGCTTTATCAAGGTTTTGGTTTGGCGGTCACAGCATGCAGCTGTTTATGGGTAAAAATCGTTTCTGCCTATTTTGGTAAATTCAGTAGGTGAGTGAGAAACTGGTTTAAACCCTAAATAAACGTGGTGCACGTGAGCACTTTCTATATTTGAGAGATCAATATGTACAAGTCCGGCCTAAACCAAGAAATGGTCGTTCCATACTTTCTTCGGTCACAAAGTGGAGGAGAAGGGTTGATTTGGGGAGGATAGTGAAGAAAGGTGATGAGACCAGAGAGTTTTAGTTGGGTAGTGTCTCGACTTGTATCAGAAAATGTAGAAGCTTAGGAACCTTGCAAGAGATGGAGGCCTTTTGGGTGAGCTTGCAAAAGTTTCTTTCTAATAGTGTTGTATTTTTATCCTGACCAAGACTTGTTGTCTGGTAGAAATAGGTGAGATCTATTTATACAAGTTGAGATTGAAACGTACCCTGCATCATTACGGAAGGAAATAAAAGGTAGTTAAATGGGAGGAGGTGGTAACCGGCGTGTTTAATATTGAAAACGTTTTCACTTTTATTTCCTCATTTAATTGACCGCTTTTATTCTTTTTACGCTTTCTTAATACGAGAGTAGTGTACGCTGCATGCTGTGACCGCCAAACCAAAACCCTGAGAAAGCATCCTCCAAACCAAAACCCTAAGAAAGCATCCGCCAAACCAAAAACCTCGAGTGTTGGTTACACCTTGAGTGCAAGTGGCAATGCCAGGCTACAAGTGGCGCGTGTGGCATGTGCGGAATACCTTGGTGGTAGGTTGCATGTTGAATGCAAGTGGTCATGCAAAAGATGCTAGTGGCGGGTGCGGCATGTGCCAATGGCATGTGTGGAATGTCTTGACCGCGAGGTAAACTTTGGGTGTAAGTGGCAATGCCAAAGCTGTTAGAAAAGCATGGGCATGTGCGGAATAGCTTGGTCGCGGGTTGTACTTTGATTGCAAGTGGAAATGCCAAAGCTTCTAGGGGAGCGTGTGGAATGTGCCAATGGCATGTGCGGAATGACTTGGTCGCGGGTTGCACTTTGAGTGCAAGTGGCAATGCCAAAGCTTCTAGGGGAGCATGTGGCATGTGCGGAATGCCTTGGCCGCGGTTTCACTTTTAATGTAAGTGGAAATGCCAAAGCTACTAGGGGAGCGTGTGGCATGTGTAATGGCATGTGCGGAATGCCTTGACCGCAAGTTACACTTTGAGTGTAAGTGGCAATGCCAAAGTTGCTAGGGGGAGCGTGTGGAATGTGCCAATGGAATGTGTGGAATGCCTTGGTCGCGGGTTGCACTTTGAGTGTAAGTGGCAATGCAAAATCTGTAGGGGGAGTGTGTCATGTGCCAATGGCATGTGAGAAATTCCTTGGTCACGGGTTGCACTTTGAGTACAAGTGGCAAAGCCAAAGCTGCTAGGGGAGCTTGTGGCATGTGCGGAATTCCTTGACCGCAAGTTACACTTTGAGTTTATGTGGCAATGCCAAAGCTTCTAGGGGAGTGTGTGGCATGTGTGGATCGGTAAGGAAAGCTGCTAGTGGTGCGTGTTGGCATGTGACAATGGCACGCACGACCACTTGGGCCTAGGTTGTTCCATTTGCAAGCCTAGGGCGCGGGCGCTATCTTGGGATGCTCTAATGGCATAGCGGCTTGGAAAGTGGCTAGTGGTGCGTGTTGGCATGTGCCAATGGAACGCACGTCCATATTAGCCTAGGTTGCACGGTTTTCAAGCCTAGGTCACGGGCGCTAATTTGGCATGTGCCAATGGTATAGCGGCTTGGAAAGTGGCTAGTGGTGCGTGTTGTCATGTGCCAATGGCACGCACGTCCATATTAGCCTAGGTTGCACGGTTTTCAAGCCTAGGGTACGGGCGCTACTTTGGCATGTGCCAATGGCATAGCGGCTTGGAAAGTGGCTAGCGGTGCATGTTGGCATGTGCCAATGGCACGCATGGCCATATTGGCCTAGGTTGCACTGTTTGCAAGCCAAGGGAGCGACCGCTACTTTGGCATGTGCCAATGGCATAACGGCTTGGTATGGAAAGTGGCTAGCATAGCTAGGGCCAATGCAAAGTGTGTTTGGCATGGCGCGACTAGCTTGCGCTAGGTGTCGCTGGCATGATTTTCCATTGGCATAGAGGTGCGGCTATCATGGTTGGCATGCTTTGGCACGTTTGGTGTGGCTGGAATGATTTGCCGTTGGCGCAGGGGTGTGGCTAGTATATTTGGCATGCTTTGGCGCGGTTGGTGTGACTAGCATAGCTAGGGCCAAGGCAGAGTGGGTTTGGCATGGCGCGGCTAGCTTGGGATAGGTGTGGCTGGCATGATTTTCCATTGGCACAGAGGTGAATTAGGGTTTTGCTCGTTGTAACACTAATTTGAAAAAAATACCCCCCATTAAATATTGACTACATGCATTAAATGTTCTAATGAATATGTCACCTGTGACATTAGGTTATTCGGGGTTTTTCAATTTTACCCTTTGTCTAAAAACCACCATCAACTGTACCCTACTGCATATAGTTTTTTGGTTGTGAGTTTTACGTTTTCTGACTTTGGTGTGAAAACTTTTATGGAGTCTCGGGATGTTGAGTTCTTTGAACATGTTTATTTTGAAACATGTCTCTTCTTAGGGATGTGTTGTTGATCCCCTAGATTTCTTTTCAACTAGTAATAATTTACCTTCAAGGAAGATGGAGTAGAGTTTATCATAAGAAAAGTAAAAGGATTATAAATGAGACTTCTTATGGACCTGACTTCATAATATTCCTAGCTTAGTCTAAGTGATAGACTTATAAAGAAGCCATAACTGTTAGAGCACTACTCATCCGAACTCGCAAGTGTTTCTATCTGAAGATTTTTGTCAAGTTTAGTTGCCAAAACTATAAGTCTTGATTTCTAGTCTACTTATAGATAAGTCTCGGACTAGGACAGAAAGTGTAGTTGAGCTCTAGCACGACGTTCATCATACAAAGATGAATAACTACTCAAGGAACTGGTGGAACATCATCGACTAAAAGTTATGTGGAGACTTGAACTTATCTATCACCCAAAATTTTTATCTACTCTATCTACTATCTTGAGACAAAAGTCGTATTGCTATGTAGACTTCGATTGTACACATTTGCTATTTCGATCCAACTTTATCTCTCTTATTATTTTCTCAAAATATGTGTTGGTAAGCTTTCGCTTTGGCCAAGTTCATCTTTACAAGTGACGATAGTCATGCTGGTTATTGTAATATCCTGAAAATTGCTTTGATGAAAAATAGTGTGTGAGTAACATCTATTTAACATCCTCTAAGAATGTTTCAATGATTGAAATGAGAGTTTAGAACATGTAATCATCCTTGGATATAAGCATATAATGTGTTCCCGCATTAGTGTATAAGTCCAAAACCGGGAACCAAATGTATGCATACTTGTGTGTGTACTAAATGGTTGATGGACACTGATTAGTATGCGTACCCGTACGCATACTGGTAGAAGTTCACGTCCGTGAATTTTTGCCGAGTTTGGAAATAAAAACCAACTCAATACGATTACCCAAGTATGCATACCCATACGCATACTGGCGAAAAGTTCACGTTCGTGAATTTCTGCTGAGTTTGGAAACCAAAACAAACTCAAATCCGGTTACTTAAGTACGCATACTTAAGTGTTTTACTTTCTAAAATTAGTTTATTCGTGAAATTAAATATATATAAACTAAGGAATGCATATTTGCAAACCGTGGTTATAAATTTCATGAATCGATTCGAGTGAATCAAAACCGATTTTTCTTCGATTGTGTCTTGCATACTTCTATGAGATCTAAGCAATTAAACAACTCTCTAACTAGTTCTTTTGGGTCATTTGAACTAGTTAAGGTGAAAATGAATATGGTTGATATGAAAGTGCTCATATGGCTAACCACTTGGTTAACTACTGTTGAAGCAACTACTTGTACACGTTTAGGTATGGTTACACAAACCTAAATGACGTATATTTCATTTGTGTATAACAAGGTAAGTTCGATCTAAAGGTTGAGAGATATTAGCTTGAATCTAATCATGTTTTCATCTAACGGAGAATATTGAATGCTTTGTTACCAAGGTAACTTAGATTGCAAACCCTGACTTGGAGACTATATAAAGGAGAACTCTAGCAACTGGTAAAGTTAATCCCCAAACCTCTTGTGTGATACTAGTTGTATAAGGTAGAGTCGATTCTCCTTTAACCTAAGATTTCTACCGAGACCCTGTAGGTTAACGACTTGAAGACTTCATTGGGATTGTGAAGCCAGACCTAACTATTTTTTATGTATTTGCGTGATTTGATCTTGTTGTTTCTATCGTGATTGAGTACAATCGTGAGATTGGATTGAGATTAATTTCTCCGATAAGAAAGATAAAAAAGTAGTCACAAACATCCTTGTCTCATCGTTTGTGATTCCACAATATCTTGTTTCGCTAGTCGATTAAGATTATTGTTATGTGATTGATAATTCTAGGTTGTTCTTCGGGAATTTAAGTATGGGTTATCGATTGGTTCCTGTTCACCTCGATTTAAGTATGGGAGACAAATTTATCTATTCCTGTAGACTTTTCTCTGTGATACAGATTTGTTTATTAAAGTCTTCGACTTTGGGTCATAAAAACTCTTAGTTGTGGGTGGGATCAGCTAAGGGAATCAAGTGCATATTATCCTACTGAGATCAGATACGTAAAGAGCGCAATTGTACCTTGGATCAGTGTGAGATGGATTGAGGTTCAACTATAGTCCAGACCGAAGTTAGTTTGTAGCAGGCTTATGTATGTAGAGGCGTAATATATTGTGTGTCCAATCTGGACTAGGTGTCAGGGTATTTCTTCATTTGCAGTTTCCTCGTTAACAAAACTTCTGGTGTCCATGTTATTTCTTTTCCGCATTATATTTTGTTATACAATTGAAATATCACAGGTGGCGCGTTAAATCAATCAATTGGGAAATCCGAACTGTGGATATTGATTGAAATGGATTGATACTTGAACATTGGTCTTTGGTACCGTTCAAGTTAATAATTTCTCTTATATTAAATTAGACTCACAAATTTCTATTTGCTTGAGTAAGTATTAAATCGAAAAATTGAGATATAACTCTTTGATATACTTTTATTAAGATTGAGTCTGACTGTATAGTTGATTCTCTTAAAAGTATATTGGAGTTAGTCCATATAGATTGCTAAGCGAATTATTGGGTGAGGTTTTTGTACCCCCACTTTTTCAATTGGTATCAAAGCATCCAAACACCTTTAACATAATAAGTTTGTGTTTGACTGATCCCTAAAGTCTATCCATATGGGAAATTTCATTGGAAAACTTTCTCTTAGCATCTGTAACGCACGTCAGAATTCCGTAAAGATTGTTCAAAGATTATTTATTAGACCTCTGGTCTCTTGTGATAATCCCGCCTCATCTAAGTCCTTGGAAAGCTTAGATAATGAGGAACAATATAAAGGAAAAATTAAAAGTTCTTCTAAGAAGGGTCTCTTAATCTTTATGAGGAATACTATCGTAATGATCAATTGACAAAGATTTATTTAGCGCATTTGAAAGCGTTTTCAAATTAGTAAATCTTAATTCTTTTGAGAATAAGAATAGTTCTGATAAAAGTTCGGTACCTATCAAATCATGTATTCATGATGTACGAACTAGATCTATCTCCAACTCATGTGAAATTGACAAAAAGATTTCTTGTGAGTTCGGCATAGGTTCTAATCTTCAAAAAAAGTCTTTTCATGGGTATAAGAAAAAGGATTCAAACACTCTATTAATCCAGAGAGTCATCTTTACTGTGATATTGTTCACAAAGTTCAACCTGAAAATTTGCATGAGAATTTCTCTGCACATTTGGCCTTTTGGTAACAAGACTGGCTATACCCCATCTGTATATAACTTGATGTGGGGCAAGTAATGGTTGATTGTGTTGTCTGAGTTAATTATTTTTGTAAATCTTTTTTTACTTCTTCCTTCCAAGGTCAACTAAAAGTTTTGTAGGCTCCCTACTATTCTTTTATTGCACTAGACTGATCTTTTCCAGTGTGCGTACCTTGGATGGTAAACGATTTAAAAAATCCTACTTTTCTTTTGTGGGTTACGGTTCGTGAATGGGTCCAAGCCCATTTGAGGCTACATAAGAAGCTGGTACGCATACCCTTCTTCTCCCAACATCCGCGTACGTGAACTTTTCTAGGGTTCATGTATTTCCTCCATTAAAGCATCTTTGGAGAACAAAAGGGGAAAGGTTTTTCAAGAGACAAATCAAGTAAGTTCTTCCTTCACCTTGTACTTTCTATTCCTAGGTTTATGGGAAATTTCAAGGTTTCAAAGAAGGTTTCAAAAAAATTGGATGCATCTTCTTCTAGCATGACTCTTCCTCAATCTCAAGACTCTATTAGAATTATATTTGTCAATGATTCTGGTGGTATGATCTTTGAAAGGATTGCTTCTAGTGGTTTCATTCTTGAAAAGAAGTTGGATTTGTCTTGTGGTCAAAAAAGATTTGATTTTCTTTGAAAAGTTTAACTTTGGAAACATCTTTAATGGTCTTGGTGAAGGTTTTGACACTCTCACAAGGATTTTTTATACCAACATTCATGATGTTGATCTTGAGAACATGGAATTCAAAACCATTATAAAAAGAGAGAAATTTCTTGTAGATAGAGAGTTGATATCAAGGATTACCAAAATTTCTTTGGGTAATTCTCGCCTCCCTAGACCAAGTGATAAGACCACCATACGAAGCCATCTCTCATGTTCTTTGTGGCAAGAGTGTTAATTGGAATGAAGGAATGTTTCCTACAAATTATCTTAGTCTTGCTTTGATGTCCTTCGAAAAGCTTGGTATCTCTAATCTTTTTCCCTCCACAATTGAAAATTCTCGATGGAGTTGCGAGTTTGTGGAATTGGTCTATTTCCTTGAATTGGGTACCCCAAGTCTCGATATTTATGGGTTTATCATTTTTCAAATGAGTTTCATCCTACTGATTTTCAAATATTTTTTCTTATTTTTAATGCATCCAGTTTCACCCTCGCTATTTTTTAAATTTAAGCCAGGATGAATCCAGATTCATTATTGCTATTTTTTTTTTGTTCATTTCACTTATGATAATTTTTACTCATCCATTAGAATCATGTTTTAAAAATATTTGGTGAATGAAACGAATTTCTCTTCTTTTTCTTTCTTTAAAATATACTAGTACTATATAAATTTTGTTTCGTACGGAGCAACCGGAGAACATAACCAAGAATCTACTATATAAATTTTGTTTCGTACGGAGCAACCCGAGAGCATAACCAAGAGTCGAACCAAAACAAAAGAAGAATTTTCCAAACTAAAAAACAAACCACTAGCTAGACAAGAAAGATAGATTCATTAAACAACTGCCTTCCAATTATATTACTCCAAAAAAAATTATCAAAATAATGTCAAGTTGAATCACTTATGAATTGCACTCAACCACATTTTAATGATAATGTATATGGTGGTTAGGTGACTCTTTTTGTCTCTGTAAACGCATCATTTTGGACTTGGAGGCAAATTGATAGCCATTGGTGATTGGTTGTTTATCTGTGACTACAGATAACAAATACTATTACAATTCCGTGGCTCATTACTATTTGCTATAGTGAAAGTAGGGATAGACTTTCATCATGGGATGTTGGGGCACTTTTCCCAGATCCCTTTTTTTTTTTTTTTATTATAACTGAGCTTCTTCTTTTTTTTTGGTTTTGTTTTTTTAGTTATACGGATGCAGATGCAGATGCAAATGCAAATGCAAATCATATTATTGGTTATGGTTTGCTTAGAATCTCATTGGTTGTTTCAAATCCTCAAAAAGGCCAATTCACATGGCCTCAACCAATAAAATGTATCTTTCATTACTTAAAATGTCCAAGATGTACTTTCTCCTGCAACTAAAATGGAAACTATAAACTTCAAGTTCCAACTATAAACTTCAAGTTCCAAGTAAATTTCACCTGAAGTCAGTATGATGGATACTGACTTACTTTGTACTACACTTGACTGTTTCTTGAAAAAATTTCACCTGAAGTTGCCATAGAAAACTGTTTCCTTCCTAGATTAAGGTTTTTATCTTTTTAGTACTACATCTTTTTTTCCCCGATGTATAGGGTGCTGGATTATGTACTAAAGCATATCGCTAATCGTTTTCGAATAAACAAAATTATCATTTGTTCCTCACACTACTTGCTTATATTTTATGTTACTGATTTGCTAACATGTTCCTCCATTTTAAGTATGTAAACTGTCTCCCTTTGAATATGTCGCTTTAAGTACAATAAAACAACCCCACAAAAAAAAAGGGTATCCAATTAGCTTCTTCCCCGGTTAAACTTTGCTGATTTATAATGCTTAACCTTTTAAGTAGTCTAGTCTGCATCTTTCTAACACTGCCAGAATATATTCAACAAAATAAAATTTTCTGGGTTATAATACAATTAACCCATTGTATGCATCGCTATTAGAGATTTTTTTTTTTTTTTTTTGATAAACACTAATTAGAAATTAATAGCTAAGTTTTATATAACTTAAGACAGATACTGTACAGAGAGTACCACCTACACAACTCATTGCAGAAAACCCTCAACAATGTTTCTTTGCTCCCTTTGTTATCAAAACATCAACTTAGTACAATTTTGTGTAACTACAAAGTTACTGTTTTCCAGCAAGGAGTTTCACATTCAACGGGCCATACAACGAGTGCGTGCGTACCCTGAAGGCCCGGATGGTGTGCAATCTCTCAAAGCAGTAGAGTTATGCAACACGAATTTTCTATATGAAAAAAATGCAATTTTCCATAGAAAAACCCACTGAAATTTTTCGTGCAAACGACGCGCAATGCACGATATATCGATAAAGTTAAACCAAGCCTGTTGCGCAAAGACACGTGTTAGACCTGCGCTAACAGACATCCATGGTAGTGGGTAAGCGAATCTTGAATAATTTGCATTAAGATGGTACTATATGGGTTCTACTCCGAGTAAACTTCATTGTAAAGGCGCCTGGCTATTCCTCTTTATGGTTCTTATATATGTTTCAACATTAATTAGTAAAATTGCTAAAAGAAACACAACCGTGATATATGGCACCCAGATTCCGTGCACCCAGTGCACCCAACATTAGGTGTCATCTACATTGGAAGCCAAGTCATCATCCCTTCCTATACTCGTTGTTTGCCTTTCTTATTTGCTCAATTCAATAAACAACCTAAACGAAAATCAAATAAATCTAGAGAATTAATCATTGTGGCATGAGAACCAAATCCTGAAAACTTCAACATATTATCATATTTGATTTATAATCAAAGTTCAATCTCTTCAAATATTGTTCACTGAAATGCAATTGAGGACACTTTACTGATTCGGGGATTATGATGGTTTAATAAAGAAAGTTGAATGGCCAGTTTTCTTATCTCATTTTATTTTGATCGGTTATATCATCTTGATCAAGAAATCAACATTTAGACGGATTTATTTGAGGTTTCATATTCTTTTAGTCTTTGAGTTTGATGGCCATCCCGATTAGTCTCTATGATGCCTAATTGAATGGTAAAAAAGAATGGCCAAACTTTAGAAATGAAATTACGGGTTAAATCATGATTATATATATCAAGATCCAAACGCACTTTACTAAGTGATTGATAGGATCAAAAATAAGATTTTGCTAGTTTGGAGATTAGGATGTAACTAGATTTCTTTGGTTAACAATATTAATTTACTAGTGCTGATTAGATTAATTATTCTAAAGATGAAAATGAAGAGATGGATGCGATAATAATCATAAAATCAATAGCAGTGAATGAACAGTAACCTAACAATTGTAATTTAGTTTGTTTTCTACGAAAATGAATACTTGGGATGCCCCATAATGGTGGGTGCACTGGGTGCAGGGAATATGGGTGCCATGTATCATTTTCGAAAAAAAAAAAAAAAACTCTGACAAGTATTTGGTTTGACTCCACAAGATTAGTTTTTATATAATAGCGTTATTAACTTATTAGAAACCAAGAAAAATTGAAATGTACCAACAAAACTATCTGAAGTTCAATAAGCTGACTCTGTTGTACTTTCTTGCAGGCACCTATACATACCACTCACATCTCTTATAATTAAACTCAAAAAGGTCCTTGTTTTTTTACTCAATATTTGGGGTCATTGGGGACGATTATATTTCTACATTTCTTTTCTGTCTATAGCTATATGAATGTTGAACAAAAACTTGAATACGTTTCCTTCTAATTTCAGGAAATTTGAATAAGAAGATATTTCGTAACGACTTAAAGATGGATCTTGACCTTAGTTAAGAGTAAATCTCAAAGAATGCTACCCGTATGGATGTGAACAACTCTACATCAACCTCCGCAACAAACAGATAATCACATTAATCTAAACAAAAAACAATGTACAAGGGACTAAGGGAGCAAAAATTGTTTTCTTCGTTCACCCATATCCACGTACCGCGTGCATAAAAACGTACCCTCCCGATGATCAGAAAAGTAGCAGTAGACTTCGTTTTGGCCAATGAGTGTAGAAATTGTTTAATGAGAAGGCACATCTGTACAAAGGTTAATATGAACTTATGAAAGAAAAGAAGAAAAGAAAAAAAAAAAAACCCTACCTACACATTAAAATTAACTTGTTTTGACATGTCCTTCTCCCATGGGATCATCCTTAAAATAGTAATATGATTATATGATGGGCCAATTTTTTTAATTATTCCACCTTAACCACTACTGGTTTTGCAGAAACCAGAAAGATAGTGTTGTTTTCAAAAATAGGTGGTTTTTGGTTTTTGCAAAGGGGTTAACCTGGGTGTCTACATAGAAATAGCAAAAAATAAAATTTCTTCTTTTAGTTCCATCTTTAAATAGAAGTTCGTTTATTTCCTATTTTTTTAGATCTATATTTTTTGTTTTCGATCTTCAGTTCCTTCCCTCCCTCTGGATCTCTCTTTTAATCATTCATTCTCTCCCCCTTGACTTTGAATAAGAGATCTGAAGACACACTAGCTAGAATAAGATGGGAAGAGGAAAGATTGTGATTCGAAGAATCGATAACTCAACCAGTAGGCAAGTGACTTTCTCCAAACGAAGGAACGGATTATTAAAGAAAGCCAAAGAGCTTTCTATTCTTTGTGAAGCTGAAGTTGGTCTTATGATTTTCTCTAGCACTGGCAAGCTCTATGAGTTCTCAAGTACCAAGTAATCTCTCCATCTCTTTTGTTGATTCTGTCTAAGTATGATCGTTTTTTTTTTTTAATTTGTAGTGTCTCGATCGAGATCCCTAATTTGACTACACTCTATTAAAATCAACACAATATACAAGGTGATTTTGTTCATGAAATATACCTATAATTTAGTTTGTTTCATGTATCTGAATTGAACACCATGCGTTGCATGAGTCTGAACTAACATAACTTAATTAGGGTACTAAATTTTACTTAATATCCTTCAATTTGAATTCTCTGTCTAAGTCTTTTAACTTTCTATTTTGACCAATTTGTTTTACATTTTGGTTTGTTAATATAAGTTGAACATGGTTTAATTGGATCACCATAGATCAATCTATTAGTACTCTAATGGATTAATACACTTAAGATGATTTTTTTGTGTGTGTCCCCGTACCGGTGCCGTGTCTGTGTCCCCGTATCCGTGTCATGTGCCTAATGTGACACTCTATCTACTGTCGGAGACTCGTAGTTACCTTGCCGTCGTGTACTTAGAGTGTCATATGTGCATCATGTGACACTCCATTTACTGTCCGAGTTAGTGTCTGTATAATATTGTGTGCTCCTACGCTGTCTCATACTTCCGATCAAGAATCATATTTTCATAGATTTGGTGCCCTTGGAAAGTTGGAAATGTATATATTAACCAATGCTGTTATTCAGACACCTATACTCTTTATACCCATACTAATCGAATCCTTGAACCCTTGATCAAAACTCCATCTCGAATTGACGATTCCCTTATCCCGCTATGCTGTTTTTTCCCACTCCTTTGATCTTGTAAATGTATAAATTGCCACTGGCTAAACCATTTCACAAAACTTAATTAGATCCCCGTTTCTTTAACTAACCCTTATTTTCTTGTGTTCCATTTGTTTTTTTAGTTAGGTCATTCATAATGTGAAAAAATAAAAGAAAATGAGAGGCTAGTTTTGTATTAAGAAAAATATAAAAAAATTCATTTATTGCGTCATCCAAAATCTTCAATATATTTTGAAGGCAGTGAAACTGTCCAATCCACTGAGAGTATAAGAATCTGATTTCCTAAATCAAGAAAGATGTTGATTTGTTGTCTGGTGCACTATCATTTAAATTGATATTGGAACTTGTTTTGGAATCGTCATTGTCAAAATGAACAAGTATTTATTTAGTACAGTACCATGTCATATGCTTAACAGTTCTCATGCTTGCTTAACTAAGGGTCATTATGAATGATGTTGTTGTGAGCTAGTAGTGAGCTAGTGAGCAGTTCCCCATGGATGGATGGTGTAATAGGAAATTCCGATAAGAGTTGTAGTATACATTTACTTAAGCAACTTAAGTGATCATGAGCAAGTGCTTCTAGTTTTTTTATTTATTCTATTTTCGTATGTTCTAAGATACCCACCTGCATTTATTTTTTAGTTGTACTTTCTCGTCAAACTCTCACTTATATCCTTTAATTTTTATAGTTATAAAATTATTTTTACTATGATCCGGTCTAAAATCTTAATGGTAATCTTCATAAGTTAGAAACAAACCTATTTAATATCATTCTTATTTATTTTCATCATTTTTCAAAATAATTTTTATTTATCTTTCTTCAAAGTTTCCAAATTAAATTTGATCCTTTTCTTTCCCATTGAAAATAGAGTAAAGAATTTTAGGCAATTCTAATAATAAAATTTATATTGTTTCATTGTCGGCAACTGTTGAATTTAGGGATGGTTTAGAGAACAAATTCTATCTTCTAATCTTTTTGACTTTTGAAAGCGGACTAAGATAAAAAGACGGAGGGTGTAGACTATGCTCTTTTTTTCTTCTCGCTGGAAGATAATTAACTAATTTTTCCATGGTCATAGTCTCATCGGTAATCTATTTATTTCATCACCTCTATGATTTAATGTCTAGAAGATAAATGGCTAAAATGTACACTAATTAGGTGCACTTTAATATCCAAATAAATGATAAACACAAAGCAAGAAGCATCTCAAGATTTTTGGATATTGGTTTAATTTTAGGAAATACCAAACAGCTTGCACCTCCTTAATTTATTTTAGGAATCTTATTTTTAGTTTATTAGGAATTAGTTCTTTATTTAGGCTTTCTATTTCCAGCAGATTATTGATTATTCCTAAGCCTATAAATATACCCTTTGGTTTTAAATGTGTGACTCCTAAGAGGTGTTCGAAAAAACAAGTTTTCTAGTCTCTTAGTTTTAAACAAGAAGTTTAATTTGTTGTTGTGGAGTAGGCACATCGCCGAAACAATTTAATAGTTTGTGGAGTCCAAATTTGTTCACACTTCTTTAAAGAGTGTATATTTAACATATTCTTCTGATTGGTTGATTATTTAACCGATGTCCCTGTTACCCTCCATATTTATAATCTTGACCCTCGTTACATAAATCTCTAAATCATATCAATGGTAGAGATTGAAATGTGACGTGCACACTCGTTAAGTAGTGTGCATAATTCAGACCCTGGTTTGTGTTCTTATTTAATTTTTATATAGTTTTTTTTATTGTTTTTGGGAGAGAAGGTCTTGGGGTGTTTATGAAGTAGCTAAGCTTAAGCACGATTAAATGGTATCAGAGGACTTTTTCGTATAGAGTTAGTTTGTTTGAAATTAGGATCAGAATTTGAAGGGTGAAGATATCCAGTTCAAAATCGATGTCAAACGCAAAGTTCGAATTAGAGAAATTTGATGGTGGAAATGATTATACTATGTATCAATGGGAAGCTTGTAATGCTTTGAATCAGCTAGACATTAAGCATATTATATTAGAAAAAACCCAATTGAACCAAAGTTGACTTGCGTTGAATATGCAAAGGTAAATGTCAGGCTTGCAGCAAAATATGATTTGTTCCTTCAAAGGAGCAAAAGTATCACATGATGAGTGAGAAGATAACTTACAAGTTGCGGAAGAGTTTGCAGCACTATTATATTATGATGCAAATAAGGATTTTCAGATTCAATAAGAAACTAGATACCTCTATGACTGAATCATTCACCGAGTATAATAGATTGATTGTTGATGCCCTTAACATTGATTTGAAACTCGATGATGAATTTTTTGTTTTTTGTTTTCTGGCATATCTACCTGATTCATATGAGATATTCATTGATAGATGGTCGAAAAAGATAGAGGATAAAACATTAGTATTTCTAGGAAGAAGTTAAGATACCGACTTAGACCGGTCATCCAAACCAATACTCTTTAACACTTTCTTCAAATAAGTCTTTTGATAAATAGTGCTAGTTTTCCTATCTCTTTAAATTTCCATCCCCAAAATTTTTATTGCTTCATCGAGATCTTTCACCTTAAATTTTTTAATCGTTGAATAAGCATGTCATCAACATATAAAGGTAAATAGATAAAGGATCTATCTTGCTGTTATTCCAAGTACACACAAGATTCATAGTTGTTGTTTGTGTACTTTTCAGTCTTCATAAATTAATCGAATCATTTGTAACACTGCCTTGAAAACTACTCTAAGCCATACAACGATCTATTTCCATGCACATTCTTCTTTATCGAATCGAGTCTTCAGGTTTCTTTATATAAATCTTCTCCTCTGCAGTTTTCACATCCAGTTGTATAAGATCAAGGTCATAATGCCACCAAAACATGTAAAATTTCTGTGGATGTATGCTTTACCACTGGATAAAACACTTCATTATAGTGTCAATACGTTTCTTTTGTATCAAACTCAAGATTATGTTAAACTTATTCCCTTCAAAAGTTATAGAGATGCCTAATATATTCTACCTCACAAGAACAATATAATAAAATCAAACCAGGAGTGAATTTGATATCTATCTTGTGGAATCATAAATTCTGGGACGAAGAGAACTTTGTGATTTCTATCAATCAAGATCCTAATCCAAATTTCAATAATTTAGAAGATAAATCAGAAAACGATCCGAATAACAAGAACTATTCGGTAAAAGATAGTCTGACTAGGCTTCACGATATCTTAGTAAAGTTTTTCGAATTCGTAACCTAGAACACAGTTTCCAGAAGAAACCGAGGTATTTAGTGGACGAATCTCGTTTTCAACTAGGACACATGAGTGCTAGGATTAAGTTTCTATTGTACATGGAGTCCACTATTTGTATGATTGATGAACAACCTTGGTAGCTTACAAACAAAGCTAAGTTCATGAACTATTTCCTTGTATAAAACTTCCAAATAAGCGAAACTTGTCTATAAAGATTATGCAAGAAACATGTGATAAGTTTTCTTTGAATTACATATAAGATGTATGCAAGCAGATTGCTCCATATGGTTTACCAGAGAGCTATGGTTAAACAGTTCGGGAAACAAACAAGATTTATAGTCACATGACCAAATAAGTTCGTGAACTGTCATAATAGTTTTTGAATAAAAAAATTTCTCCTCGTGACTTTTAGAGATATATTACTGACAAGTTTGCGAATTGTGCAAAATAGTTTGTGTATTTGAAAATAAAAAGTGTTCACGAGATATCAAAAATCAACTAGTTTGCGAGATGATAAAATTAGTTCGTGTACATTGAATTAAATAGTATCCATTACTATCTCAAAATCGACCAGTTTGTGTATGCAAGTTAATTGAGATATTAAGATCAATTCTTGATATTTATATGGTCAAGTTCATGAACTGTTAAAATAATTTTTGAACTTTAAGAACTAACTTGACTACTCCTTATAGCTTGCAATCTTCTTTGCAAAGTTTATCATTATACTAAAGTTAGAATGGTAGATAATATGAGTAAACATGATAGTCAATCTTTAATACCTTTGTTGATGAAGTTTCCATTGACGTTATCTCCAGTCTTCAATCTTCAAGGTAGATTGGTGAATTCTGATACTCAACTACTATGCTCCAATCCTAGTCCTGGAAACAAACTTGACATACCAAAACTTGTGAGTTTGACCGTGTGATGCTCTAATAGTTAGAGGTCAATATTACAATCTACAGTAATATTTTCTACAACCGAAGCTGAATATATGATCGTTGTTAAAGGTATAAAAAAAGGCAATTTTGATGTAAGGGTTATTTAATGAAATGAGAACTAGGCAGGAGCAAGCAAGGGTGTATTGAGACATTTAAAGTGCGATACACTTATGTAAGAACCCAGTTTATCATGATTGAACGAAGAAGGTCATATTCTACTCGAAAAGGTTGGAACTGTTGATAATCAAGCAGATATGCTCACCAAGGTGGTGACGGGTGTGGTGGTTCTTTCGAGAGCACACTTGAATCCTTATAAGGGAGTGAAGAATCTTTATGATGATTAAAGAAGTAAAGATGTAGGGTTTGTCGATTTGGTGGTTCCTGATCCTTTGAGTTGTGGTAAAAAACTTCTCTATTAAGCGTGCTCTGTCGGAACCTCTCGGGAAGCTGCTGCCGGATGACCGTAGTAGTGCCATTAAATTCCACACTGCCAGATAACCGCAGTGGGTAAGTGGGACCAATATCAGTGATACTTGGGATACAACTCAGCAAGGTCGCTTGTCCACGTTAGGGAGAGTAGGTTGGGAGGTTATACCAGATGTTGGTCTCTCGGGAGGAAGGTAACATCTACATTATACCGAGGTCTTTTCAGCATATTTGGCTCCAGAGTTTGCAAAAAACTATGCAGTTAAGTCTTCTTAGGAAGGAGAAATCCAGGGATGAGTGACTTCTCGAGAGGCTGCCGCAGTGCATGTATAAAATCCCACATTGTCGGATGACTACATCAGTGCCTGTATAAATTCCCACACTGCCAGATGACCGCAATGGCTAAGTGGGGACAGTATCGATGAAGAATCATGGCACTACAAATGGTATCAAAGACGATGATTGGTCACTTGTTGAGCGTGAGAGAATACACTAGACGGAATATGTCAGGGAATGGTCTCATGAGGGGAATGGAATGTCGGAGATCTGGACTTGAATATATACTGGAGCCGAGGACGGCTCCAATTTACGCGTGGTGGGTATATTTGATTGAGTTGTGGCAAAACAAATTCTAAATTAAGCGTGCTCGGCCGGGAGTAATAACCATATGACAGAACTCTCGGAAGATATTTCCAAAGGATAGCAATAATATAATTAAAATCATACAATGTCGTATAACCACAGTAAGTAAGTGGGAATAATATCAGTGATAGTTAGGATACAACTAAGGACGGTCGCTTGTGTTCGGGTGGGAGAGTATGCTGGGAGGTTATGCCGGATACTGGCATCACATGAGGATGGAAATGTTGACATTATACAGAGGCCTTTTCAACATAATTGGCTCCAGAGTTGTCAAAAAACTCTCTGAATTACTCGGGTGAGAGTAATCCAGGGACGGGTGACTTCCCGGGAAGCTGCTGAATGGCTGCAATGGCTAAGTGGAGACAGTATCGGCGAAGGGTCGAGTGCATTACCAAGCATCTTCGGGAGAGTTAAGGAAACAAAAGTTAGAAGGTGATGAAATGTTTAAATTTCATGCTAATAAGATGGAGAAATAATAGGATAGTGAAGTTGTCCAGGAAATCTTACCAAGATATGGAAAACTGTTGGATACTGGGTCGATTATAGGAAATACGTTTCTAGTTATATATTAAGAATTTATTTTTTTATTTTTTTGTTCTCTTTTTTTATCAAAATATTAGGATTCTTATTTCTTGTTACACTACGAGTTAGTTCTCTATCTGTGACTTATAATTCTTGGTAGATTTTAGATTACTCTTAGGCTTATAAACAGAGGACATAATCCTTTTCGTTTTAAATCCTAAGAGGTGTGAGAAGAAACATGTTGTCTATTCTCTGAGCTTTGGGTAAGATATATATTTTGAAGCAGTGGAGTAGGCACATCGTCGAACTACTTTCCTTGTGTTCTTGCTTAATTTTTGCATAGTTTTTCACTGTTTCCGGGAGAAGGTTTTGAGGTGTTTAAGAATTATTTTCGCTTAAACACAACAAAGTTCTTCTTAGCAGAAGTTCTTTTCATTTGACCCATCTTTTAATTCTTAGGACCCAAATCCTTAACTGGGTTCGAGTTGCTGTAACTTTCAACAATGCCTCCAAAGATATTCTTCATCTCATTTCTTTTTATTAGTAGTAGGAATCTTAACTAATGAACTAAATTTAATAGGATCCTCCATATGCTTCTCTTTTGACTTGGTTTTCTAAAAGATACCACCTCTGGAGGTTTCGAATTTTCCACACTCATGTATTCCTCATCAGTTTCATACTTTGACTCTCTTTTTTTGCATCTTCAGAGGCGTCCGCATTCAACGTCTCTTCATTATAGTAATCAATTTCAACTGAAAAAGCTTCGCATCTTCCTTCCAAGACTTTAGATTGAACTCCACCATATTGAAGAACCATATAAATTTCCTATCTGCTCAATGCATCCAAAATTTGTTGCAGGTTTAATAATTTCATAACATCATTATATTCAGACTCCAAAATGCTAAATGGGTTCAAGAAACAAATGGGAACTTTTGTCGGCAAGTCCCCTTTTCTACCTGATTAATTTCTTTGCTCTTCTTGGATATCATTTCTCAACTGCATTAGGAAAGAGCACTTACAACAGACCCACATCACTTAAATCATTTGTTTGGCTGCAAAAGAAGAACATTAGCTAACTTATGTTTCCTCTCTTCGTGGCTTAGAATTTCAGCTCATATAACATCCTTTTTATTTTTATTGCCATTCTCCACTGGACTATTTCAAATGGCTAGTTCCATAATCATCATCATTAACTTGAAAGGTGTTTGGTTTTCTATTGGGAGTCCGGCGTACTTTCTTTTTCACCCCTGTTATTAAACAAGAGCTCTGAGTGTGACCAAACCACATCGAGCACTTAGGTGGTTTCCATTGGTATTGATACACTAGTATATGTTGCGCCAAATCCTGCGGAAGCGTTAGGTAGCACTAATACAATGGTACTCGGATACTGCCAAGAACACAATCACACACACAAGAAGAACAAGTATTTAACGAGGTTGAATCCTCGGGAAGGAATAAGCAATTTTATATATCACCGTATAGGTTGGAATATACAAAGCTTTAGACGAGAAGAAGAGAACTCTTACTTAGTTCTGGTGTATTTTCTCTAGTTCTCTCTATAGCTATTTATACACATCAATAGGACTGGACACATTCCTTAACAAGGATTACTTTCCTACAAGTATAGGGTTTCCTAACTTTGCTCTAAGAGACAAACCTCTTAAGCTGCTATACTTAGGACACAAGTACTTGGTTTCCTTCACCAACTAGATTTCCTAATCTAGTCCTTGATCGACCTACCAACAGTATCCATAACATGACTACCATTAATCTAAAGGGGAATTAGGCAAGGGAATGATCAATCCAAGCAGAATTTGAACACATATTCCAGCATAAGTGAGTCTTGTTTTCTTCTTAGTACATTAATTCATCCATCACTAGCGAGTTCATAATGAAAGTAGCTATAGAGCTTAAGCCTAATTTGTTCCAAAGATGCAATGGAACACTGTAATTTGCCAGTGATGTAGAAAGCTCTTCGTTCAACAACAGCCCTTCTTCCTATACATCTTCCTGATGAACGAAATTGAAAATAAACCCATTCTCACTATAAACAGAGATAGTTACCTCTGAGTTGGTTTTTCATACCTTGTTGAATGCTTCTTTTTAACCATGGGAAAACCTAATCTACACCCGACAAAAATCCCTATCACAAGTTTTTCACATTTTTTGGTTTCTTCTTCAAAATTCTTGGTGGATATACTGACATGTTTGTTCCTTTCCAATCAGCACAAAGAGAGCAGTCTTCAGAAGGATATTGAAGATTTAAAGAAGACCAATTCACTCCACCACCTAGCTTTTGAGATTTGTTTCTAGGTTTGGAGACCAACGGAAGAATATCTGAGCTTGAGATATTCCAAATAGACCCATCTATAGATTTTTAATCTTCAATTGATGCTTGGCAAGTCAACTTAGATTGAGTTGACAAGGGGAGATTCGTTCCCTGCCATGGCCGGAAAGTTGGCCGCCTCTGGTCAATCCTAAGGATTTGTACTTATTACTGTACGTACATGAATAGTGTAGATTGACAGAAATTATGACTTGCAACGTATGAATCCACAGTTTTATGTTAAATAATTGGCTGATCATGCTATCCGACTAGTTTGCAGGCGATATTCTTTTGTAAAATTAGCTCTCAAAAATATATACTCTTATTATATATATTACTAATAGTATTATCTTACCTGTTTTGCTACTATAGCATGAAATCTATAATCGAGCGATACAACAAGTCGAAGGAGGAACAGCACCATCCATCGATCAATGCAAATTCAGAAGCCAAGGTAGTCTTTCATCAGCCTTCAACCTGTTATTTTCCTCCAGCTTTACCTGTGTTAGAAACCTAGGTTACTGCATGAGTGGGATATTCACGTTCATCGGTATTAAGAGAAATATTCAATCAATATTTCCATTTGAACCTTAGGAAATATATTAGCCCCCTCAGAAATTATGCATCCATACTATAGAGATCACATCCTGGTAGACCATATTCTCACTATATATATGAAAACCAATCTCACTTCAGGCAAAGATCCAACAACATAATGTTTGTTGCTTCATCTTATTCATCTAGACCTCGTGTTTTCCAGTGATTAACTGGCACCACTAGCACGCGCATTAGTGTGGTAATTTGCAATTCACGAGCCGAAGGAAAGATGACATTTGCAATATATGGGAGAGTAATTAAGTGATGATGGAGATTCCATTGTCCCACTGCCACTAGTCTTGGAAGTAAACTAGTCTCGCTTACATTTATTGAAGCCAGAAATTTCGGTATGCTATCCATGAACAAAACACTACACGACACGCCTGAATACGTGTCACTGATTCAAACAACTAATATGCAGATTTATGATTCTACTCAGTGAACTAATAAACATTTTTGCACAAATGGTTCCCATGAATCCCATCCAATTTTAGTTTGCAGACCGTGAGAAATAAACTTTTATTTGTGATATTTATTTCAGTGACCAATAAATTTGAAAAGTTATAATGACCATATTAACAACTAACAAGTACAGCATAATACACATGTACATGAAACCCAACCTTTTTAGCTTAAAACCTACTACTTATTTTACTTGCAGTTCTGGAAAAGGGAGGCAGCAGCCTTGAGGCATGAATTACAAAGCTTGCAAGAAAACCATCGGTATGTTATTTTAACTAATAGTTCAAGACTGCCATGTAAATATTGAAAACAAATACTGAACGAAGAAGGGAGAAATGCAAACTAAAAGGAGGAAAATGCAAACACTTACCGTATCCATGTGTATTGTGTCGATATCTCTCTCTCTCTCTACATATAGATAGACATGAAGTAAATTGTCCACTGTTGAGTGTTTATCGAGTTGGCTCTGTTGGTTGGTAAATATATGTTTGCAAGGCTGAATAAATTACTTATAGACAAGAACCAGTAAGATGATTGATCACATATATTATTCAACCCTACCACCCCTATCTGCGTTGCTACACCTTTGTTATTCCAAGATGTATGAATGCTTCTTGATTGCATGCCTGGCGAAAATTCATACACCTGCTTACACATAAATGGGAAGTGCATTATCTGTCAAGAGAAAATTTTTTTTGCAGGAAATTGATGGGTCAAGAGCTATCCAATCTAAGCGTTAAAGAGCTACAAAACTTGGAAAGCCAGTTGGAAATGAGTTTGCGTGGAGTCCGTATGCAAAAGGTCCAACTTACGAAATCCTCATGCCATGATTTCATTAAAACTAACAAATACGTGTCCCGCATATTTTCAAATGAGCAAATCCTAACAAGGTTTAAACTTCGACAGGACCAAAAGCTTACTGATGAGATAGACGAACTAAACCGAAAGGTCTGTAGAAAATGGCAATTACTTACCCATTCCGTAGCTAAATCAATATAACTCCAAACAGCTTACACGTTTGTTGATTTCACTGCAGGGAAACCTCCTTCACCAAGAAAACATGGAACTATACAAGAAGGAACACCATCTACGTCAGGAAAACATGGACTTGTTAAAGAAGGTATTTGCTCTGACTGTATATCTTCAATTAACATGACACGCCCTGTACTGTTCTATTTCATCCCATTAACTTTTGGCCACAGCTCAATGAAGCCAGAGATCAGCATGAGACAATTAGGATATCTAGTTCTCCAAATGGCTTTAATCTTGAAGAAGAAGAAGAAGAAGAAGAAGATGAATGTATCAAACTCCAATTAAGCCAACCACAACAACATAACTATGCCACAGCAAAAAATCCTACGCTTCCGAGGTAAAACCTCGGCCCTGATTCTCTTGGTGTTAAAATTAATGCATTGCTAGTTATTCCAATCTAAAACTACTGTGCTGAAATTTTCATGAACAATATGCAGCTGACTACAACTGCAGTGATGAATTGGAGTTCCAATTCTGGCGGAAAATTTCCCTCTGAACTTCACTCAGTGACTCTCCATTAATCGCCCGCCCTATAAACAATCAGAAAGTAAGGCTTGAAGATGAGTTTTGTTCTTTATTAACTTTGCAATCTGCTTAGTTTGATGGGCGCTGTCCAATCTTGCAGCCAGATCTCCTAAAACCCCTTCCCTAAATTGTGTTTGGACGTGATGTGTGGTTTTGATATAGTTATAACGCGATGAAAGTAGAGCACCTTGAGTTTAAAAATGACTATCCATGTACAGTCAATTACCAGTAAAAATAAACGTGTGTATGTGCTTGTATATTTTTAATCTTTAATTTTGGAACCTATACATATCAAGCTGCAGGGACACATGGATAGCCAGTAGTGGTTTATTTATTTATTTTTACCATGGCAACTGGGAGAATCTTCTTACGAACACATTGTGAAAAGATTCAAGCCGGAAACCAGGGCACATCCACACATCCTTGTAAAGCTTTCTTGACTTGAAGAAAAAGAATAAGGTAAAACCGTAGAAGTAATGGCAATTTAGAAATGTAGGCTTTTCATTTTTGCGTTTTCGAATATAGGCTAATTTTTTTTTGAACATTTTAAGATAGATAGGCACGTGTTGACTTGGTCCCACTGTTTTTCTTGAAAAAAGGGATTCCATCCTGTTAAGTGTAAGGTGATAATTATTTCACTTATTAAAAAGTACTATTACTCCTAAAGCACATCTTTTTTTGTGGAATGTCGATTTCCTACCAACTAAATATTCTAAAGTTTGAACCCTAAAACTGGGAATAAAGGGTATAATTTAACAAAGAGGGAGGATCCTTTTACATGGCTTGTGTGACATTATCTCACACATTACATGTCCTTTTGCGAATAAAAACCAAACGATAGCGTATTTGCAGCTAAGATTTTGGGGATATGTTCTTCTTATAAAGCTCTACATACCCACCAAAAATCAGCACATTTTGAAATACCAAACCTCATCATCTATCAATCTTATTTTAAACGGTTGAGAATTTGTCGACTTTCGACGGTTGGGTTTCGAAGTAGTAGATGGTAAAGTTATACGTTTCGGAATGTGCTGATTTTTGGTGGGTATGTAGAGCTTTATAAGAAGAACATATCACCAAAATCTTAGCTTCAAATACGCTATCGTTTGGTTTTTATTCGCAAAAAGGACATGTAATGTGTGAGATAATGTCACACAAGCCATGTAAAGGGATCCTCCCTCTTTCACAAACCTAAAAATGGTGAAACGATCCTAAACCGAGATCGACGAACTTGAAAAGGGATGTAGAAGGTCAACATGGTAATGCGTAAAGGGTAAAAAAGTAAATATGATGGGGCTTAACCAAGATGGATGGAAAAGTGGAAAGATACCTATATTTGAAAAAAAAATTAAAAAACAAACAGGCATATATTTGTAAAACGGAATTTTCATTAGACCCGGTATTGTTAAATAATCTTAAAAGTAAACACATGTTGCTTGATTTGTATTTGATTGGTCACAAATGTAAGGATAAGATATTGTGTGATGCTACTAGTATGGATGTTTGTCACTTGTTGTTGGATTGTCCATTGGAGTTTGGAAGGTAAAATAAGAACAATTAATTGGGGGATATGGATTTTAATCGGGGATATCACTAGAGGACAAAATAGGGATCCAAATATCCTAGCTGGGTTACCCCTTATGTAATTAATTTATTATTTCCTAATCTAACCCTCCCTAATTAGGATTAGTTACTAATTAAGATTAGTAAAATCTTAATGATTTGGGGGATATATTTTGTTTTTGTGAGTTTATTTTAATTTTTTGTGGATAGAAGGAAGGAAAAAAATTTAGAGTAGAATTTTTTTTTTTTTGAAAATGGAAGATGAATTTGAAGAGAGTTTTGCAGCTGCTGAAGCCTTGGCTCAACTACAACAACAATCATATCTTCAATCTTCAGTTAATGATAACACCTCCCAATTGGAGTTGTATGATGAACCAACACCCTTGGATCACGATTTTCGTGACCATGAGGAGTTATGTGAAGAACCAACTCAAGAAAGTAAACATGTTCAACATACAAGCATCCCCAACACACAGTTAATGCTTCAAGGAGGTCGAAAATTTGTTTTTTTTTTCGAAACCGCCATTTCTGTCCGAAAAAGCAGAAAACCGGCATGCGCGTTATATGAATACCATGCCGGAACCTCTATAACCGGCATTGTATTCATACAAATTTGAATGCCGGTTTAAAATATCCCCAACTGTTCAAGAACATACCGGCGTACCATTCAAACCAAGATTGTATGCCAGTTTGAATTTATACTTTTTACCAACCACCGAATATTGTATGGAATACTCAAACCGGCACTAACCGTACATGACACACCATGCCGGTTTGTGCTACCGGCATAGATCCTTTCATTTCGATGGTGCCGGTTTAATAGGAAAAACATACAGAAACAAATTATATTTTGAACTTAAAAACCGGCATTCCTTTTTTTGATCTATGTATGCCGGTACTATTTCCCGGCATAGTAACTTAATTTGTAAAAATTTCGGTTTTAATACTGGCATAGAATGACAATTACCTTGTATGCCGGTTTTGAAAACCGGCACTTTAATTTACTTATCGACACTGCCGGTTTTAACTAATCCAATTTTATTTTCATTTAGATAATTCTGTACAACGATCAACCAAACTCCAAACCGCTCCATCGGGATACGTCGGAACACTATAAAATACCTCGGGTATGTTACCAAACAAGTCTTCCACCTAGTTTTTACAATTTAATGTTGGGATTTGCTTGTAATCTCTCATTATTATGTAGGGAATAAAAGATGAAAAGGAAGTAATTGCTTGGGCAAAAGAGACGGCTCTTAAGAACATGTGTGTCTTAGTGAGGAAAAGTCAACATTCAGATGTTCGTTTTGAGATGGTTTGTGAGAGAAGCGGAAAATACAAGGAGAATAGCCATAAGAGAAAGGGTTATGTATATGAAAATAAGACTAAGAGGGTATACAAAAAAGTTACGAGAAAGGATGAGTGCCCCTTTAAGCTTGTATTCTATCTAAGAGGAGAAAGTAAAGAAGAAAAAGAATGGGAATGTAAGGTGTGGTTTGACCGTCACAACCACCCCGATCCGAAATATTTTGAAGGTCACTCCCTAGTTGCGAAGCTAAAACCTGATCAATTCGAGGATGTCAAGATGATGAAAAAAGCATGTATCAAACCAAGAGTGATTCTCTGAACCTTCAAGGCAAAAGATAAGATGAACGTTTCTTCACTAAGTACAATTTATAGCGCACAAGCAACTATTAAAAGGTTGGAATGGGAAGGGAGGAATGTTATGCAAGAATTTGATAAGATAGTTTGGGATCACAACTACACGCGTATCATTAAAAGAGGTACGGACGAGAAGCCGCTTCAAATATTCATTTCGCATCCTTTGCTTTCACAATTGGCTCATACGTGTTGTGATGTTCTTATGATGGACTGCACGTACAAGACAAACAAATACAACATGCCGTTGTTCAACATCGTGGGGCACACATCGGACAAGGTAACATTCACATTGGCTTGGTGTTTAATGGAAAACGAGAGGGATTACAATTATCATTGGGCATTGCGACAATTGAAATTATTGTTCCCGGAAAATCGTGGTCCGAAGGTCATCATAACCGATCAATTTGACACACTAATGAATGCCATATCCGACGTATTTCCGGATGCACAAAATTTCCTATGTACATTTCATATAGGTGAAAATGTGAAAAAACATTGTCATGCTTTGTTTGAACCCTCTAAGGCTGATATTAAAAAAAGAATGGTTGGTCAACTTGATGAAGATGTTCGTAATGAGAAACTATCACCCAAGAAGAAGAAAATGAAAGAGGAAAGATTAAAGAGCGAGTCGACAAAGAACACGATGAAAACCATAAAAGGTGGTTGGAATTTCTAAAGGATTGGGAGAAAGTTTATTGGTCTCTTACCGAGGACATGTATGAAAAGAGATTGAAAATGTTTATTGCCATCTATAACGAAGTGTATCCAAGTGCCGTTTCATATTGTCGGGATAAATTGTTGGATAAGTTCAAATCATGAGAGGTATCAGAATACCTACAGCTCTTATGTCCATTGGAGTTTGGAAGGTAAAGTATTCGTACCGGGTATAAGAAAACCTACAACCTTTTATGGACGATGTACATAAAGTACTTTTACCAGTGAAAAAATTGTTTGTTCAGTCGTTAAATAATTCAGAAGAATGACGACTATGAGCTAGTGATCCAGATTTCAGAACTTCTGATAATCACATATATGGATAATATGATTATTTTAGAGCTCAGAAGGAACCTCACTATAAATAGAAAGCACAATAGAATTTCGAGCTCAGGAGGAACTTATGATAATCACATATATGGATAATATGATTATTTTAGAGCTCAAGAGGAACCTCACTATCAATAAAAAGCACAATAGAATTTTGTTAAGCTATGTTTAACAATAACAAAAGAATTTCGATATTAAAAAAGTCTTTTTTTGAAGCCTCTTATATACATAAATCTTAATTCGAGCTCCTTATATAGACAGTCTCTCCTAAACAAACCCTAAATTTAACAAGTATTGATGAATTTATATCCCAAAATATCTACTTGACTACTTTACTAACTTATTAATTTTTTTAAAATAAACGTCTAAATTATCCTAAAACTATATCCTAATAAATTAATGAATCCAAAAATAAATATCTTTGTGCTAAAATTTCATCAATTAAATACAAATAATAATATTAATAATGCTTGGAGCTTTCTTAAGAAGGGGATTATTACTTTGATGTTTAGATAAATAAAAACCTAGCTAGATCTGTCGCACCAAAGTCACTTATCTCAGCCTAATAGGTGTTTGGATGTACACTAAGAAATTATTTTTTGATTTATGGAAATTGAAAACTCAGAAGTCAGTGTGGCAAGAATTTTATAGAACGACTTCTAAAAGCAAAAAAATCAGTTTTTTGTGAAGAAAAATTATTTATGAATTCTGCTTCTGACTTTCACTTCTGGAGAAGAAGAAATCGAAAGCAGATTTGTATCAAAATGTACTATAAGATACCCAAGGCTTGGCCACAAATATGATTTCTGGCTAAGGGTTTGCTACAAAAAAAAAAAAAAAACGCTGTTGCTATGTGTTTGTTAATTGTTTTGGAAGATGATAGACATCCCGCGGGTATCTCCCGACATAGAGAGAGAGTAGGGTTAGGGAGCGGGTTCGGCGGTTTTGTAGGGGGGATTTTTATGGTGGGACCCACCACTGTATCTGGCGCTGGGTTGCACGGACACGGACGCGTAGAAGCGGACACGACACGACGCGGACGCGGACACTACAAAATTCTCAAAAAACTAGGACGCGGACGCGTATATACATATTTTATTTATATATATAATTATGTATTTATACAGCAAAGTCAAGTATTTCCATCCTAAAAATTAGAAAATAATGCTACATGTGTATAAATTTCAAAAGAAAATGAAAGATCGTTTGTTTATACACGCCGAAGGTCAAGCAATCAATCACTATTAAACACATGGCACAATCAAATTGCATTCTTAGAACAACACATGCCCAACCAAGGGTATATTTGATGTATTTCCAATTACAAAATCCTAATAAAGAGTTACATGATTGATCTAAATGTTTGTCTTTCTTCATTTAGTTAATAATAGTAAAAATAAAGGAAGAAGTTTAAATGAAAATGGAAAAAAAAATGCTTCAAACCCAAGTCATCGGTGCGTCCAAAAAGGACATGCGCGGGACGCGTATTTGGTGCGTCGGACACGCGTCATGTCAGCGTCAAACGCGCGTCCTGCGTCTGACGTGAATCGGACGAGGACACGGCACCAAAATCGGTGCGTCCGTGCATCCCAGATCTGGCGGGATATCTATCAATTTCCAATTGTTTTGGGTTTTTTTGGCTATATATTGGCCGGGTACCCGGAGTGTAAAGTAACAAACAAAATAAAAAATGAATATATATATATAAGTGAGTGAGTGGTGGGTCTAAAAAGCGTATTTTCCAAGGGATTGGTCCCTTCAAATTAAACAAATTTCCGGATACTGATTGGTCATTTCATATATCCTGGCAAGTAAATTTCTTTCATAAGTCATTGGTGAAGAGCACAAGATACAAATCATGTACGTATAGACATGTATTCCCACTAGTTATAAAAACAATGCAAATACAGTATATGAATTTGTTTCATACGGAGCAACTAGAGAGCATAACGCACCCCACGAATCTTTCCAACATGGTAAATTGTAGAGGTGTAAAACGCGTGCCGGCCCGGCACAATACATCCCACGAAATTACGTGCTTAGCGTGCTATGCGTCGTGTTGTGCTGGAAATTATAACATGTCGTGCTGTGCCGTGCTAGGAGGAGTGCTGGGCTGGGTTGTGCCAGAAAAATAAACGTGATGTGCCGTGCTGGGCTGTGCTGGACACATTTATTTTATATTTTCCAATATAAATGTTTTCCAAATATTTAGGTATTATATGTATTATTATGAAAATAAGTCAACAAAACGATGATAAAATGTCAATAATTAGCTAGAATAAAGATTTTTTATTGAAATATACACAAAATGTGATGTATTGTGCCATGTTTTGTAGTATTTTATACATATTATGACGTGCTTTCTTAACGTGTTGTGTTATGTCGTGACACGTGTTAATCTGTGCCGCGTGCTGTGTTGGGCTACTGTACCAATTAGTCAAACCCAGCACGTCCCCTTTAATTAACGTGTTGTGTCGTGCTGGGCTAAGTCACGTGTTGGGATGGGTTGTGCTCAAATTTTAGCGTGTTGTGCTGGGCTGTGCTCGTGCTGGCATAGCCCAATTTACACCTCTAGTAAATTGGGTACCAAGGATATGTTGTTGCGAAAAGGTATGAGTTTATATAACTCGTGTGTATTGTGTGGCAAAGGTATTGAATCGCAAGATCACTTATTCCTCCATTACGAAATTGCGCCTAAGATTTGGTCTGCAATCATCCCTAGTAAGTGCTGGTCTAATATTGTTGTTTCTTGTTTCATGAATATGTTGGCAGAAACTTGGCATCACAATCATTTCTCTGATTCTGGGAATTATATTTGGTTATTTGGGATCTACTCCCAGCTGTTGTATTCAATACCATCTGGAATGAAAGAAATCACAAGACTTTTAATGAAAAATATCAATTCAAGAAAGATCTTGATTTAATTTTCGATGCTAATTCCTCAGTTTTGACGTGGGCGGCTACAACAGGTCACCAAGTACACCTGAACTTTGCAAATTCAGTGCTGTCTAGCTGGGATACAATTTTTATGTAATTTTTTTTTTCATCTACCTATGGTAGAACCACCTGTACATACTTCTCTTTCTAATATATCTTATCTTCCAATCAAAAATAAATAAAATTCTTTTCAAACAAAAAGATAAATCACTAGCTAGAAGATAGTTTCATTAAACAAATGTCATCCAATCGAATTATGTTACAAATTAACCTTCAAAATAGTGTCTAAGGGAAATTTCTATGAGAATGAACAAAATCAAATTTTTGTTGAGCCAGGTGGATAGTCAAATGGTATTCTGCACTATGGGAAATAAGTGGACGATTAACCGTCAAGTGCCAGGGAGAAGTGCTGGCGCTAGCGTTTGAACCACGAGCGTCAATGGCTACTTTTAAATGGTCACCGAAACGACAAGTTTTTACCTCCATAAATATGGCTTGAGTTTGATCTGACAAATTCACGTCAATCTTTCATCCGATTAATCTTTTCTTAATTTCAATTGCTTTCGATTTTCAACCATGAATGCTGATTTTGATTCTTTTGAGGAAGATATGGAGATGGATGAAATGTTGTATGAAGAAGAGGATGAAGAAATGTGTATGGAGTTTTTGCGTCAAATGGATGAAGATGCAATTCAAGATAGAGGAAGGCGAAATTTTATGTTATAATTACAAACCGGGATCATACCAAAGCCTTTAGAGCCATATGGAGTTACGACTAGAAGATGGACATGGCGTGATCCACATTTTTATCATGAAAAGATAATGCATGATTATTTTAATAATGATTGTATCTATTCCGATGAGGATTTTCAGCGACGATTCCGCATGGACCGCAACTTGATGCAAAGGGTTATTGCCGAGCTTTGTCAGGTACAACCTTTATTTTAACAGTATGATACATGACATGTACGAGGCTTTAGTCCCGAACAAAAGGTCACTGTGACCCTTCGTATTGGGAAAACAACCGCCTTTAGGTATCTCAATTTTTTTTGTGAAACAATAGTCGGGGATTTTGGTCCAATCTTTTTAAGAAAGCCTACTTAGGAAGATGTTCAAAGAATAACTGCAAAAAACACCGAGAGGGGTTTTTCAGGAATGATAGGTAGTCTTGACTGCATGCACTGGACGTGGCATGCGTGTCCGGTTGAATGGTCGGGCCAATAAAATGGTCATTATCCAAAACCAACTGTAATTTTGGAAGCTTCATCTACTTATGATTGTTGGTTTTGGCATCCTTTTTTTGGACTCCCGGGTTCAAATAACGATCTCAACGTTTTATATAAGTCACCATTGTTTGAATATCTTAAGAATGGGATCCCGCCGAATTGTAATTTCACCGTCAACGGTCATCACTACACTCATGGTTATTATCTAGCATATGGAATCTATCCAGAATGTTCAACTATGGTTCAAGCTTATAATCAGGTAGGTATTGGACCACCGACTTCGAAGGATATGAAGTACTTTAACACCCAACAAATGAAATGCAGAAAGGATGTTGAAGGAGCTTTTGGAATACTGAAAAGGAAGTTTGTCATCATAGCCGGGACGACACGCTTTTTTGAACTTCAAGAAGTATCTTCCTAACCGCAACAATTTATTTAAGGCTAGGTTATTCCTAGACGTATCTTCTTCTGTGTTCGGAATTTAATTCAGTGGTAGTGTTTACGTCTAGGTTTATCCTATTCGTAATTTTATTTCCTAACAATGAGTTTTATCTCCTAGCAATTTTATGTGTAACGTCTTGGTTGATACCTCAAAGTCCCATCCGTATCTTCCACGATTCCTAGCCGTATCTTCTATTGTGCTGAAAATTAATCCAGCGGTAGTGTTCATGTCTAGGTTTTTCTTATCCATAATTTGAGTAACCAAGCCGCAAATTATGTTTCTTAGCCGTTATTGGTGTTACGACTTGGTTGATTACTAAATATCCCATCCGTAAACATTGTTACATCTGGAACTGTCAATATTTCCTAGCCGTGTTTGTTGTCACGGCTCGGTTATGTCTATATTTCCCAACCGTATTTACTTATTTTCTTTTATTTTTTGGTATTGTTTGTATTTGAACAGATGAAATGAAAGGAGGAATAAAATAACTCAAGAAATAACACCTTGTAATTTCCCGACTTCGGAACCTCTTCACACAAAACCATTTGGTGCAAACGCAAGGAATACAAGTGGAGTTGTGACTGGTGGAGGAAGTGAAGTTAGAGCTGGAACTGCTGGAGGAAGTGAAGGTGGAGTTGCCACAGGTGGAGGAAGTGAAGGTGGACTTGGTGTTACTGGAGGAAGTAAAGTTACAGTTGCCACAAGTGGTGTTACTGGAGGAAATACAGTTGGAGTTGCCACGGGAAGAGGAAGTGAAGGTGGAGTTTCTACTGCTGTAAGAAATGAAGAATAACCAAATGAAGAAGAAGAAGAAAACTTGGCCGAAACAAGTGTTGCTGCTATTGATAAAGGTAAATTCGTAGTGGAGGAAGACAAGAAGAAAAAGAAGAAGTATGCACCAAAAGAAATGACAAGACAAATCATTGATGTTGTGGTGCTTTTTCCTTCATGGGATGTTAGCGGCTTTGCCGCAAAGGTAATATATCAAATTTAATATATGATATTTTCATTTTATTATGGATATTTAATTGTAACAATCAAAATTTTATATTCATTGTAGTTATCTGATAAAGTGATCCTTAAACTAAAGCACCAACAAGGAAAATTTTCTCCGCTGGATAGAGAGCATCGGAATGTGGTAGTCTTGGTAAAAGATTATGGGTTATGGTATGGAATCGAGGCTGTGTTTGATAGTTTCAACAATTATATTCCTTTTGATTATGTTTATGTCTTGGGTTGGAAAAACTCGAAGAAGAAGAAAAAGAGTTTGAGATAGGTGGCGGAGCCTTGCATAAAGTTAAAATGCCATTCAGTGTACCAGGTGAATATCCTGAAGCAGTTTATATGACAAGAAAGATTAACACGGTTCGTCCGAGGAAGAAGTTTGAGGATTCAAGACCTAATACTACTAGTGGACAGGTGGAGATGGATGGATACAGATCTAGACATACAATTATAGCTTACTTGTTGCACTCTCTTGGAACCATCTTTTTTCACGATTTCTCAGGAAATAAGGTAAATGCTTGTTATTTGCAGTGGTTGAAAACTCTCAGTCTCGATCCGGAAACAAACGAGTTACCTAGGTACTCGTGGGGAAATGCCCCTCTTTTCTAGTGTGATGAAAAATCATTGCAAAGCATCTAGGTGGAACATTACACAAATTACAAGATGTGTTTCTCTTATCCAGGTATCTTTTTTTTTTCATATAATAATTTATTTTTTTACTTCTATATTTTGTGCGCAATATCTTATTTAAAATTCATTTTTTGTCCCCGTAGGCATCGGCTTACGACCACTTTAAATTCTTAAGGCCTTCTCGGGATAAGAATTGCACTCTAGAAAAACCTATAGGAGGAAGATACCCCTTTCGAGGGACCCAACACAAGGCTAAAGAGACGGAAATGGTCGACATGAGGAAAATGTTGGATGCTTTGTCAATCGATGATTTTTTTTTATCCGTATTTGAAACTAGATGAGGATGAAGAAGATGAAGTTGGTGATAAAGTATTTTACGATGTGTGGCGATTTTAGATCCTCGTAGAATGCTCCGTCAAATTGGTTTGTCCAGAAAATAGTACCTGAAGACTCTCGTTTTAAATTAAGCGTAGCCAACTCTCAATTTAAGGACACAGATGTCAGATTGACTTATGAACCAGCACCGTCAATCGATCATTGGAATTCTCATTCCGAAGTAGTAAACCAAATGAGTAAAAGAGGTCTTGAAGCTTCTCATGGAACTTCCAATGAGGATGCGAGTTACATGGAATGATATCAAGAGTGGTCTCATCCTTTTGTGGAAAATTTGAATCCGAAAGCGAGGAAACACTTCAAGAAGGGAGAGAGTTCAACATCAAGGCCTTCAACAAATGATGAATGTGATTGGAGGTAGATGGTGGTATGTATACTACTAACTATCCGTATGATTGTATATGTTTATTACTTTTTAATTATCTTTTAATAATTATAATTTGTGTATTTGGTACCAAAAAATTGGTTGAATGAGTTAATTGGGTGGTCAAGGACCTGACCCGTAGCATTAATTCGGGTGAGAATTTATCGGTCCCTGAACAAAAATTACTCCAGAATTGAGTTAAAAGCATAGTAATCCCAGAAAAATGAGGTGTATATGCTTATGACCGACCAAGGAGAAGTAAGAGGGATAGGTATCCTTCTTCTAGCGACAATTAGGATACTCCCTCCAGTGAGCATGTTCAATCAAAGAAATGAAAAGGTGTTCTAGGCGGTCGAGGTGGAGTTAAAAAAGGTGAAAAAGGTGGTCGTGGTCGAGGTACAAGTGATAAAAGTGGTCGTGCTGGACTCCAATTCAAGGTAGCAGTGGAAGAGGTAAAAAAGTTAAAGTTGTAGAAGAGGTTGTGGAAGAGGGGAAAGAGGACAAGGATTTGGATGAGTTTTTGGTCATGGATTCGGAAGAGGAATCCAGTGAATGACTAATGTATATGTAGTGGATTTTTAGTATTTTACTTCATGGATTTTTTATAATCTGAGACATTGTCTATTTACTATTTTCGTTGTTTGGTAATGGATTTGGACGGATGAATTTTTATAACTTTGCATGTATGAATGATGAATGTTAGTCTTTCCGTTTGACTAATCTAAGAACTATGATGAAAAAATCAACATTTTTGAGCACTTTTGTCTAGGTCGATGCTCCAAATAACCTAGTGTTGATGGTGGTCTTTAGCTTAGGGTTAAAATCGTAAAACACTAAACCCTAGCAGACAGTGACGTCACAATATTTAAGTGATAAATCATTTACTAGGCACATTTACTGAAATCTTTAATGTGTCTCTAAAATAATTACTGGGGTATATTTTTCAAATTAGGGTTACGAAAATCCAAACCCTAATTCCCACGTGTGCCAATGTCAATTCATGCCAGCCACACCGACCGCGCCAAAGCATGCCAACCATGCTAGCCGCACCCCTGTGACAATGGCAAATCATGCCATCCACACCAACCATGCCAAAGCACGCCAACCATGCAAGCCGCACCCCTGTGCCAATGATAAATCATGCCAGCCACACCGACCGCTCCAAAGCATTCCAACCATGCTAACCGCACCTCTTCGCCAATGGCAAATCATGCCAGCCACACCAACCGCGCCAAGGCATGCCAACCATGCTAGCCGCACCTCTGTGCCAATGGAAAATCATGCCAGCAACACCAACCGCGCCAAGGCATGCCAACCATGCTAGCCGCACCTCTGTGCCAATGGCAAATCATGCCAGCCACACCAACCGCGGCAAGGCATGCCAACCATGCTAGACGCACCTCTGTGCAAATGGAAAATTATGCCAGACATACCAACTACGCCAAGGCATGCCAACCATGCTAGTCGCGCCTCTGTGCCAATTGAAAATCATGCCAGCCACACCGACCGCGCCATGCCAAATATATCTCGCCATGGCCCCTCATGTCGTGCCACCATGCTGGCCTTCCCCTTACGCCTACTAAAGTGAAGGCGTGCAACAATCAACGGTTTCACTTCAATCCCCGGAGAAAATCCTGGCCGCCTAAAGTCACCTCACGACTTTGGCCCAAAACCCTATCTTGGTCACGCACCTAGCCTAGCTAGCCGCGCCCTGCCAAATATATCTTGCCATAGCCCTTCATGCCGCGCCACCATGCTGACCTTCACCTCGCGACTACCAAAGTGAAGGCATGCAACAATCAACGTTTGCCCTTCAATCCCAGGAGAAAATCCTGGCCGTCTAAGGTCCCCTCATGACCTTTAGCTCAAAACCCTAGCTTGGTCATGCACCTAGCCCAATCTAGTCACGCCATGCGCCCATGGATACCCCTTGGCCCCACATGCCAAGCCAAAACCGCACCTAGCCCAAGCTAGTCACGCCGTGCGCCCATGGATACCCCTTGGCCCCACATGTCAAGCCAAACCAAACCTATCCAAGCTAGCCGCTTCATGCCAAACACACTTTGCCTTGGATCTAGCCATGCTAGCCACGTTATGCCTAGCCAAGCGCCCTTGCCTTGGCCCTAGACATGACATACGACCATGGAAAAACCTTGGACCCACATGCCAAGCCAAACCAAACCTAGCCATGCTAGCCGCGCTATTCCAAATACACTTTACCTTGGCCCTAGCCATGCTAGTCACGTCATGCCAAGCCAAGCGCCATCGCTTTGGCCCTATCCATGCCATACTCCCATGGAGAACCCTTGGCCCCTCATGCCAAATCTAAACACACCCTAGCCATGCCACCTGTTGGCCCTCACTAAGCGACTACCAAACCGAAGGAATGCAACGATCAACGGTTTCCCCTCCTCTCAAGATGCAAAATCTCGACCGTCGAAGGTCACCAGGCTAGCAAGTTCCCCGATCTCAACTTTCCGAGCCACAACAACGTGTTACATGTTTTCCAACAACATTAGAGATATCAACACAAATTGGGGATCCTCTTTATGTATTGGTTTGGAGGTTTACAGCGTGCGGCGTACTACGCCCTTCATAAGGAAGTGTCATAAGGGTGAGACAGCTAGTAAATACGGGAAGTTATGTGGGAAACGTTCATGGGACATAAAGTCGTGCGTTAACAACTTTATGGAACATAAATTCCATAACAGTTTCATGCGTTAACCACTTTATGGAACATCAAGTCCATGCATACGGTTACCACCTCCTCCCATTTACTTCCCCACTCCTTAATGAGACCAGGGACGTTTCTATTCCGACTTGTATAAATATGTCTTACCTATTTCCATTTGAACAACAAGTTCATTAGGACAAGACAACACTCATAAATACTTACTTTCTAGCTCCCCTCGTGAGCTCTCTTACTTTTCTGATAACAAGTCATAGAAACCCAACTGCTCTTCCAGAATCAACTATTATGGTCTCACCACTTTCGTTGCTTCCCTCCCAAAAACCAACCCATTCTCCTCCACTTTGTGACCGAAGCAAGTCTGGAATGGCCATTTCTTGGTTTAGGCAGGACTTGTACAGATTGATCTCTCGAATCTAAAGTACTCCCTTGCAGTACATTGTTTAGGGTTTAAACTGTTTCTCACCTTCACACCAGCAATTACCGAAATCAGCAGAAACTGTTTTCACCTATAAACACCTAGACATAAATGCATATAATTTTTGTCAGAAAAACTTGAATAGGTTTTCAGTTAGAAACTCTCGGCCGTTACCCATCAAACGGTTAGGAAAACCATCCGTAAAGTATTTATGGTTTGGAAAGACCTAGTTGTATATTACACTGATAACCTAAAATGAAATTGACTCTTGGTTATGTCTAGATATCCAAGCCATGTATCTGTGTCACGGTTAGGACTCCAAACTGTAATTCTAACATAAAGTAACAACTCTGATTTATGGCGTAAATTCTTAGCAGTAAAACTTACACACCACAAAACCGGCAGATTTTGTCTGTTACGGCTTTGTTGATCTTTCGAATTCCTGGACGTAACTATAGATTGTCTTGTAAAATCATATGTTATTCAGTTACGGATGGGAATGACCTGGCCATATATTACTCTGATAACCCATAAAGAAACTGACTCTCATGTATCTATTTCGCGGTAAAGACTCCAAACCGTAATTCTGACATAATGTACCAACTCTGGTTTACGGACTGAATTCCTAGCCGTAAATCTGACACACCACAAAAACTTTAGGTTTATACTTAATTACGGCTTGGTCGATCTATCGTTTTCTAGCCGTAAACACCTATAATTTCCTTTTGTACCACATCATATCGGCTAGTTTTTTGAATTTTGAAAAATAGATCCATTTGAAGACAGATCTATAGAAGGTTCTAGTTATTCAACCAATTATTTTAGAACTCCGCCTCCATATAACCACCCATTCCTAATCAAAATCACACCTTCTACATCAATAATCTCAACCAAAACCCCTACAAACTTAATGCAGTGTACTCGAAGGATAAACCCAAATAGGTATCTTTTTGCAACAAAAATGTACCATGATATCCAAAGAGGGGATAAGAACGAAGGAAACGTGGTTTGGCCAGTCAATCATATTAGATTAAGATTTCTTACAACTTCTATAGTGAAACAGGTAACACTAATAACCGTGATGGAGTTGAATTGTATCTTCGATTTTCAGACATACGCAAAAAGTGGAAGAATATATGTCTTTACTTCGTATATGCAAGCAACTTCGACTTAGAGGTGAGACTGATGAAGAAGTCGTAGCTCAAGATAATAAGGAATGGAGAAAATGAAAAGGTTAAAATTTCAACTTCGAAGCTCAATTTGACATCATCAAAGACTTCTTGATACATCGAAAGGGATGTTATTAAAACCAACTTTGTAATGAGGATCTATTAATTATGTAGTTGGTTTTATTGTGGTATAATTAGTGAAAGTTTTACTACTTTTCAATCGTAGTATGTATTTATGTTGAAACTCAAGATTTCTCAACTTACATATTCATTTATGGACGGAAATATTTCCTTCTAAACATGTTAAACTAGCCGTAATGCAGATTCAGGAGATTCTGGGCAAACTAACGGCCAAAAGTTCTTCACATCCAATCCGCTATTCGTATTCACGACTGGGAATTCCTCAGTTTCCAACTGTACTTACCTATTTACGGTTGGATCAACACATTTCCTAGCCTAATAGGGGATAAAAATCATATTTTTTTCCCTCTAAGTTTTAACGGATTTGAATCTATAAAATTTATATTGGGAGTTGATTATAAGGTTATCTCGAGTTATGTGACGAAGGGTTTAATCATTTTTCTTCAAAGTTTTTCAAAAAAAATTCACCAAAATCACTCTTTTTCCTTCTTCAAAATCCAAAAAAATCAAGTTTTGATTTGCAAAAGACTAATCATTTGATTATTCTAATCCAGTAATTAATATTGATCAATTGGCTTAATCATTTTAATTAGCACTAATCAAATTGTGGATAGATTAGGTATTACAAAAAATTATCAGGATACGGGTTCTATGGATTACCATTTCATGATAGTATACAACCCAAGAAACCCGGCCGTTTAAAGCCCAAATAAGAGGATTCTAATATTAACCACTCTCCTTTCTTTCCTGGTTTAATTGGGGGCCGCCCACATTAAATGGGGACCATGCACTAGAAGACAAAACAGGTCTCCCAATAGTATTTTGGGTCACCCCTTATAAAAATACTTTCTAAATGGCTAAAATGCCCTTGAGTGATTAGTATTAAGAATTAATGAATTTGATTAGTGTTTTAATTTTGTTTAGTTTAAAATCAGGTTTTGGGTAAAAAAGTTTGGGGAAATTTAAGTTTTTGGTATTTTTGTTTTGAGAAGAAGAAGAGGAGTTTTGATAAGAAAAGCTAGGGTTTTTGGTAATGAGTGATTCAAGTGGAGGGAATGAGTTTTGTGAAGCTTTAAACAACAACCATGATTGTGTTGATGGTAAGATTGTATAAACTAATCCTATGGATTGGATGTTTGATGAAGAGATGTTAATGGAGGAAGCCATGAATAATGGTGAAAATGAAGATCCTATTTCCCCAAATGAGGGAACCAACAATCAAAATGAGGAACCCGAAGATCAAAACAATCAGGTAAACTTCATATACTCTTCAAATTGCATGAATGGTACTCAAAGTAGTCGATGCATGGACAACATGCAACTACTCAGAGTGACGGTCGTTAGTGTCGGGTTTTTTATTCCCTAATGATCCTCCAAAGTCGTCCATCTGTTTACACCCATGCTGACGACTCAAACTTGCAACTTTTAATGGTGATGAAAAATCGTCAGCTTGGTGTGATAAAAACTGATGACTCTCTAGGGTACTTCAACAAGAGTCGTTTGTTTGCTTTGTTTACACTCCAACGACGCTTAAACACATGGTCTCTGGGCATAATTGTTTTTTTGGGTTTATGGTCGTCACACCTGTATGCATAAAAACTGCCGACCCTAAGCAACCATTAACATGGATCACTAGAATCGTTGACATCGATAGTGTTAAATATTAACGACCCTTGGTATTTTCTTTTAAGATTTTTGATTTCATAAGATCATTTCATTGAATAGTAAAAGGCATACATCTTGCATATCATATCGTTGCATTGAAGGAAATGAAATACAATAGATAATAATCAGGTTAAACACTCAACCATGGATAATGTAATTATAGGTAGTGCCGTTCAAGATGAGGTAGCAATCGTCGAACTCAAACTTCTTCTCACGGAGTACCTCGTATCGCTTATACGCCTTCCCCAACTGAAAACACAAGACAAAAAACTTAGTTAGTATTGTTCAAAGCTTTCGATAAGTTTTACATCTTGTTTAAACATTACTATTGTAGCACCCAACATATTGGGCATGGCTACCCTTACGGCATTAATTTCTCTTTTGAAAGCATCACATTTTAATTTTATCTCCTGGAACCGTTCCTTGACTTGCTTCAAAGACCTTGAGTTGCGAGTTCCGTCTAACGCCACAAAAATAATGAATACGCGGTTCCACCAACTATCCGATGTTTCATCAATGTATTTGTCTAGACTTTCATAGTGGTTTGTGACTGTGAACCAAGCTCTTGTAATGGGACAATTCTCTTCGGAAGTGTATGGAGTCATGGTGTTTCACTTTTTTTCCTCTTGGATGATGAATGAATGAGATAGTATGTGTAGGTTAAGAATGAAAAAGTTGAGTGAGTATGAGGTGAGTCTTGGGTCTCTATTTATAGAGTTGAACGACCCAACTGCCTGTTTTTTGAAAAAAATTTCCGTTGGTGGCCTCAACCACATTTGGTGGATTCAAAAATTGCATTTACTGATATAAGGGTCGTCAGTTTTAATATTAACAACCAGACGACTCTTTCTTATATGGAGGGTCGTCGTGTATAAATTTTAAAGGTTGAAGACTCTGTCAGGAACTATCTGAGTTATTGAGCTTGAAGAGTCGTTCGTGCTTATTTCTCCTAAACAGACGACTGGGTAACTTGACGGCTGAGTTTGGAAAAAAAAAGAGTCGTCGGGTTTTAATAGTTGTAACTTTACGACCCTGGATTCGATAATTAAACAATGAACTGTTTTTATTGAATTGGAATTAAACGTACATGTAATTCAAAATAAAACAGAAGGAAAAGACATAAAAACTAGTTCATTGCCGTTGAACAATTAACAATAATGTTTGAATTTCCAGAAATTTTCTGTCAAGAGATGATAGAAATCTTCATGCAAAAACTCATGGCCGTGCTTTTCCTCGTATTGGCTACAACCCAAAGTGTACTGGAGAATAAAATTTAATTATTAGTTAGCATTTTAAATGAAAATAACCATATGAGAGGCCTTATTGATTGACAAACATACTCTAGTGATGCCGCCTTCTTTGGGAAGAGCCATGTGTCTCGCTTCAAATTCATCTTTCAGCGCTTCGCACTCCTTGTAGAGTAAATCGTATCTCTCCCTAATGTCTTGGTGCGACCTTCCATAACGATTTCTGTTAAGTTCTTTGAAAATAATAAACACACGTTCCCACCAATCGTTGGATGTTTGATCTTGGTTAAGGTAGGGATCTCCGGCTTCGTCGTGGTTTGATAAGACCCAGTGCTCTCTTTCAAAGTCATGCTTTTCGACTGTGATGTGTGCTCTGAAAATAGCAACATCCTCTTGATTGTTGAATGGAGTTTGAGCCATTTTTACAAATTAGGTGTTTGAAAGTGATGGGTGAATAGAAATTTTGATAGGGATAGGTCTCTTTTTATAGTAAAAAAATTACAAACGACTATTTTTTGAAAAATAAAACGGTTACCCATTTTCCAAATACGCAATAACTACACCCAGGATTGGACCGTTGTTTCAAATTTAATTTTTTTGCAATAACTGCAATTAGGGTCGTTAAACATATTATTTATTAATTGCCGACCCTTACAGTCGGTGATCTGTAGTATTCCTATGCCGCACAAGGGTCGTTGGTCATATTTTATTTAAAGTGACGATTCTTAGAGTCGTCAGTAAAATGTATCAGTTGACGACCCTAACAGTCGGTTGTATGTAAAAATATTATGTGACGACTGTAGAAGTCGGTTGGCATATTTTATACAAGATGACGACTTTGTTTGATTTTTTTTTGTGTAGTTGGTTTTGCAGAGCTCTCAACCTGAACCCGTCTCTGCTATCGGGCCGGATACCTCCGAACACTACATCAATGATTTGGTAAGGTTTAATGGTTTGAATGGATATATTTGTTTTGGAATGTTTTTTACTTAGTGTTCTCATGAACGTTTTATTTTCTCAAAATTAAACTTGGGAAAATAAGGAAGAGGCAAGGCAATGGACTATTTCCAAGGCAAAAGAGAAGATGTGCGTGGTTGTTAAAAGCAAGCACGCTAGTATGAAAGAAATGGAGATGGTATGCGAGAGAGCCGGTGATAAGGAAGAAATTCATAAACTAATACCCTTACTAGTTTTTCTGTAATACTACACTCTATGTAATGTTGTTTTTTTATTGAAATCATTTCTCTTTTTTTTGTTATGATCTACAAAAGGGTCGTTAGGTTTATCCATAAACACGGTAACAACCCTATTCATCTATTTCTTTTCTTCCCTGGATTAATGCCTTCATACAGTCATTAGGTATATTTCAAATTAAAATAACGACCCTATCTAGAAATTTCTGAAATACCCGGGATTATTGAACTTTAGGGTCGTTTGGTTTTTCCATTTTCAGACTAACGACCCAAGAAATCTATGTCTTATCTCCCAGGATATTTATCACAAGGGTCGTTAGATGTATCCATAAACATCCTAACGACTCTGATACTGGGAGTTGTATTCAAATGCTTCAACTTAAGGGTCGTTCGTCTGCTATAATGGACGTTGCCGACGCTTCGGTAGTTTAGAAAATATGAAGTTTTTTTCTAATCGTAAACATGCTAATACAATAAACATCGTGCCCAAATATTCGGAAAAGTTATTACACCTAAGTTCAAGTTAAAATTTTCCAAACCTAACACACACAGTTGTTTAACTAACCATCTAACAAAAGTTATAAAACATAACTTAAAGTTTAAAGTTAACAAACTTCTTTGCAACGAAGACCACCTCCTCTTTACGACCTGCCTGATCTAGAGACCGTCTTCTTTCTCTTTTGAGGACCCTGAGTTGCACCGCTACTTTGTCCCTGCTGAGAACGTTATTCTTCCATCTGTGCATGTGTTTTCCGGCTCCTCTTGCCTTCCCTGGAGAGCTCATCTCTTTCGTATTTTAAATGTGCTCCATGTATTTAGCGTAACGACGTTGCATCTCAGGATCAAAGACTTCCTCTTTATCATCCGAGCAACAAAAATGCCTTGACAAAAAGCTTCATCCGTTCCCTCTATATGCATTCAAATACGAATTCAACGTTAACTAGGTTATATTTGAATTTAGATGAATAACAAACTAAAAAAAATTAACACTCAACATTAGTTTAAGAATTGTAGAATCATCTCTAGGGTCGTCTTGAGAATAAGAGGAGGATGCTCTGTTGGTCCTCCTAGACGAATCAATACGAATAACCCGACCATGCGAGAAACTTTCATACCATTCAAGGTAATATGGTGTTGCCTCGTGCCCTTCGTTGACATGCGCCCGAGTTGTGACATTTACTAACCTAGAGTGTCTATCATTCCAATGGTGGTACTGGGTTCAGGCTCGTAAAATACCTTTATGTTCGACTTGTCAGCCATACACTTAGACAACTCTTGCTTGAATGGAGGTACATACTCTTCATCGGGTGAATCTTGAATATACCCAAGTTGACGCATCACTCTCATCGGATTGTACATCGAGAAGCCGTAAGGGTGAAACAAAGGGCCATCGTACAACACGACAGGTTCCATTACTCCAGCTCTATTCTCCGCGTACGGATTAAATTTTACCTCTTCCACATTGATGTTGTCCAACGTTACCCGCATTGCTACCAACGCCTCTTTTTGCTCCTTATCCTGATATCCGGTGAACAAATATCGTTTACCTGTTGGATCACCTTGCTTCCAATCTTTGTTTTGTTTCACATCTTCATTACCTTTGATCAGTGACGGGAAATGATCATAAAACCACACCTATATTTAAAACAATGAAATAAACATCAAATGATGTAAGGAAAATAATTTAGACAAACAAAATAACTTTCATCAATCCAAATACCTAGAGTAGACCCAAATTTCCATTGATCTGTGAAGTTTTTTCCCGAGATTCTTTGGAAAGCTGACTATTCAAATGTGCAACTATGGCAGTACCCCAAGAGTACTTGTTCACATCTTCCAAAGGATCCAAAAGATGAAGAAGGTTGGCGCTAGCCCTATTACCTTTGCTGTCGGGAAATATAACAGACGCAAGTACGTAAAACAAATACACGCTAGCAGCGTAACGGCATTCCTCATCAGTGAGACCCTCCTTTTCTTTTTCCAATGTCCCATAAAACATCTCCCTAATCTTCACAAGTTTGAACTCTTTCTTATTATAGCTGGTTCCCTTCTCAAATTGCCCATCAGTGGTGGCTTGATCCCATCCAAACAAATTTTTGGTCCACCCATAGATTTCACCCCAAGTAAGCCTTCTCTTGAAATTCTCACTAGTGGATTTGCCATCGAATTGCATCCCTAATATATGTTCTGCATCATCAGGAGTAACTGCCATCTCGCCAAATGGGAATTGCAATGTGTCGACTTCAGGGTAATACCTTTCACATAGAGTAGATACTGCAACCTTATCATAATCAATTACTGAGTTCTCAACGGCAGTATACAAACCCGAGTTTTCAACATGAGCTCTAACTCTTGCACATTCCTTGTCTAAAGGCCACAACTCCATTTTCCCGAAAGAAGATTGGTGCCTGAAAAGACGGACGACATTCTTATGATCCTAAAAAATAGAAACAAGTCATAATTAGAATGTATTTACAAAGTTATATCAACTAATCGAATAACAAGCAAAGTTGGTACACGTATGATTGTCTCGTAGATGGTACGAGCCCATGATCCACGATATCCAAATATAACTTTACATCCATCCCTAGGTTCTCCCCTCGCTTTACCACTAATAAGACGAGTCACCTGCAAATATTTTATAGGAACGTGTCTCGCACTAGGTGTAATGTCCGATCTATCCTTCTTTACCCTCTTTTTAGTCTTCGGCTGCTCAATCTCTTCACTGCCCTATTTACCAGCATCATCATCTTCATCCTCCTTATCACCATCTTTACCTTCATCATCATCCTTCTCTTCATCCTCTTTCTCCTCCTCTTCACCATCACCATCACCATCCCCATACCCATCACCATCCCCATCCCCATCCCAATCACCATCCCCATCCCCATTACCATCACCATCCCCATTACCATCACCATTACCATCATCTTCTTGTATCTCTTCTTCTTCTTCTTCTTCTTCTTCTTCTTCTTCTTCTTCTTCTTCTTCTTCTTCCTTATCACTTCTTTCAGCCGAAATAACAGGAGAGGATGAACGTGAAGAATCTGACGACTCCTCACCTTTGTCTCTTGGTTGAGTGATAGAAAATTCTACCTCAGTGGGTTTCTTCCGCGTAATGGACTGTCATTTAAGTACCTACCATGTCGGGGAGGTTTGGAAGGAGGGGTTATCATCATTTTAACCCTGTCTTTGGCCTTCTTGGCACTACAGCCCATACACGTAAAAGAACATAACAAACATAAGATTTAGATTCATGTCTTCAGTTTAAGGGTCGTTACTATAAGAATCTAACAACCAAACGACCCTTTATGACTCAACAACGACTCTATTTAGTATGTGACGACTCTTTCATTTTTTTGGACAGGGACCTGTAATTTTCTCCAACATGGTCGTTGGTTAATTAGTTAGAGTCATTCAATCGAAACCGAAAGGGTCGTTCGTGTATAATCACCGTCGTTAGGCAAGTGTCGTCGTCTTCATACTAATACCCAAACGACTCTAATCTAGGTCACCATCACTGCAGTTTCAGAAAAATGGTCGGCATCTTCAACCTAACAGCCTAACGATTTTTCATACATTTTACATGCAAATACAGGGTCGTTAGGGTTTTAACATTATGACACTGCCGACCCTAACACTGTAACTTCCAGTTTTCAGTTACCAGACTCGATTTCACAATCAAAACACAATCAAAACACACCAAAATATGGAATACAAGTTGGGTTTTAGTTCACATACCTTCTAATTGGGGGCCATGCGTTTTTTGGGTTTCGATTTTCCGGGTTTGGGTTCCTCCTTAACCTTGCCTTTCAATGCTTCGACGAAATTGTGCGAGCCATGATTGTGGAAGAAGTTAATCGTCGATTAAAGTTTTATCGTCGACGATTACGCGATGAATCGGATGAAGAAATCGTTTTCTTCAACCGTCGTTAATGGTGGTGGTGGAGAAGATGAAGAGGAGGAGAGGAAGAAGAAGAAGAAAGAATAAAAATATGAAACTGATTTTAGAATTCTAATTTTGTTTAGGGTATAAATTAGGGGCCTTGATTAGGGTAGTTAATTAGGCTTTAACTGTTTTTTAAGACAAAGGGTAAAATAATATTTTCATATGAATATTAATACACCCCAAAAAAAAAATTGGGTGGAAACAAAATATTATGGGCCCCATTTAATGTGGGCGGCCCCAATTAAACCAGGCTTTCTTTCCGATTACTACACTTGTTCGAACCTTAGTTTTTCTTAATATTATAATTTTAAATTATTTAGATATATACAGATGCCACATGCAAATCATAGGTTTTCGTGTCCCTTAATCCTTTAATTAAGGTTTGGTTAGCATATCTTATTGGTTACTTCAAATCCTCAAAAGCTAATTCACATGGCCTCAACGAATAGAACAGGTGCATAAAACCTGTCCAACCTGACGTCCTTTCTCCTGCAACGTGTATTTTATTTTTGTATTGAATTGCTGCAAGTTCCAAGAAAATTTCACCTGAAGTTAGGTTACTCTTAAGGTTTTTTTCGTTTTCTTTTGTTTTTTTTTTTATGCCAAGGCATAGGCCTGTCCTGCCCCTGGCAGGGTAGCCATCGGCTTGCCCCCATTGAACAAACTCGGCCTTTCTAGAATTCATGTTAAAGTTAGTTTATATTACACTTGAGTGGAGACTCGAACCGTTGACTTTCTACTTGAGAGTCAGGCTCATGGTCAACTGGACTAACCCCCGATGGTAGCAATATTAAGGTTTTGAAGGTTTTTTCTCTTTTTTTTCTTCTTTTTTTATTAGGATGTGGATTATAAAGCCGGTATGTTTCTTCAAGGCTGACGTCTTTTCCAAATTAAGAAAAGGGAGAAAAAACATTGTGATGGTACGTTCTACTACGTGTCCGTCAAAAGCTTCTAGATCCTTCCCCCAATACAAGGACGGGCCTAGCAAGGGGTTAAAGGAGGCTATAGCCCGTACCTAATTTTTGGGTAAATTTTTTTTAGTATAGAAATTTAGGTTAAATTTTATATTTAGCCCACATATTAGTTGTATTTAGCTAATTGTATGTGATTTTTAGCCCATATTATGAGGTGATCATAATTTAAATCATGTTTGAAGTAAATAATCTTCTTCCACTCACTACCTTTCTACTCCTATTTTCTTGTCTTTTGCTAATCACTTTGTTTTTCTGTTATTTGTGTTCGTTTTAACTTTTATTTCTCTAGCTATTTAGTATTGTACAAGTGGATCACTCTTTAGCCAGTAATTATGTGATGTATTCCAAAAAATATTGTCGCATTAGCGACTGTTACAATCCAACACTACCCAAAGGAAAATCCTAGGTCCGTCCCTGCCCCAATATGTGACCATATAAATTCGTCTTCGAAAAATCATACTCCCTCCGTACCACATATATCTTCACAAATATAGGATCGAGAAGAAGATAATTTTTATTATGATAATCTTATCAATTCTGGTTACACATATATCTTCACAAAGACAGATACGATACAGAGAGTATACTTACTAAACTTAAGCTTTGGTCTGCATAACTTACGGAACTCATTGCAGATAAAACCTCAACCTTCTTTTTTTTGAAAAAGACAAAGAAAAATAAATAAGAAAGGGTATCAAGATAGCACCTTCAAAACATACAAGAAGAGATTAGCAAAACGTCTAGAGAGCCTGCTACATTAATGGACCAACTAAGAAGCAACGCTTTGAACCTCAACATCGTTTCTTAGCTCCTTTTGTTATCGAAACATGAGAATAATTATTTGTACATTAGCATACTCTTTGTGATACAGAACGATCAGTGGTACCTAGAGTCAGTACTGTGTTATGCTAATAAGTTGAAGAGAGTCGCAAACAGATCAATAAAGAGAAAACAATGTATTGATAACTTCTTCTTCTATTAATAAACTGAGAACGAAATATAACTCCTTTAGAAACCTAAATATGGTTCTTCCCTCATAGCTTTCTTCTTCTCTCTCTAGCTTACAACTCTCCTTTTTATACGAGTGAAAACTTCTCGTAAAAGAAATAAAAGCTATGAGTTTAAGAACTCATCAAACTAGGAATCCTAATCTAAATAAGGAAACCTTAAGTCTTGTTGATCAAACAACTAGTCGACCAACATCTAGTATCTTCTATACACTCTCTAGCCATAGTATGGCTCAACTAAACCTGGGCTGGTAATCAGCCTCGTCTCTAGCCAAAAGTTGGCTCAACTGTTCAGTACATAAAACCTGCACGTAACTATCTAGTGCATAAAACCTGCACGTAACTATCTACGATACTCCTGTATCATGGCTCCCCATTTTTAGGAAGCTGGAACACCTGTGTAAGACGTAAATTAAAGATGAGGGAACTTAGTTTCTCCTAGTTATTTACTGAACCATTTAGCTTTACTTGGAACCTTCCCTTTGCATCGTACACGATACTGTTGATGGTGGTTTTTAGACAAAGGGTAATATTGTAAAACCCCGAATAACCTAATGTCACCGGTGACACATTTATTAGAACATTTAATGCATGTAGTCTGTAATTAATAGGGGGTATTTTTTCAAATTAGGGTTACAACAAACAAAACCATAATTCCCCTCCGTGCCAATGGCAAATCATGACAGCCACACCTAGCTCAAGATAGCCGCGCCATGCCAAACACACTCTGCCTTGGCCCTAGCTATGATAGTCACACCAAACACGCCAAAGCATGCCAACCATGCTAGCCGCACCTCCATCCCAATGGGAAATCATGCCAGCCACACCAAACGCGCCAAAGCATGCGAACCATGCTAGCCGCACCTCTGTGCCAATGACAAATCCTTCCAGCCACACCTAGCTCAAGCTAGCCGCGCCATGCCAAACACACTCTGCCTTGGCCCAAGCTACGCTAGTCACACCAAACGCGCCAAAGCATGCCAACCATGCTAGCCGCACCTCCGTGCCAATGGAAAATCCTGTCAGCCACACCTAGCTCAAGCTAGTCGCTCCATGCCAAACACACTCTGCCTTGGCCCTAGCTACGCTAGTCATACCAAACGCGCCAAAGCATGCCAACCATGCTATCCGCACCTCCATACCAATGGAAAATCATGCTAGCCACACCTGGCTCAAGCTAGCCGCGCCATGACAAAGACACTCTTCCTTGGCCCTAGCTACGTTGGTCAGGCCACGCCAAGCCAAGCACCCTTACCTTGGCCCTAGCCACGCCATGCAAACACGCACGCTGGTATCCCAACTTGCAAGCCGTGCAACCTAGGCCAACTTGGCCGTACGCGCCATTGGCACATGCCAAAACCCACACTGGTAGCCTAACTTGCAAACCGTGCAACCTACCACCAAGGCATTCCACACATGCCATTAGCACATGCCACACACGCCACTAGCAGCTTTGGCACTTCCACTTGCACTCAACGTACAACCTACCACCAAGGCATTCCACACATGCCACACACGCCACTAGCAGCTCTGGCACTTCCACTTGCACTCAACGTACAACCTACCACCAAGGCATTCCACACATGCCATTAGCACATGCCACACACGCCACTAGCAACTCTGGCACTTCCACTTGCGCTCGAGGTGCAACCCGCAATAAAGGCATTCTGCACATGCCACACACGCCACTAGCATCTCTGGCACTGCCACTTGCGCTCGAGGTGCAACCCGCAACAAAGGCATTCTGCACATGCCACACGTGCCCCTAGCAGCGCCACTTGCACTCAAGGTGCAACCAACACTCGAGACATCAACACAAACTGGGGGATGCTTTCCAGGGTCTAGGTTTGGCGGTCACAGCTTGCAGCGTACACTACGCTCACATTAAGAAAGCATGAATAGGAATAAAGCGGTCAAATAAATGAGGAAATAATGGTGAAAACGTTTTCACCCATAAACACCTTGCGGTTACCACCTCCTCCCATTATTTCACCCCTTACTCTTTCCTTTCATGAGGTCATGGTACGTTTCAATCTCAACTTGTATAAATAGGTCTTACCTATTTCCACTAAACAACAGGTCTTGGTCAGGCAAAATACAAGATTATCAAATAGACACTTTGCAAGCTCTCTCAAAAGCTTCCATCACTAGCAAGATTCTGCAAGCTTCTACACTTCTGATACAAGTCGAGATACTACCTAGCCAGAACTCTCTGGTCTCATCACCTTTCTTCGCTATCCTCCCCAAATCAACCCTTCTCCTCCACTTTGTGACCGAAACAAATCTGGAACGACCATCTTCTTGGTTTAGGCCAGAGTTGTACATATTGATATCTCGAATCAAAAGTCCTCACGTGCAGCACATTTATTTAGGGTTTAAACCAGTTTCTCACTCACCTACCGAATTTACCAAAATCGGCGGAAACGATTTTTACCCATAAACAGATACATAACACGATTACCCCTCCTAGTAGGTGTTACTTTCGTCTCGATGATGCAATCTTGTTTGAGAATTTCCTATCGATCCACCCACAAATCATCAACTGGTGGCAACTTCAACTCTTGGTCTTCTTCTTTTTCATTAAGAAGTGGAGGTTAAAAAAGTTTCAAGTACTCTGCATTAATGACAGAATACATCTGCATGTAAGGTGGTAAATCCAGCTGAAAGGCATTATCCCAAAATTTCTTCAAAATCTTGAAGGGTCCATATCGTATAGGTTTCAGCTTCTTCCCTTCACCTTTAAGTCGTTCTTTCCCTATACGTAACTAGACCAGATCTCCCGTAGAAAAGTTACATGGAACACGATTCTTATCATGTTTAGCTTTATATTTAGCTTGAGACTTTTGCAGCCGTGCTTCTACTAAAGTGTGTATCTTGTTTATATTTTCAACAAAATTCTGATCTCGGTTATCTTCCTCTCCTACTGTTGCTATTTCTTATGAAGTAGAGAATCCCATATCAAAAGGACTCTGAGGTAAATAACCTAGAAAAACTTCAAATTGAGATTTCAGAGTAGATCCATGAAAAGATCTATTAAAAGAGAACTGAATGTAAGGTAAACTTTCATCCCAAGTCTTGGGATGTTTGGAGTGATACCCTCGCAACAGATGAACTAGAGTTCTATTTACTACTTCAGTTTTTCCGTCGGTCTGAGGATGAAAAGTAGTGCTATGATTAAGCCGAGTGTCCATCATATCCCATAGCTTAGTCCAGAATTGACCCAAGAACCGACTATCTCTGTCAGAGATTATAGAAGTGGGTAGTCCAAAGTGTTTCCAAACATGATGGAAGAAAAGATTAGCTGCGCCTTCTCCTGTGACTGTCTTATTATAAGGAATCAAATTGATCATCTTGGTGAATCAATCAACAACAACAAATATGTATTCATACCCCGTTTTGGTCACTAGAAACCCTCCTAAGAAATCCATGGAAATACTCTCCCAAGGTCATGTAGGAACCGGTAATAGCAGATATAATCCTCTCTTCCTATTTGCAGGTTTTGAAGTGTTGTATAGAATATAACCTCGGATATATTTAGAAACATCCAAATGCATTTTCGGCCAATACATATACCGTTTCAAGTTTAACAGTGTCTTCTCTCTACCAAAATTCCCAGCAATTCGAGAAGTATGTGCTTCTCTTATCCAATGTATCCTATCTTCTCCTTGGGGTATACACAAAGATGTATCTTTGTACATCAAACCATCCACTAATCGAAACTCACTCGAATTTCCTTGACTCAACTTTTGATATGCTTTCCTGAAATCTTCATCCCGTTCATATCCGTGGACATAATCACTTGGAATTAATGGCTGAGTCTATAATGCTACAAGTAAAGCCATATTAGGAGGTGGCCTCGACAACATATCTGCCAACTTATTGGTTACTCTTGTTTTATACTTGATGCAAATGCCAAACTGTCCCAAATAAGAGGCCCATTTCATATGTCGAGCCTATTGCAACTTAGTTTGAGTCTGCAGGTATTGTAGAGGCTTATAATTAGTATGCACAACAACTTGTTTCCCGAGTAAATAAGGTCTCCAGTGCTTCATGGCTTGATGCATAGCGTATAATTCTTTATCATATGTAGGATAATTTTGTACAGCACCATTGAACATCTCAGAATGATAAGCCACTGGTTTCCCATCTTGTAATAATACTGCCCCTAATGCATAATTTGAAGCATCAGTTTCTACCTCAAAAGGTTTTGGTAGATTCGGTAATGCTAAGATTGGTGCTTCCGATATCTTATTCTTTAATAACTGGAAAGTGGTTTCATGTCTAGGCTCCCATTTGAACACCGTATTGATCTTGGTTAAGCTATGCAAGGGAGCTGCTATTTGAGATAAATGTCGTATGAACTTTCTGAGATATTGACAAACCCCTAAAAAGATTCGAACCTCAGTGATGTTGGTAGGAGCTGTCCATGCGGAAATAACATCAACCTTCCCTGGATCAACCTTAATTTCTTCTTTCCCAATCACAAAACCAAGAAAAACCAATTCTTGCTTAGCAAATTCACATTTCTTCTTATTCAGTGTCAAGGAATTTTCTCTTAACACAGTTAGAACCTTGGAAACATGTATAACATGTTCCTCCCATGTATTACTGAAAATTAAGATGTCATCCAGATATACTATGACAAAATCATCAAAAAAAGATCGTAATACCTCATTCATGAGCCGCATAAACATAGCAGGTGCATTGCACAATCCAAATGGCATGATAATCCATTCAAATAAACCTTGTCGTGTTTTGAATGTAGTTTTCCACGTATATTCTTCTTTGATCCATACCAGATAATAACCAGACTTCAAATCAAGTTTGGTGAAGTATAATTCTCCCCCTAGTTGATCTAGGAGGTCTTCAATCCTTGGTAACAGATATCGATTCTTTATAGTAATCTTATTCAATGCTCGATAATCTACACACATTCTCCATCCCCCATCCTTCTTTGGCACAAACAAAACTGGAGAGCCACATGGAGAAAAGCTGGGTACGATTACTTTTTGCTCAAGCAATTCTTGAATCTGTCTATTGATATCTTCCGATTCAATTATCGAAGTCCTGTACAAGCCTAAGTTTGGTATAGAAGAATCTCCAACTAATGAAATTTCATGCTCTACATTCCTTTTAGGTGGTACTGTAACTTCATCTTGAAATAGATCTATGAACTTCTCTTGTAACAAACTTACTTCATTCTCTTGGCTGGGAGTTAACACTGTATGTAATGTTACTTTTTTTTTATTCGAGACAACATGCCTGATTAACATCAAAGTGAACATTCCACAAGTATTGATCATTCTCTTGACTTGGTTTGTTGTAACTAGTTTCATAGGCAAATGTTTTTTACTAGCTAGAATTTTGAATTCTTTTCCATCTTTCTTGAAAAAATAAACTCGCTCCCTATGATGTAATACAACATCTCGTTCCCATAAGTATGGGTTTCCAAAAATAACTTGAGCTACATCTAATGGTACGACATCGCAGATAACTTCATCGATAAATTTCTTAGTGATGGAAAATTTAAAACGACACTGCATAGTTACTTGTTTCCCAGTATCTTTTTGTATCCATCCTAATGGATAGGGCTTCGGATGGGGAGTCGTTGCTAATCCCATCTGTTTCACCAACTTCTCTGAGATCAAATTCTTTTGACTTCCTGAATCAATGATAGCTTCGACGATACTTTTCTTAACCTGAATCTTGACATGGAATAATTCTTCATGAAGGTCTTGCTCGGAGTCTTTCATTCTTGTTATCAACATTAATTTTGGATCAGGTTGATCTATTTCCAAGATTGTTTCTGCTTCCGTCATCCAAGTGTTTTTCTTAGTATTTTGTTGGTTTTCAAAATCCCGTAACTTCCTTGGTTTAAGGTGTGGATTTAGTGTCCAGCAAGTATCCTTCACATGCCATTTCTCCTTGCAATGTTCACAGACCCTTTCTGCTCGTTCATTCGCTTGAGACTTGTTTTTACTTAACTTTCCTTTTTTTTTGGTATTCTGTCTTCTCCTTTTGTAGCTGATCTCTTGTTGTCGGATCCCATTGCAACTCTAGTCTTCTGTTCTATGGCCACATCTTTGGTGATGGCCTCTTCTATATCTTGTACACTGAATAGTTTTATTTCTCTCCCTATATAGTCAGCAAGTCCTCCAATATATTTATGAAACGTCTCATCACTAGTGATATCCACATCCAGTGTTAAAACTTGGTTGTAGAATTCTGTGGTATAGTCTTGGACACTTTGCTGATACCTCTGCCGGAGATGCTGCCACTTAAACCATCTGTCATCTAAATATCCCACCGGGTAGAATTATTTCTTTATGAGACTCTTAAACTCTAACCATGTCATATTTTCTGCATCATGCCTTTTCTTGTGTGCTTTACAACATGTCGAAGCATGGTTAGATAATTTCAAACTAGTAAAACAAATTTTTTGGGACTCTTTGAGTTGGTTTACCGTGAAATAGGTTTCCAACTTATCTAACCACCCATCAAGTTTCTCTGCCTCAATGATTCCATCATAGTCAGATATCTCCAGCTTGAATTCAACCTTCATACCTCCATATGGATTCTTGCTCAATTGTTCATCGTCTTCTTCAGTCGAATCGTCATTTTTATCGTCCTCCGTATTCTTCTCTCCTTGCTTGTTTCTGCCTGTACTTGCTTTCATGAATTCAGTATGAGTGTTTGTCAAGGTTTGCATCTGTAACTCGAGTGTTGCTATTTTATCTTCGTTTGATAACTCTGGATTTTTCTTCTCTTCGCTTCCCATCTTAACCATGGTACTCCCTCTAGGTTTCCTTGTGTCTGGCAGAACGATAATTTCTTCTCCTGATCGTGTATATTGTCTTCGTGTTGAGACCATGCACCACTACTAACCCTAGAAGTCAGAACGTGGCTCTGATACCACTTGATACAGAACGATCAGTGGTACCTAGAGTCAGTATTGTGTTATGCTAAGAAGTTGAAGAGAGCCGCAAACAGATCAATAAAGAGAAAACAATGTATTGATAACTTCTTCTTCTATTAATAAACTGAGAACGAAATATAACTCCTTTATAAACCTAAATATGGTTCTTCCCTCAGAGCTTTCTTCTTCTCTCTCTAGCTTACAAGTCTCTCCTTTTTATATGAGTGAAAACTTCTCGTAAAAGAAATAAAAGCTATGAGTTTAAGAACTCATCAAACTAGGAATCCTAATCTAAATAAGGAAACCTTAAGTCTTGTTGATCAAACAACTAGTCGACCAACATCTAGTATCTTCTAGACACTCTCTAGCCATAGTATGGCTCAACTAAACCTATGCTGGTAATCAGCCTCGTCTCTAGCCAAAAGTTGGCTCAACTGTTCAGTGCATAAAACCTGCACGTAACTATCTACGATACTCCTGTATCACATTGCGTACATAAGCAACAGCAAAATACCTGTTCTCCAGGAAGGAGTTCTACACCATCAATGGCGTCCTACGTGTGTACCAGAAAGCCAAGATGGTGTGCAACTTGAGTAAGTTAGGTTCTCTCAAATCAGTAGAATTATGCAACATGAATATTAATGTCACATATATATGTAAAAACTTTAAACTCATATATGTAAAAACTTTAAAAGAAATTCAAAAGAGCTTGCGATAAACTATAGAAAAATCCACAGAAAGTTGTCGTGCAAACGACGCTCAATGCACGATATACCGATAAAGTTAAATTAACCCAGCCTGTTGTGCTACGACACGTGTTAGAACTTCTGCGGTGACAGGCCCAGCCATGATAGTGGGTAAGCAAATCTTAAATAATTTGAATTAAGATGGTACTATATGGGTTCTACTGCCAGTAAATTTCATTATAGAGCTTATATATTCCTCTTACTATTCCTCTATTTCAACATTGACTTGTACAATTGCTAAAAAAATTAAGAAAAAGCTCTGACAATTAATATTTGGTTTGATTCGACAAGATTAGTCTTTATATATCGCGTTGTTAGAATCCAAGAAAAGTATCAGAAGTTTAATAAGCTTACTCATTTGTACATTTCTGCAGGCAGCTATACATACCATTCAAACAATTCTGTTTGCTGCTGATGCATTTGATTGTTTTGTATGGCTTAATCATGTAAAGTTTGATTATACTGAGTTGATCAAAAATTATTTGAAGATTGAAATGAACATAAACAAACGGAATATATTGTAATGGATTAGTGATGTTAATTACCCTTGTGATGCTCTTAAACAATCTTGAACAGACTGGTCTGATTGTAAGGGAAACATCATGGATGTCTCAACTTTTAACTTTCGTAGCTATTTTTCAAATTGAGAATGTGGACATTGGGGAGACAGTTTCATCTTAACAGTTTAGACACTGAATTGATCAAATGGATAACCAGTGTTGCGAAAACATAAAATGCAAGAAAGAAACTGTTCTTTTCTTGTTCTAATTAGAAAAAGAAAAACACACATTTCAACTCTTAAATTGCTCATGATCAAAATAGAATTTTGGACTTAAGAGATCATCTATTCCTGCTCTTCAGTAGGCATTCAATTGATGTACATTGATTCCTCTCCATAGCTATGGATGGACAGATAATTAATTTCTTATATATGCGTTGCAGCTCTGCAACAAGTAATGCGCTAGTCCTTGGTACTTAATGTATCTAGTTGATGATATTAGGTAATGTCATCTTTCCATATAAGGTTCAAGAAACTAATCTTGCAACTGATTTTTTTTTTTTTTTTGTCTACGGGGGCGTAGGCCCTGCCTGGTCTTTTACTATAATAATTTGCGTGTTTATCAAACAAAAATAAATATATAACCCTACCAACCTTACAATAGTACTATTGTTTTAACGTGTCATAGTAATATATGCTATGATTAATTATGGACAAATAAAGTAACTAATCTTCTGTTTACTTAACTAATCTTCTGTTTACTTTAAATAAAGTAATTAATCTTTTGTTTATTTTTTGATTAGTGCCCATACATTAATTATTCCAACTTGGGTATACCACTAGGTTTTGCTGTACTAGCAGTGTTTTCCTAAAATAGCCGATTAGCTCTCCTAAATAAAGAGGCTAACTTTGATGTCTAGATAGAAATAGCAAAAAATTCTTGTACAGAAAACCTTTGTCAAACAAAAAAGTCACCTCTCTCTCTCCCTCTCCCTCTCTCTCTCTCTCTCTCTCTCTCTCTCTCAATCAAACAAAAGAATAGCAAGAAATTGCAAAAAAAAGAAAAAATTCTTCATTTAGTTCAATCTTTAAGTAGAAGTTTGTTTCTTTCCTATTTTGAGATCTACTGTATATTTTTGATTTCGATCTTCATTTCCCTCCCTCCTTCTCAATCCATTTATCTCTCTTTTAATCAATCTCTCCCTACCCTTGACTTTGTACAAGACATACTTCAAAGAATTTGAAGATACACTATGGGGAGAGGAAAGATTGTGATTCGAAGGATTGATAACTCAACCAGTAGACAAGTAACTTTCTCCAAACGAAGGAACGGATTATTAAAGAAAGCCAAAGAGCTTTCCATTCTTTGTGATGCTCAAGTTGGTCTTATAATCTTCTCTAGCACTGGCAAGCTCTATGATTTCTCAAGTACCAAGTAATCTCTCTATCTCTCTTATAATCGATCGCCTCATTAATCCTCTCTTAATATGATCATCTTTTTAATTGTCGGGTCAAGATCGAGATCCCTAATTTGACTATACTTCATTAAAGTCAACATAACATACAAGGTGATTTAATTCATGAAATAATTTCCTGTAATTTTGTTTGTTTCATGTATCTGAATTAAATAGTAGGCATTCCATCAGTACGAACTACCATAACTTAATTAGGGTACTAAATTTTACTTAATACCCTTCTATTTGATTTCTATTCTAGTCTTTTTACTTTCTGTTTTGACCATTTAGTTTTAGATTTCAAATGCGCGCAGATCCTATTGGATATTTTCTTAAACATAAGCATTTTGTTTGCCGCTTCAAAACCGATTGAAATTTGAATGGGCGCATCTCTTGCAAATAGCCCCAATAACTACCGCTGATGTTTCTTGAAGGTGTCTGTTGGTGATGAACAAACACTATCTCTAAAGAACATGAAACCCCTAGTAATTAGCAGGGTTATTTCTCTTGAAAACACATGAAACTTACTGATTTATTCTCTTTTAAATAGCATCATCAAAAATCTTAAAACAATGTGTTCTTGGTCGATCCAAGGAAGCACAATCTTTGAATTCGATTGAAGTGTTAGGACTTCATTAAATTCTAAAGGTATAATTCATTGACATGTTGTGATCGCCAATTATTTCGGAAATGTGGAGATATTGTCTAAAAGAACTGCAAGATCCTTGAAGTCGAGGGTACACAAATTCTCCGTGTTTTCATCCTCTAGTATTAACACATTAGTACTCTAAAGGACTAATACACTTGAGGCATAGTTTTCTATGTTCCTGTATCCGTGTCGTGTCTTTAATGCAATTCCATATTTGCTTTCTGAGTAGTTGTATCGATGTCATGTGATCAATGAGACACTTTATTTACTGTATGAGTCATGATTTCTGTGTGCCTAATGGAATGTAACACTTTGTTCATTGTCCGAGCTACGTTGAAATAGGCGTCGCCTGGGTGTGAAAGTGGCCTTATTTTCCACTTGCGGGCGCCACAAAGCGGAGAAAAAAATTGCACATTTAAAAAGGGCGCCCTGGCGACGCCTATAGTGGCGCCCTAAGTAGTGTCCAAGTCACTGAATTCGTGTTAGTATCGTGTCTGGGTGTCCACAGTATATGACAGTGCATCTACTGTCTGAGTCATTGTAAAACTCTATTTTCGATCTGAGTCACCATGCCTAATGTGACGTTCTATTTACAGTCTTAATCATTTAGTGTCAGAGTCATTATATCTGTGTCGTTGGCTGAACGTGATACTCTGTTTATTGTTTGAATCGTCTTGCCTAATGTGACACTTTGTTTACTTTCTGAATCATTTACTGTTGGAGTCACCATATCTATGTTGTGTGCCTGATTTGACACCCTGTTTACTGTCTGAGCTATCATGCCGTGTCTTACTACGTCTTGTGTGCGTAATGTGATACCCATCAATATCTGACTCAGTATGTCCGTATCCTATCGTGTGTACTTACGGTGTCCCCCACTTCTACGTTTAAAATGAGCTTAGCGGGAAAAGAATAGCGGGAGAAGGAAAAAAAATTAGGTTAAGACTAAAACGTAGAACCTTTTCGCTTAGGGAAACTAAAACGTCCACCTTCTCTTGTATTCTGAGAAAGGCCAACTTAGGACTACATGTATTTGTTTTACTGGCTTCCGCTCTCTTCTTTAGTTTTAACCAATCAACAATCATATTTTAAGAGATTTAGTGCCCTTGGAAATCTCTATATTAACTAACCAATACTGTACTTCAGATAGCTCTACTAATTATAGCCTTACTAATCTAATCTTGGAACCCTTGATCAAAGCTTCTTCTTCTTGTAAATGTCGACAAGTTTCGAACTTCTCAAGTAGGTGTTAATGTTATCATCAGGCTTTACCAATATTATGATATCCCTTTTTTCTTTACATGATTTTTCTAGTTTTCCATTTGTACTTCATAGTGTTAAAAAAGGATCTGGGTTTTCATTAAGAAAGATAAATAAATAGTATATTCATCGGTTGCATCATCCAAAATGTTCCATATTTTTAAGGTAATAATGAAATTGTCCTATCCGGGAGTGCAGGAATCTGATTACTTCAATCAAGAAAGATGTTGTTGTCTGGTCTGGTGCATTGTCATTTAAAATGGTTATTTTCTATACAATCATTAAATTACGTGTTTGTATTTGAACTTTAATTAGAATCTTCATTAAGACACTTTACAAGTATCTACGTGCACTTTGATTTCAATGAGTACCGCACCTACTTTAATAAACTACTGGGGATGGCTATTGTTGACAAAGGCAAAGGATTTGACCTTACGAGTACTTTAACCAAGAATTAAAAATCAGTAACAGCTACTTTGCAAATTTGCATATATATAAGTTTCATGCTGGGTTCTTTCTGTATGATGAAATTGTTTCCAACTTTTATTTATCGTTATGGCCACTAAAATCCAATGGCATTATGGACTGCAAGTGGCGTCATTAAATTAGTAAAAACCTAAATAGACATGTTTTCAAGTATCCCAAGAATCCCAATTCACAATTGTATGTTCAATTATTTGGTGATTATACTGTGTGACTAATTCGAAAGCTATATTCTTTTGTAAATTTTTTTTTTTTGATCAGTAAAGAATTTTTTGTGCTAGCGAGTTTCGAACTCAAATCACTGGTATCATCACCCAGTGACTTTACCACTGTACTACAGTGGCACCGGCTTCTTTTGTAAATTTAGCTCCTATATATATATAAACTCTGATGTAAATTTCTAATAATAGCATTGTCTTACCTGTTTTGTTACTATAGCATGAAATCTACACTGGAGCGGTACAACAAGTCGAAGGAGGAACATCACCATCCATTGCCGAATGCAAATTCAGAAGCCAAGGTACTCTTTCATCAGCCTTCAACCTGTTATTTTCCTCCATATTTTCCTGTTAGAAACCAAGGCATACTGCATGAGTGGGATTTTCATGTTCATTTATATTAAGAGAAACTTCAAATGATATTTCCATTTGAACCCTAAGAAATAAATTAGCCAGCTCAGTAATCATGCATCCATGCTAGAGATCACATCCTCACAGACCATATTTTTACTATACATTTGTATATGAACAGCATTCTCACTTTATGCAAAGATGTATTCCAACCACATAATATGTATATAGAATCCCAGGTTTACTACTACGCATTCAAGAAAACAAACATATAAAAAATTTACTTCCTTTAAGAAACAAACAAACAAAAATAAGCAAACAAACATATAATTCCTCAGTGGGCCGCAGAGGCTGTGTGAATGCATGGGGATTTCTCGGGAGAGAATTTTCGGTCAGTATAGCATTCCCCATATTAGAATTGTTAAGATCATGTAAGACTAGGAGATGTGTAAATATATATTGTATGTTGGAAATTGTAATTTGTAATCTAGAGTTGTCTAGATTAGTTTAGAAGAATATAGAGAATTCTACACAGTCAATGGTCAACGTTGTAAAGGGTTAGCTAGTCCATAAGAATAATCTGGAACAAGTAAGTGTGAACTAAAGAGAGGTCGGTCAATATTGTACGGTTGTATGTGTGAAAAGAGATTGTCTAGAAGTTTCTAGGAAGGTCTTAGTCAAAATTGTAAGGCTTGACAAATGAGTATTTTAGAGTTGTATTTGGTCAAAGTTGGTAGGTGGAGGTAGGTGGAGATATTTGTGTAGAAATGTCTAGAGTTTTCCTAGTCAAAGTTAGTAGGTAGAATACTAGAGAAATAGAGAGATTTCTAGAGATAGAAGATTCATCAATAGCCTATAAATAGGCATGTGTAGTATCATTTGTAAGTGGTAAGAAGCAAAGAAATTAATAAGAAGTTGAGTTTTTAAAGTGTTAGTCTTGCTTCCTAGGAGCTCTATATGAGCAACACAACCATGCTCGTATATCTCCGAAATTTGTTCTACAATTCCAACATTGTATGTGTTCATGAGAGTAAGGCTAAGTCCTAAGGGCTAGATTTGGCTTCTAGATTAGACAAAAAAGCATTGCAGATTCGAAAAAAAACATTGTCTATTTTTTAACACTACTTCTCTATCTAGATATATCTCGAATGTGAACTAGTAGCGAGATAGTTTCGTTGAATGGTTCAGCGCGGAGAAAATCAACTTTTCGCTGTTTGGTTCAGCGCAGATTGATTTATTTTTTGATCCGACAGCTGAGATGGTTGTGTTGTTCCATTCAGCACGGCCACGGAGAATCATTCAGCGCATCTAGATGGTAGATTAGAATTGCCATAATACTTTGGAGGATATTAGTCATAGGATTCCTGTGGTGTGGGTAAATGAGAGACACACATAATCTTACATCTTATGTGATGGAAAAGTTTTGCAAGAATTCAAAGGCAAGATTAGTAGGAAGATAATCAGGCTTACTATGTAGTATGGTGCGGATTACTGGGCTACCTAAATACAACACGTTCAAATGAAGGGCGTAGCAGAGATGCGTATACCACGGAGGATTTGTGGACACACGCAGGGTGGCTAAGATGGTATACGTGATTGGCTTGGAGTAGCGCCATTAGAGGAAAAACTTATTCAACACCGTTTGAGATGGTCTGGACATCTCTAATGTGAGCGTTGGAATCATAAGTTGTGTTCCAGTCACAAAGAAAAGCATAGGTCGAAAGATTGATATGGGAAGAGGCAGTGAGGAGAAACTCGAAAGATCTGGCTTCAGATGGGAGTGCGTGGAAATCCGTGATCCTCGTACCAGAACCATGACATAGGAAAGATGGCTTAAGATTTGAGTTTCATTTCTAGCCTATCCCAACTTATTTGGGACTAAAGACTTGGTTGTTGCTGTTAAGACTATGAAAATTTCACATTCGCTGAGCCTGAGATATTCTAAAGTGACAGTCTTCAGTTCATGATCATTAGCGAACAGGCTTTAGACCAGTTCCACTTTTTTGAGTTCTTCTGTCTTAACTTGCTCACTGCATATATGGTTCTTGCGGAAAGGTAGTTGACAAAAACTAAAGCTTCCATGAAAAGTTTGTCTGCTCTCTTAGCCTTCAACATCTTTTCTTATTCGAATAGTTAAAGCTATCATCCTGTGTTAGCTACTTAGCTCTACAGTATATATGTTCCCTCATCTAGGTTTGGTCCATCACATGCAGGCCATTAGCTGTTACATGCGTTCACCTGCCCTCATTTTTTCATCTAGACCTCCAGTTTTTTGTTACTGTTGTGGGCGGTAAGAGGTTTGGCCAACATTGATAAAAAAATGCTCCAAAGGGGAATATAGATATCCAATGAAAGAATTTTATTATATTCTCGAAAAAATATCCGTCTGGCACGGTAACACTGACAAATGGTTCAACAATCTCAGTTGTCATAGCTAGACAATTGGGATTAAAGAGACAGTACAATGATTAAGTGACACCACTAGCTCAGGCATTAGTCTTGCAAGTAAACTGATCTCACGGGGTATCTGTTGAAGCCAGTATCCTCCTACCCATGAACTAAAAATACTACATGACACATCTGAATATGTTTCACTATTCTAATAACAACTAATATGCAGATTTGTTAGTCTTCCCAGTGAAATAATAAACATTTTTGCATAAATTTGCAGACAATGATAAATTAACTGTTCTATGTGATAAATTAACTTCCATATGTGATATTCATTGCAGTAACCAAATAATAATATACATTAGTTAGAGTGACCATTTTAACAAGAACTGAATAATATACATTACTTATTCCTCCTTCTTTGCTTGAAAATAAATGTACATCAAATCCTAGCCTTTTTAGCTTAAATCCTGCCACTTATTTTACTTGCAGTTCTGGAAAAGGGAGGCAGCAGCCTTGAGGCATGAATTACAAAGCTTGCAAAAAAACCATCGGTATGTTATTTTAACTGTTAGGCTACACCTCTAGTTTTTAGACGAATGCTTTGGGATTGCTTAGCGAAAATTTATACACCTGCTTGGACATATGTGAAATGTGTGATATGGATTGCCTGACAAACGGCAGTCCTCTATTATATATGTTATGAAAAACAAATTGCAGGCAATTGATGGGTCAAGAGCTTTCCAGTTTGAGCGTTAAAGAGCTACAAAACTTGGAAAATCAATTGGAAATGAGCTTGCGTGGTGTCCGTATGCAAAAGGTCTAACATACTAAATTCTCATGTCATGCCTTCCAACTGAAGAAACTCTAACAAGTTTTTTACTTCGACAGGACCAAATGCGAAACGATGAGACACACGAGCTAAACCGAAAGGTCTCCAAAATATGTCATACCTACTCCATTACTAAATCAGTGTGACTCTAAAAAGCTAACACTTTTGTTAATTACACTGCAGCTAGACCTCCTTCACCAAGAAAACAGGGACTTGTTAAAGAAGGTACTTGCTCAGAATTTTGTATATATATTCAATTAACATGACACGTCCTGTTGCGTTTTGGCTCATCCAAATTAAAGCATTAACTTTTGGTCACAGATCAATGAAGCGAGAGACGGAAATGAGACAAATAGGATTTCTCATTCTCCAAATGGTTTTAATCTTGAAGAGGAAGAATGTATCAAACTCCAATTAAGCCAACCACAATAACAAAACTATGCCACAACAGAAAACCCTGCAACGCTAAGGTAAAGCCCTGATTCCATTGGTTAAAATTAATTTATGCATTGCTAGCTATTTCAATTTAAAAACTAATGCACTAAAATTTCCATGAACAATATGCAGCTGACTGCAAGTGCAATGATGAATGGAAGTTACAATTCTAGCTGCAAATTTCTCTCTGAACTTCACTCAGTTACTCTGCACTAATTTCCCCACCATATAAGCAATCAGAATAAAGTATAGCCTGAAGATAAGTTTCGTTCTTTATTAACTTTGCAATCTGCTTAGTTTCATGAGTGATGGCTCGATATTGCAGCCAGATCTCCTAAAACCCTTCCTTACTAAATGTATGCGTCTGTATTTATCTTTTTCGGTTTTATATTTTTCGGTTTGATCAATATATTGCCCTCAAAAATTAAATACTATACTAACTATGGTGTGTAAAGACGCTCTTCTGAATTTCTAACACAAGCGAGGTATGGTTAAATAAGAATTGTATGAAAGAAAGTGAACTCTAGAAAAGTTGGAGGGAGAGAAATAGAAAGAAGAGTGCCAAAATGAGGCAAGATTTCAAATGATTATACCAAAAACATTGAACCATGGGTGAGGACCAAAATAATTAACCATAACCCAAAAAAATTAAGTTAAAATGAAAATCGAAACACGTCTTAATTTTCACTAACAATTAAACTTAAATTCTTCTTCTTATTCAAAATCAAAATAAACTCTAATTTTTATTTTAATCATACTTCATCGTATTTCAAATTAGTTAATTGTTCGATTTATAATGTTCACACAATTGTAAACCCTAATTCTTATTTTTCTCAAAAAAAAAAAAGATCCTAAATCTTAATTCTCTCTAAAATGATATTCTTTTTTCTTAATCATGATAACGATAATAATAAAATTAATAGGAGTGTGTATGCTAATTATTTCATTCAAAAAAAAAAAATTCCCCAACAAACAGAATTAACTAGGAGTATGATTCTTTTCCTAGGACCATTTTTCTAAAACTCTATGAACACAATCAATAAAAGAAAAATCTCTAAGATAATTTTTTTTCTTCTCAATCATGATTACACCGAAATTGATTGAGGGTATTGATTATTCTTCAAAAATATTAATAATGTCAAATATCTTACATAAATTTAATTATAAAAAATAGATAATTAACTTTTCTTTTTTGATTTAGGGTTTAATGATCATCTTATTTAATTTGGGCTATGTGTAATTTTGTGAGGTATGTGTAATGATTTAAAGGGTTAATAAAAGCATGGATTATATTTAAGAGAAGCCTATGTAAATTTTCCAGGAATTCAACTTACTTCGTGTAATTTTTTTTTTTTGAAGCATATTTACTTAATTAAACTATTGTATATTGTTTTTTTTTTCCAGGAATTCAACTTACTTCGTGTATATTGTCAAACCTAGTAAATAATATACAAATTTCAAATAATTTTATCTAAATTTTTATTTAACTGTATCCAAATATATAATATAAATTGTGTTGCACACGGAGAAACAATAGAGCACAACAAAGGAGTTTCGGAAAATAGTTTAATTATGCAAATGCCTTCCTCAAAATAATGCCAATAATCCTCAAAAGAATTCCAAGTTGTATTCTTAATGGTAAACTCTATTAGAAAAAATTAAACATTTATGATAATCCATGGTTAAACTGCACATTTTGAGATGGGGGCAAATGGGTAACCTGCTTATAAGTTACTTCTGTCCGTACCTCCTAACAAAAATAATATTATACCCCCAATTAGTTGAGATTCATTGGGTGTTTGACACTTGTCCAAAGCCTATTTTGTTCTTTTTATATAATGTATGTACAATTATCATCTAGTTAGATGTACTAGTTGTTTATTTTGTTTTCGTAGGTTCTTGTGTCCCTTAATCCTTGGATCCTGATTAAGGTTTTGTTGGATAGAATCTCAATTCACATGGCCTCAACCAATACAACATCAAAAAATGTTATATGTATAGACAAATCAAGTACAGAACCCCAAAACCATGAATATAATTATGCCTCGTCATTCTTACTTCTGTGGATGTAAACTTCATTACTGTAATCTCCAATTTGTACTTTCTACTGGAACTAGTTTAAGTTTAAGTTCAAGTTCCAAGCAAAATGGTTATACTTCAGGAAAAATGGTACTATGATGGATACTGACTTAGTTTAATTATAGTGCTACTTGGAAATTTCCAAGTTCCAAGTATGTTGTTCTCCATTGAGCTAAGGTTGGTAAGGTTTCTCAGCTAAAGCTGCCATATTTGCTAGAATAAGGTTTTGATTATTTTTTCTCAAGGAATAAAAACAACAAACCGGCACCCATAAGTTATGTCGACATAGCCTGGCCTGGACAGATATATGATCATTTTAGGCGACTTTATCAGTTCCTCGTACTAGTTGTCTGTTCTCGACTTTAATTATTACTAAGCAACAACCTACTAGTGTGTATCTCTTAGTACAACACTAGATATTTTATGCAGCAATAGGTAGCATCATCCGAGGAAAAATAGCATGTTACCCCATTACATGTAAACTAGCCCCGAATATAAGCTTACATAGAATAAACTGATTAAGAAAACTGATTAAGAAATAGACATATAACAACGAAAAATAAAGGATGTTCAGTTCGCTTCTTCCCCAGTGTAGCGGTCAAATAGCTGTTGTATGCTTAATCATGTCAGAAGTCTAGTGCATATTTTTTGTATTACGACCTGAGTATATTAAGCAAATTAAAAAGATTTTTACCAGACACATTAAACCATTTCATGCGTCACTAATTAGAAAATAGCAACAAAAAAAAAAAAAAAAAAACTAAGCTTTATATATAACTTGATGACTGCTGCCAAGGTAGGACGGCCGATCGAAGAAATCGGCACGAAAGTATCCTTTTTCCTGACACAGCGTGAAAGTATCACTTTTCCTGACATGGATGAAAGTATCACTTTTCCTGAAACGGAAAATTAACCGATGCATAAAACAAAATATGGCTGCATAGCGTATTATGCATCTTTTGTGTTGGTTTGCATAATGGAAAAAAATAATAATGGATATGTATTCGATTTTCGAAAATTGTGCCTAAAGTGAAAGTATCACTTTCTTAAAAAGGAGGGGGTACATCGTTTTATTAGTTGCAATGGAAAATAAATTGATGCATAAACCAAAATATGGCTAAATAAAGTATTATGTATCATTTGTGGCGGTTTGCATAATGGATATACATGTAATGTTCGAATATTGTTCCTAAAATGATAAACACCTCCGAATTTTTCTTAAAAACTCTAAATTTGATATTATTGTTTGTACTCATTGCGTAGATTTTTTTAATACCACTCCAGCGAAATATAATTTAAAATTTTCAAGGCATGAATTTTTAGATATGTTATATTAAAGTTTGGTTGCCAATTATACCCCTAAAAAATAGGATACATAGTAATTGGACTAAAAGGAAGGGACAAGTTAGTCCTTTCATTGTTGATTGAATTTTTTTTGTTACAAACATCAAATCCAATCTTTTTGTGTCAAATTAGAAAAAAATCATGCTTCACATTGACACAAAGTCACCATATACTAGATGACCGCTGCCACGGTGGGACAGCCGACCGAAGGAAATATCATTTTTCCTGACATGGCGTGAAAGTATCATTTTTCCTTACACGGTGGGAAAATATCATTTTTCCCGACACGGCGCAAAAGTATCATTTTTCCTGACACGGCGCAAAAGTATTAAAAGTATCATTTTTCCTGACATGGCATAAAAATATCATTTTTCCTGACACAGGGTGATGCATCCTTTGTATCACAGGGTGACACAGGAAAGTATCATTTTTCCTGAAACGGAAAATTAGTCGATGCATAAATCAAAATATGGCTGCATAATGTGTTATGCATCATTTGTGGTGTTTTGCATAATGGCTATGCAATCAATTTTCGAAAATTGTGCCTAAAGTGAAAGGATCACTTTTCTTGAAACGGATGTGATACATCGTTTTATTAGTTGTAACGGAAAATAAGTCGATGCATAAACCAAAATATGGCTACATAAAGTATTATATATCCTTTGTGATGGTTTGCATAATGGATATATACATTTAATTTTCGAAAGTTGTGCCAAAATGATAAACACCTCTGAATTTTTCGTAAAAACTCTAAATTTGATGTGTTGTTTGTACTCATTGTGTACATTTTCTTAAAACCTTTCCAACGAGATAAAATTTGGAAAATTCCAAGGCACGGATTTTTAGATATTTTATATTAAAATTTGGTTATCAATTATACCCCTACAAAGATAGGATACATAAGAAGTTATAGTAATTGGACTAAAAGGAGGGGACAAGTAGTCCTTTCATTGTTGATTGAATTTATTTTTTTGTTACAAACACCAAATCCAATCTTTTTGTGTCAAATTGGAAAAAAAAAAGTCATGCTTCACATTGACATAAAGTCACCATATATAAAATCCTCATTCGCTACGCTCGGTCGGCCCAATTATAGACGTATATAATACGGAATACATGTACATGTACTTACTGAGCTCTAGCTTTAGCTTTAGTCTCCATAACCTCCTGAACTCATTACAGAAAAACCTCAATAATGTTTCCTTGCTCCTTTAGTTTTCAAAAAGTTAAGAATAATCACTTGTAAATTAGTACTCCATCCGTCCCTATTATATAGGCGGAATATTGGATTTTCCTAGTCCCATTAGATAGGCGGAATTCTAATTCCAAGATGTTTTTTGACGTATATACCCTTATTTATGTTGTATGGGAAATTGTATTGAGAATAAGACAAGGGGTATAGACAAGAAAAAACATGAAAATTTATAAAAACCATGCATTTTCTTATTCTAAGAGATTTCATCTTCTCCGCCTATATATTAGGGACGGAGGGAGTATAATTTTGTGTAACTACAACATGATTGTTTTCCAGCAAGGAGTTCCACCCAAAACGGCACCGAGTTCTCTTAAGCAGTAGAATTGGGCAACATGATTTTTTTTATCATAAACTAGATTTTGTGCCCGTGCTACTCACCGGGTAAACCCAAAAACCATATATTTTTGATTTGGTGTGGCTCGGCTTCGCCTCGCCCCGTCGCTTATGCATTATTATAAGTTCTTGTAATCAGAGATTTAACGATCATCCAAATTTGGAATTTGGAACCTTATATATAAAGCGGCCCAAGATATGAATGTACTGGTCAAAGTCTCTGACTTGAGCTGGCCCTGGCCAAATGGAGTTCTACAAGTCGACGTTCCTATGGGCCTATAATGGTTGAATGGTAGAATTTGTTTCATAGCGTAGTGTAAGAGAAACCAATTAGTCTTTGATCTTAATTGAAAAAATATTCAATCCCAGTTGGGACGGAGATTTATTCTTTGACATAAAAAATACTAATGTTCAACGATCCTTGAAATAACTGCTTCATCTATTTTTAACCTGTGTGATTTTTATTTTTGTTTTAGATATGGCAACGTAACCTCTGTTGATGAACGACATCGGCATAGATATGAGGTATGATTCACACGATTTTTGCTTGTCTAATTAGCTGTACTATTTTGTTTTATTTTGTAGTTTTTCCTTGTGTTTCATGATTTGGAATTCTTAGTGGTTCACTTCGGATGATTCGCATTCATTAGTAGGTTATCATAACTTTTGTTATATTTATAGGTTAACCCTGCTATGATTAAACAACTTGAAAGTGCTGGTCTTTCGTTTGTTGGGAAAGATGAAACTAGAGTATGAAGTATGACACATCCTACCCACGTAGTGTTTTCCAAATTGACGATAAATAAATCTACAGAAATTTCCAAACGATAGACCGTACGACGTACTGCATCTGATCTTCAGAATTGTTACATTTTCGTTCACGTGAACTACATCTTTGTTCACGGACGAAATGAAAGAATAGTGCAGACACATCTCTCATGATTCTCATCGTACAAAGTGAAATGATAGTGATGCACCGTGAAGATTTGAATGGATTTTTCACTTTAATTCACGAACCCATAACCGTGGACTCTCCCTGTGTTACTTCAGGGGAGCATTCTTCAACTTGACGGTGTTACTTAAGGTCCAGTTAAGTATTTGGTGTAAACCCGATATAATTTTTTCATTAGGTGTAAATCAACACATAAGTCTGGTACATCCATGTTTTTACTAACGGTTGCCAACAGTTTTAATATTAGGCCGTCAAAATCAGGGGCTTGGACCAATAACATTCTCTACTAAGGGGATGTTTCTATTTAAAAAATTCTTCGACCAATAATGTTACGACACTTGTCTTCTCCAGAATTGTTATAGTTGAAAGCTTTGATCTAATTAAACTTGAGGTGCGTGTCACACTCACCGTGCAACGTGGGAGCTCATATGACTTAGTGTTTTAAAGGAGGAGAGATGAAAAAATGTTAAACCAAATTCAAAAGAGCTATCATTCGAAAAATAAGAATATAAATTCAAAAATGTTAAACCGGCTTGTAGCTCAGCTGGTTTCATCACGTGCTTCATAAAAGTTTCATGTGCTCCTGGAGGTCCCAGGTTCGAGTCCCAGATGGTGCAATATTACAGAGTTTGACATGGATGGTAGAGTTAGCTTACCCCCTTGTTAAGACATTTGCCACACTATCCGCTTCGGCTCGCTCGGCTTTGTTCCTCATTAGGCTCGCAGGTAGGCTAGCACGGCAACTTGTTTAAATGATGCAATAGTACGCTCTTCGGAGCTTAGCTTGTAAGCTTCCAATTAGTTAATTATATAATTATAACAATAGACAAACATTTAAATTTTATAATATAAATAAAAAGAGCTTGGAATTAACTATAAAAAAGTCCACAGACAGTTGTCGTGCAAAGGACGCACAATGTACCATTGTCAATAAAATTAAACCCGGCCTGCTGCGCTAAGAGGCTAAGACACCCCGTTAAAAAAATTACGGTGACATCCATGGTAGTCTAGTCATATCTTGAATAATTTGAATTAAGACTAAAATAACAACTCGAGAATTATCATTTATTTTGGTTCCACAAGATTAGTGTATCTGTACCAATAAAACTATCACAAGTACAAGATGCTAAACACATCTGTAAAAATTCCCAAAACCCATTAACCCATGGAAGATAATTAACTTCTTTTGATGCATAGTAGAGAACTATTTTAACAGACAAATACTGAATTTTCTTGCAGCTATAAGCACCACTGCAGTCTAGTCCACTTGTATTATAAACTCAAATATGTCCCTTTTCCCCCTACAAAATCTATTTTTTGTAAGCTAAACATTATAGCTTCTTGTGTACTTCAAGTTGAGGAATGGAGTAAGACAAAACTCATACAACGCATTGGTTCAAGTACAAATTTTTATGGGTAATTAGCTATTTTTAGTAAGTTTGAAAGAGTTGTGGATACAAAATACCACTCAACTAATAAGAACGTGAAAATCATTATTTAAAGGCGGAAATAACAAGTCCTCTACATCACTACTGACGAACACAATGACGTCACCAAGAATCACACTTAACATGTAAAGTCCAACGCGATGATAATGAAGTGTGATGGTATCGCTCTCTCATATCCGAACTATGGGGATTTATAAGCTGTCCTCCACTATGTAACCTCTTATAAAAGGGACCAGAACCCATTGTAAAGAGAGAGACCTTTTTTGAGAGCTTAGGTGAAGAATTTAGGAGGGAAAAAGTTATTTATTTCCCAAATTAGGGTTCTTCATATTACATTTGTATATGTTCGCGTTCTTAATAAAATTAACTTAGAGATTCTTCCACCATGCATGTCTTAGATTTATCTGATAGAATCACTTGGGTGTAGCTTATAGGATTTCCTACAACTACATTTTGGTGCTAGAAATCATCTCGAATGAGTAAGAGGGATGTTCCTCACCTGTAAAGTTTTCGAAATGGTTTAGAACAATCGTTTGTTTGGTTTTTCGATATCTAAAGTTCGTTTTCAAAACTATTAAAACAATAATAGTTGATTAAATAGATTTTTACTTTCCAAGGATTTCACGATTTTTCAAAAGAACCCCAGATCTAAAACTGAATTTCCAAGTCTTCCTGTATTTTTTGGGTTTTACTGATATTTCTGGGTGTTAACGGCAACAAAAGATTAAAGGATGAAAGATCTACATGCGAGAAGGAAATATGCAGAAAAGAATGAGAAAAAATGATTACAACGAAGACGAAAAATTCAGGACCAGCGAGAGAACCAAAGAGAATCGAGACAAAAGAAGGGAGCATACGTATACAATGTAACTTAATAACACATTCAGTTATCACTGTTGCAGAATTTCATACAGGCGTTACGGGGCGGATTCACAAACAAGATTATGAAGGGAGGAAGATAATTAATGACCATAGACAGAGTCTCGCCTTTAAAAGAATGGGAGAAGCGGCGGATAACATTTACCGCAGAAGATGTACCATAGGAAAGCCAAACGCGTACGGATCCACTAGTTGTCACCTTGACTACAGGGACAACTCCAAAATGGAAAAAGGAAAGCGCGAGGCAATCAGAAGAGTGGGCAGTAGACAAAACTCTGGTAGATATAGGAATCTCGGTAGATATACTATACTACCACGCCTTCAAGAGCATGGGGTATAACGACGCAAAGCCAACACATCCAAAATAGAATATTCACGGGTTCAACGGGATAGTAACCAGACCAAAAGGAAAATCATTATGCGAATCATTTTAGGATAAATAGAAACGCATGTCACATTTTATGTAGTGGACATTGAATCGCCTTACAATATGCTCATGGGGCGACCATGGGTGCATGGGATAAAAGTCAACGCTGATAGCGTGAAGAATTGTAGTCAGATAGATGTACGAAATTATGAAAGAAAAGCAAAGAAGCGAAAGGATCGATGGAGAAGGGAGAAAGAATCAAAGAAGGTGGAAAAATTCAAGATCTACCTAGTAAGGGCGAAAGAAGGAAATGGAATACCGAGCAAAATCCCGGATAAGGAAGGGGAGCCAATACAAGAAATAAAGGATCCATCACCGATAGAAGAACCAAAGACGAACTTTCCAGCTGCTGAACCAACAAAACACATAAACATAGGAACATAGAAAGAGTCAAAGATGTTGAAGATTGGAACCATGATGGAGAAAAAAGAAGAAGAAATGGCTAATGAATCTGTTGAACGAGTATCAAGATGTCTTCGCACGGAGCATGGAATAAATAGCAGGTATAGACCTATCGGTCTCATGCCACAAATTGGATATCAATCCCAATATGAAGCCGTTCAACCGAAGGATAAGGAAGATAACAACAACATATCATCCACGGATAGAAAAGGAGTTACAGAAAATGATTGATTCAGGAATCATCAGACCAGAAAAATATCCAGTGTGGATCGCAAACATGGTGGTGGTGCCAAATAAGAATAAAGGCATACAAATTTGCATTAACTTTAATGATTTAAACAAGGCGTGCCCAAAGGATAATTTTCCTCTACCAGATATACCCAAGATGGTGAAAGCAACGATAAGATGCGAAAGATTATCACTTATGGATGGATATTCAGGATATAACCAAATAGCCCTTGCAGAAGAAAATCAAAAACACACTGCATTTTTTGCACCACGGGGACTTTACCGTTACACAAGAATGTCGTTCGGATTGAAGAATGCATGGGCAACATGTTAGAGCACTGCTCGGTCGAACTTGCAAGCGTTGATATCTCATGCTTGTTTTCCAATATTAGTTATCAAAACTATAAGTCTGGAGTTCTAGTCTACTTATAGTGATGTCTCGAACAAGGATAGATTGTGTAGTTGAGTATTAGACTTCACGGTATTCATCAAATGAAGACGAAGAACTACTAAGGAGATCTTATGGAACTCCATCAACTAAAGGTATGTGGAGATTGAAGATCATTTATCACTTGGAAAGTATATTTCTATTCTATCTCCTATATTGAGAAAAAAGTCGTATTACTATAGTTTTCGATTATACACATTTAAGATTTCGAGATGAGATTTACTCGCTTACATATTTCTTGAAATATGTGTTGGTAAGATTTCACTTCAACCAAGTTCATCTTGTATTCTTGACAAAAGTCAAAAGATGATCATGTGAAAATCGACGAGTAACATCTTACATGGTTTGTGTGATACGATCATTTGGTGTAGACTTGGATTGTTTTATTATGATTATTTTAATAACTTGAACATTGCTTTGATGTTAATAGTGTGTGAAAACCGCTATTGTCATCCTCTAAGAAAGTTCCAATGATTGAAATAGAGTTTACAACTATTGGATTATGAACATAGTATGCATTCTTGCATGTATGTGATCCGTGACCGGAACTATAGTATGCATACCCATATGCGTACTTGTAGTTGTGAAATTCCATGTACCAAGTACACATACCGGTACGCAATCTTACGTAAGGTATAGGTCCAGGAATTTTTGCTGGGTTTTGGAAGTGTACTAAGGTATGCATACCCGTTCACATACTGGCAAACCCAAACTCTGACCGGCTACTTAAATATGCGTACCCGTTTGCATACTTGAGTAACTAAAGTTTTAAAATTGGTTTGTTCATGAACTAATACATTTATATATTAAGGAATGCATTCTCTGCAAACAGTGACTATAATTTTCATGAATTGATTCGAGTTAATCAAACTTATTTTTCTTCAATTGTGTTCTTGTATACTTCTATGAGAATATAACAATTGAACAACTCTTTAACTAGTTTCATTTGAGTCATTTGAACTAGTTATGGTTAAGATGAATAAGGTTGATATGAGAGTGTTCATATATCTAACCTCGGTTAGCTACTGTTGAGATAACATGGTGTAAACATTTACGTACGGTTACTTAAACCTAAATGAAGGTATATTTCATTTGTGTATAACAATCTAAGTTCGATCTAATGGTTGAAAGATATTATCTTGAATCTAATCATGTTTTCATCTAACGGTGAATATTGAATGCTTTGTTACCAAGGTAACTTAAATTGAAAACCCTGATTTGAAAACTATATAAAGGAGAACTCTAGGAACTGGAAAACCTAATCCCCACATCTTATTTGTGATACTAGTTGAATAAGCTAGAGTTGATTCTCATTTAACCTTTGGCATTTCACGAAACCCTGTAGGTTAACGACTTAAAGACTTCATTGGGATTGTGAAGCTAGACCCAACTATTTTATATGTAGTTGCGTTTTCTGATCTTTCCCTGTTCTATCGTATTGAGTACTATCTTCTCTAAGATTTGCTCGAGTTTGATTCTCTGATAGGAAAGATAAGAAGTAGTCACAAACATCTTCGTCTTATCGTTTGTGATTCCACAATATCTTTTTTTCCTATCATACGATTAAGTTTATCGTGAGGTGATTGATAATACTAGGATGTTCTTCGGGAATATAAGTATGTTTTATCAATTGGTTCCTATGCACCTTGATTTATCAAAAGACATAACAAAACTCATATGTATTTTTGTAGGAGACTGATTTATCTATTCCAATAGACTTTTCTATGTGAGACAGATTTTTTTTATCAAGTCTTCGACTTTGGGTCGTAGCAACTCTTGGTTGTGGGTGAGATCAGCTAAGGGAATCAAGTGCGTAGAATCTTGCTGGGGTTCAAAGATGTAAGAAGCGCAATTGTACCTTGATCAGTGTGAGATTGATTAGGTCTCAACTATATTTCCATCTGAAGTTCATTGGTAGTAGACTAGTGTCTGTAGCGGCTTAATACAGTGTGGTGTTCAAAGATGGACTTGGTCCGGGGGTTTTTCTGCATTTGCGGTTTTCCTCGTTAACAAAATTCTGGTGTCTGTGTTATTTCTTTTCCTCATTATATTTTGTTATATAATTGAAATATCACAGGTTGTGCGTTGAACTGGTCAATTGGGAAATCCAACTTTTGGTTGTTGATTGAAATTGATTGATCCTTGAACATTGGTCTTTGGTACCGTTCAAGTTACTTCTCTTATATTCAATCGGACTCGCAAATTCCTATTTGTTGATTGAAGATTGAATTGAGAGATAGAGATATAAAACTCTTTGATATACTTTTCTCTAGATTGAGTCTGACTGTCTAGTTGATTCGTTTGAAAGTATATTGGAGTTCGTCTATTCAAATTTCCAAACGAAATATTAGGTGTGGTTGTTGTACCCCCCCGCTTTTTCAATTGGTATCGGAGTAGGAAAACACATTTAAGACCTCATAAGTTTGTGTTTTTATCGATCTGAATATGGACATAAGTGTTATTTCCATAAACATACCATCGGCCTTCGATGTCTCAAATTACTTGTGGTGGAAAATTGCTATGCGTGCCTTTCTTCAAGTGCGTGATTTTCAATCATGGTTTTATGTTATTAATGGATATAATACTCTGGTTGTTGTAGAAGGTGATGCAACTATTTCAAAGGATATTGGTGCATATGAACTTGCCGAGATTCTCTCTGCTAAGCAAAATTCTGACGGGTTAAATGCTATCATCCATGCCATTACCCCAGATATTCAGAACCATGTGACTATGTGCACTTTGTCTAAAGATGCGTGGGATATCTTAAAAACCATATTTGAAGGGAATACCTATGAAAAGGAAGTTAGGATTCAAAACCTAAATTCTGATTGAGAAAACCTTCGTATGGCAGATAAAGATTCATTTGATAATTTTAATCACAAAGTGTCTAAAATTGTTAACGCATCTTTTGCGTTGGGTAAGACTATTCCTGAAAAGGACATTGTGATGAAAATTTTAAGATCACTTCCATCTAGATATGATTCTAAGAAGCATACCATCATTGAAGGTAATAACCTTGCAACTATTTCCAGAAACACTCTAGTTGGGAAGTTAAAGATCTTTGATTATGAGCATACACCCAAATCCGGAAGGATGTTGCCTTCAAAACACAAAAGAATACTAAATTACTTGATAAGAGTAAAATTGTTTGCATCTCTGAAGATGATCTTACTGAGACTGATTCATCAAATAAAGATCTTGACAAGTCAGTCTCCTTGATCACAAGATAATTTAGAGATCTTATTTTGAAGAGAAATAAACGTCTCTCCATAGATAATCCTAGTTCATCAGTTAAACCTCATAATCATGTTCCTCCTAAAAATAGGGATATTGATGAAACTGATGACGAGGATATGCCACAGTGCTTTAAGTGTAAAGTTTTTGGTCATTTTGCAAATAAGTGTCCAAATCGTAAAAAATACACTTGGAACAAAGGTCTAGCTGCAACTCTTGATGAAATGTCTGATAACTATGATTCTAATGAAGACGAAAAGTCAAGTGTTGCACTTCTTTGTGAAAATATTGATTTTGATAATTGTTGTAATACACATATCAATCTTAATATTCTTTCAAAAGAAATCTCAACCGGTCTGGAAGAAAAAATGGATTTATCTGTTTCTACTGGAAACTCTTTTTCTAATTTTTCAGGTTCCACTATGTTTCTAGCTGCTTACACATCTCAAACATCTGAATCATCTTCCATTTGACACGCTCTTATTATTTTCTCAAAGGTCATGAACTTTCAAAGTGTTTCAAGTACAAACACAAAATGATATATGTCAAGAAACTTCAACGAAAAGAGAATCGATTAGCAAACAAGCTCAAACTTGTTTAAAAATCATCAGAGATATGTAAACGCATCTCTTCTTCAAAGAAGTTAGTTTCCAAAGAAAAGACTAGATCATTATAGAAAAAAAATATGGTCTAAACACTCTGAGAAACATGGCTCTATGAATTCCTTTCGAAAAGGTTATGGTGGACAGATTATTGTTCACCCCAGCACAACTTAATTGTGTTGGTTAGTGCATCTTGTCTCATGTGCCTGATCAAAATAGATAAGATTGTGCACACCTCAGGCTTTAGGTAAAAATAAAAGTGTTTTATTTTGTTTTTTCTCTTGTTAGTTTTGCTATGCATGTCTTGAATTCGTCATTCCTTTCATATCTAATTGATATTGAAAAGGATTTCCATGTTTAATAAATAAAAAAGGGTTATCCTCTTTAGGGTTGAGAGTTGTGCATTCATGAACTTGTGTGTTCAAAAGTTCTGTAACCCTACATTCTTTTTTTTTTCACTTGAAACTCTTTTTATCAAAAGACGGCTTGTTGATATCATCTTGTGATTTCCTCTCACAATTCCGTTCGTATGGATACTCCAAGCATTATGTCTTCTTACAGAAAAGATGTTAATATGATTGCTAAGCCATGAATCATGAATTAAAAAGATAAATCATCGTACCTCCAACTTTAAAAAGGTTAGGAAGGAATGTGAGGAAGCCAAGAGATGTTTCTTCAAATTCTCAGAAGTTTTCTTGTATTCTTGAAGAGTTGAAGGAAATAAGGAAGGAGATTTAGGAAATAAATGATATTGCTTTGAGAACTCTTGAAATTCATATGGCCCTGGTTCGGCATCAGTTCAAAAGGTTTGTTGGAATAGACTCCTTCCTTTATGAATCTTATGTTCCCATGGTTGTTGACGACAAGGAGTTCGGGGACTATACCGAATTTTTTAGACGTCTCAAAATCTAGGAAACTTCTTATAAGAATTTATTCTTGTGTTTTAAGAAGGATACCTAGGGTTTGGTGATGCGTGTCGTATGCGTCAAAAATAATTTCACTTCCTCACTTAACTAATATGAATATAGTATTCGATAAGAAAGAGTTCGTATCCACAGAGAGGCGATTGTTGTTATGCAATTTTTAGATTCTTAAGTAACCAAATAACCCAAGTTGTGTTTTTGTATTTATCAAAGTAATAATACTAAATAAAGCAAAGTAAATAGTTGGAATAATCAATAAGGAGAAGATATTGGTTAAGGGATAGTATCATTCATAAACATGTATTTTTCATCTATGATTAGAATTGGTATTTAATCTCTCAATTATCAAAAGTCCTAGGATATCTTGATCGCAAGAGTATCCCGTTTATTTCTTGATTTTATCACAAACAACATTAAAAGATGCTATCGTGAAATTTTCTTAAAAAGCAACCTAAAGTGTAAAAGCACAATTAGATTTAACTCCCTTAGAGAAATAAGTTCTATGAAATAAGACTAATCGATGCAAACAAACGTGTAAAAGCACTAATTCGTTTTAACAAAGGTTATGATTCATATGCGATTAAAAAGATGTATCACTACAAGTATTAACCACAAGATGCTACTAAAAATCAGGGACAAACAACTTTTACGTATTTAAAACCCTAATATAGCTATAGAGATGAAAACAAATCCAATTGATTCCGGACTCAACCAAACTAGCATTCAAATCATATGATAATAAAACAATGAATCATAAACGATAAAATTGAGACAAAACTAATTCATATAATCAAAGAACATGCTTGAAGAAATCAACTTTTTATCCCATAACCAATTATTGTATTTATCTACTCATATTCATGGAGTTCATCATCAAAATATTCAAAGGAAGACTATGAAACATAAAAGAAATCAAACCCTAGAAGTAGTTCTCTGCAAAAGCTCCAAGAATAGAATAAAAACATTGTATCCAAAATTGTGTAGAAAACTTCCTTTTTATAGCCTTTTTCTCCTCCCAAAAATAGGTTTTGTCTTCAAAGTCCATTAGTTGGAAATTCACCCATCCCACGATCAAGAGAAACCCATGTAGAAAATCTGTCCCAAAAGTGGTCGCCGGAAAACTGGGTTTTGGTCGGAGTCCGTCCCGCCACAATCCGATCACCGGAAAACTTTCTCCGATCACTTGAAGCATTGGAAGACGTCACCAGGAAAATGCCCGCTCCCAGAAGCTCAACTCCATTTCTCTGCAATTCAAACATTCACAAAATACCACCTAAACCAATTCCTTGTTCTTGCGAAAACGCACCCAAAAGCGTGGTCCGTAGCTCATATGTCCGGCCATCAATTCTTGCATCCGACTCATACCCCCCTCGCGATTCACTGAAATATTGCAATTCACACTTCAAACTCCCGAAACCGGCAACCCGAGGTAATACCACCGGCGCACCAATTATGCTCGTTTTTCGCACAGCTTTCATCAAGATCGAAATTCATTCCCTGCAGTTTCAAATCTTTTCATTCCACCAAAGATGCTCAAACCCAAATACCCTTCCACTTGCAATTTCATATTTTTTTCCAACCACAGACTCGCCAATGCACGAACACCTTCAACTCCACTTCACACAACACAGAACCATCAGTAGCAAAAGCATTTCCATTTTGCCTAACCTGCAACAGTTCCACCTGCGTCTTTGTATCCATGTATCTCCAGCCCTGTAGTTTAACTCCACTACCTTTATACAAGCTCCAACCATCCGATACATTCAATAACTCCACCACAGTATCACCCAGTCTCAATCTCTTCGAACTGCACCTTGCCTGAACCATTTGCATCTTCATATTCCATCGTAACCGCAGCTACACCCATCGATCATTTCTATTAATAGCTTCAACAACAACCATCACCTTTAGCTTCATTCCGAAAAAGTCAACTCTATGTGCTAGTAGACTTGTACATTTTCATAAGCCTCTACCACCTTTCCATATCTCAGAAGAAACAAAGACAAATGAAACATCCCATAACCACCAGCCTCGATGAACCCATCGCTGATCCATTTCCCTTGCGATCCCAACTCGCTTTCAACTCTCACTGCCATTAGGACAATCATCCCATTAGTCTCAACACCATCTAACCCATTGCTTGGGCCAACACAACATCACTCAATCTCATATCTCTCTCCTGCAACACATCCATATCTCCATCATAATGCTAGCATATTCCCTGACTTGCATAGCTACTCCTCAACCACCAGTCTGACACTATAGTACCACCAAACTCATTATCACTAGCTCTTCCATGACTGTTGTCCTATGATATGCTGGAACTTTAAATACCAATACACCATTGCAGCAACATCTCCTGATTAACAGCTCAACAGCAGCATCATGAGCATCACTCTCTGTGATACCCATTCATCTGCAGCTTATTGCCACATCGCAACTGTGCATCCAACTTCCAGCAGTTCTAGATCCTTCTCATATTATCACCCACCAGATGCAGCTGCAACACCCCATGGCCTCATTCAAGCATTTAATCAAACATTCAGTGTGCGTCTTGCTGTTGATACAGAGACAAATTCTATGTTGAATTCTATCAGTTCTATCTTCTTCCCTGCAATCCGCACGGTAACCCATGTTTCTAAACACATTCAAAGCTCTAAACCATTGTCAATCACGGCCAATGAGCCATAATTCCAATGGAAGAGAAATCCCTGAGCATCAATAGTTGTTTCTACTCAACATCTGCAGCTTTAATAATTCCATTACAGTTCTAGCCCGTCACTACCTGTAGTTGTACCAACTCCATCTTTTCAACCAACAAACCACTACAGATTCATCGAACCATGAGACCCAATTCATCTTCCCTACATAACACCAACACAGAATTAACAAAACCCATTTTCACTGCATTCGAATTCATCCACAATAAAACCCCAAATTTCAGTAATTCAATTGACTGACTCCATATCCAGTTCTTCTTTTCTGTGAATAAAATGAAGCCGCCATCTCTCTCACACAACGCTGAAATATAGATGGACTGCAGTGAAGAATGAAATTCCCGATCTAGTTTAGGGGCATGTAATGAACAAAATTACTATAGTCGGCAACAATTGGATAAGGGCCACCTAAGCAATCCTTTCTAATGTCAGTTTTAGGGGACTGGCAAGCTTTATCGATATCACCTTGGATCTTCTGTATGTTTGGTTTACTCATGATTTTCTCGTATGACGTTGGAGTGACCTCATTCTTTCGCCGATGGCTTCACCTTTCCGTTCTCATCATCATGATGAAAAGAAATCCAAGATTTGAACAAGTTCCACTTCTTTTTGCTTGAATGACTCCAAAGTACCTAAATAACTCAAAAGCACATATAAGATACATAATTTACATGAAAACTCGCAAAGAAAGCATAAATACTAAATATAAAATTAGGTGTTTATCACACCTATCATTTGGAAATAGCCATTATTGTGAGTACACATAGTTATTGCCAACGATTTTCATCTTGCAATGTTTTTAGATTTATTTGCTTAAATTCTAAAGTTTATTTGGAAGATGATTTTTGCAGTATTAATCTTTATGGCTTTATATATTTCAAATTGTTATGGGATATTTTGTTTACGTTCGTGAACCTTGACTTTCCCATATTTGTTCAAAATCTAACTCTATTATATATCTGTATGAAAGTATTGATAAAAGATAGAATGAACTTTGACTACAAAAGTTAAGCCTATTATGTCATTATTGATGGAAGATAGGATGAACTTTTGTTTACAAATATTAAGTCCATTATATGTCATTGTGCAAATCGTGATGACAAATATAATGAATCTTTGATTATTCCGCAGTATTGGTCTTTCCCTGATCCACATCTTTGTGTATGTATTGTGTTGCTCTGTAAGTTCTCTTATGTTGAGCATGACCAATTGAATTGATCATTTTCCTTGTGTTTAATTCAATTGAGATTTTTGGATAAAAATTCATGATTCATGTGATTTGTTAATGTCCAATGAAATCCTAAGGTCGCTCTTGTTGTTCTTTCGGGAATTAATGACATTTTATGGGGGAGAGTTTTTAATTGAACTTGTGATTAATTGCCAAATCTTTGTGGGGAGTGCGGCTGTGGAATATTGTTGGGGTTATCTTTATATCTTTATAAACTCCTTGATGAATGCATTTAGTTTCGGCTATATGATTGCATCTAAACAAGTTGATATGTTGTTCTCTTTTGGTCATGAAGAATCTCTATGAAAATTTCATGAGGATCCCACTAGTTTTCGTACCTTTGCCAATTTATATTGACAAAAAGTGGGAGAATTAATATGTAGTGCACACTACAAATATATATATATATATGGTTTACGGATGATTATGTAAGGGGGAGTGGTTTTCATATTGAGATGAAGTATTGACTAATGGGGAATGATTCATATCACCATAATATTGTTGTAAAAGTTGTGACACAATTGAAATTTGATATTGTATAACAATGATTAAGATCAACTATTTTCTCACTGTTATAGCTACGGATCTTCAACAACGATGATGCTGAGTTGAATACATTTGGAATCACTAGGATACTTAGAAGTGACGAAGATTTTGAGTATTGTTGAAGAACCAAGGAGATCAAGCATTTGGATGAGAAGCTACACAGTTTATTTATTTGGTAATCCATATGTATTGATAGTTTTGTCACTATAATTGAGAAAGGGGGAGATTCTTAGAGCACTGCTCAGTCGAACTCGCAAGCGTTGATATCTCAAGCTTGTTTGTCAATGTTGGTGATCAAAACTATAAGTCTTGATTTCTAGTCTACTTATAGTGATGTCTCGAACTAGGATAGATTGTGTAGTTGAGGATTAAACTTCATGGCGTTCATCAAGTAAAGATGGAGAACTACTAAGGAGAGCTTGTGGAACTTCATCAACAAAAGTTATGTGGAGACTGAAACTCATATATCACTTGGAAAGTATATTTCAATTTTATCTCCTATATTGAGGCAAAAGTCGTATTACGATAGTTTTCAATTATATACATTTGAGATTTCGAGCTGAGATTTACTCGCTTACATATTTCTCGAAATATGTGTTGGTAAGATAACTCTATTATATGTCGGTATGAAAGTATTGATAAAAGATAGAATGAACTTTTGACTACAAAAGTTACGCCTATTATGTCATTATTGATGGAAGATAGGGTGAACTTTTGTTTACAAAGATTAAGTCTATTATATGTCATTGTGCAAATGGTGAGGAAAAATATAATGAATCTTTGATTATTCCTCAGTATTGGTCTTTCCCTGATCCACATCTTTGTGTATGTACTGTGTTTCTTTGTAAGTTCTCTCATGTTGAGCATGACCAATTGAATTGATCATTTTCCTTGTGGTTAATTCAATTGACATTTTTGGATACAAATTCATGATTCATGTGATTTGTTAGTGTCTAAAGAAATCCTTCTTTTCTTATAAAAGTAAGGTCGCTCTTGTTGTTCTTTTGGGAATGACATTTTATGGGGGAGAGTTCTTAATTGAACTTGTGCTTAATTTCCAAATTTTTGTGGGGAGTGCGGATGTGGAATATTTTAGGGGTTATCTTGTATCTTTATAAACTCCTTGATGAATGAATTTAGTTTCGGCTATATGATTGCATCTAAACAAGTTTATATGTTGTTCTCTTTTGGTCATGAAGTATCTCTATGAAAATTTCATGAGGATCCCACTAGTTTTCGTACCTTTTCCAATTTATATTGATAAAAAGGGGGAGAATTAATGTATAGTGCACACTATATATATATATATATGGTTTACGGATCATCATGTAAGGGGGAGTGGTTTTCATATTGAGATGAAGTATTGACTAAGGGGGAATGATACATATCACCATAATATTGTTGTCGAACTTGTGATACAATTGAACTTTGATATTGTATAACAATGATTGATAGCAATTATTTTCTCATTGTTATAGCTATGAATCTTCAACAATGATGATACTGAGTTGAACACATTTGGAATTATTGGAATACTTAGAAGTGACGAAGATTTAGAGTAATGTTGAGGGATCTATTTCTATTTTATCTCCTATATTGAGATAAAAGTCGTATTACGATAGTTTTCGATTATACATATTTGGGATTGTTAGAGCATTGCTCGGTTGAACCCACCAAGCGTTGGTATGTCAAGTTTGGTTGTTATATTTTAGTGAACCAAAACTCATTTAAGAGTCTCTTGATTTAAATGTACTAGAGTCAACTTCGTATAGGTTAGCTTGAAAGTATTAGGGTGAGACATTGAAAGTATTGTGAAGACTTTAAGAAGTGAAGAAGTACGGATCTACAACGATAACAACATCCTTCCACTTGAGGTTAGTGATATTTGACTTGAACTGTTTCATTCCCCAACGTATCTTTCAAGTCGTGCATAATGAAAACATAAAACTGATGTTGATGGTGGTTTTTAGCTTAGGGTTAAAATCGTAAAACACTAAACCCTAGCATACAATGACATCACAACATTTAAGTGATAAAGCATTTACTAGGCGCATTTATTGAAAAGTTTTTAATGTGTCTCTAAATAATTACCGGGGTATCTTTTTCAAATTAGGGTTACGACAAGCCAAACCCTAATTCCCACGTGTGCCAATGGAAAATCATGCTAGCCACACCAACCGCGCCAAGGTCTCCTCACGGCCTTTGGCCCAAAACCCTAGCTTGGTCACGCACCTGGCCAAGCTAGCCGCGCCATGCCAAACACATCTCTCCATGGCCCCTCATGCCGCGCCACCATGCTGGCATTCCCCTCGCGACTACTAAAGTGAAGGAGTGCAACAATCAACGGTTCCCTTCAATCCCAGGAAAAAATCATGGCCGCCTAAGGTCTCCTCACGACTTTGGATCAAAACCCTAGCTTGGTCACGCACCTAGCCCAATCTATCCATGCCATACGCTCATGGAAAACCCTTGGCCCCACACGCCAAGTCAAACCGAACCTAGCCCAAGCTAGTCGCGTCATGCCAAATGCACACTGCCTTGGCCCGAGCTATGCTAGTCACACCATGCCAAGCCAGACACCCTTGCCTTGGCCCTAGCCACGCCATTCACCCATGGAAAATCCTTGGCCCCACGTGCCCAAACCATGCCAAGGTATTCCATGCCAACCTAATTGCGCCAAGGCATGACATGTTAGCCTGTCCATGCCGCCATCCCTCCTGAATTCTTCTTCAATTTTGCTTTCAGGATTTTTTCTCCTCCCGAACGAGTTCAAAACCTAAATATCCTCTCGAATGGAGATAGGAAATTCTTTTCCGGTTGATTTGAGGGGCGGACTATCAAAATCCGAGTCCGTACTAGAATTCTACAACGATTCTAGTAAAGGGTGCTAATTAGGGTTTCTAAAACAAAGGCGTGCGGCCATCAACGGCTACCCTTTAATCCCAGGAGAAAATCCTAGCCGTCTAAAGTCACCTTACAACTTTTGGCCCAAAAACCTAAGTTTGGCCACGCCAAACCATGACATGCCAACGGCATGCCGACCTAGTCGCGCCACCACATTGGCCCTCACTACCAAAACGAAGGCGTGCAACGATCAACGGTTTCCCCTCCTCTCAAGATGCAAAATATCGACCGTCGAAGGTCACCAAGCTAGAAATTTTCCCGAGCCTGACTTGCCAAGGCACAACAACATGCTACATGTTTTCCAAAAACATTCGAGACATCAACACAAACTGGGGGATCCTTTTTGGGTATTGGTTTGGAGGTTTACAGCGTGTGGCGTACACTACGCCCTTCATAAAGAAGTGTCATAAGGTTAAGGAGGCTAGTAAATACGGGAAGTTATGTGGGAAACGTTCATGATATGTGTTGTAAACCGAAAAGGAATTCGCCAGGCGTTATTGGGGCTGTTCTTTATTGCATATCTTATGAACGACCAATATGTATGATTAGTATAACCGCTCATGACTTGTTTGTGTTCTTTGTAAAACTATTCACATGAGGCCTGACTTATGTATTGGTATGACTTTTATTAGTGAAACCGATCTTAAGTAATCACCTGGGGTATAATCGGGTTGTATGTGTCTAAACTTATTACTGGGAAGAGGGTAACCGATCCTAGTAAGAGGTGTAGTGCATCACAAGGGGAACCGATCCTTGTATGAGGTGCAACAAGGTTTATGGAAGAAAGGGGAACCGATCCTATGAACATGTGCAACATGTTTTTGGGAAGGGGAACCGATCCTATGGACATGTGCAATGCATATAAGTTAGATACCAAATATACGTGGGGAATCGATCTTAGTACCTAGTCAGCCATATCTTTGGTAAGATAGAGTAACTATGCACATTACTCACATAGAGGTAGAACCGAAACTTGTTTTGAAAGAACCATAAACCAATGAGTTGTGATTGAGTGGTACTTGATCAATCACGTAGTTCTTGAAAGTCAGATGAACCAATTATAAACTTGTTTGGAAGTGTGGTAAATCTGTTTCAAGTGAGAAAGCATGGAAAAGACTTGGAAGAGTAAGATGTCGATACTCTTTGAACACGGTGCATTAATGCTTATTCTATTTTGTTCAAAGATATTCCTTAACGGCTAAGAAGGAAGTAAATCCCAAGATCGAATTTAAATAAGTTAAGAATCTTTTTAATTAATTAAGGGTTTTTAATTATATATGGAAAATAAGAATTAGTAATGTGCATTTACTAGTTAAAGATTTTCCAAGGAGATTTCGATCATATTTTTGGACAGTGCATTCACATGAATTATGAAAACCGAATTTGTGTTAATATGGAAAAATATCTTGAGTATATTTTCGGTTTTGAAAATTCCTTGGTGTCCAAACTTCCTTGTCTATACATGCTTTGAGTTTGCATTTCTAGCAAACTAATCCTACGTAACATTAGACTTACTCTTTTGTATTTGTTATTGGTGAAGCCGCCTATTGGAGAGAAGAGTAATCTAATTAGGTGAAATCTCTTATGGCCGCTCAATTTAAAGTCTTCTTTGGGATTGAGAAGATCTAGCGTGACCCGTTGGTGGGAAACTAGATATTGTAGTTTATCTTTAGTTTTCGTATTGATTTGATTAACTAACGGTGGTTGAACTTTGATTGCACCTAGTTTGTTTATGCTTGAGAATCTTCTCTTCTGATATAAGATTCACTCAAACTAGTTCAAGGTTTCTAAAGGGATCTTTAGACTGTTGTTAGATCTAAAGACGATCTTGTGATAATCCATTGTTAACAGAATCCTTCATGTGTGTGATTGATCACAAGAGATTCAACTGATTGTGTGCAGGTGTTTATTGAAGATCTAAGAATATTTGAAGACAAAGAAGATATTGAAGATTTATGACTTGGTTTTTTATAATCTTTGGTGTGCACAATACTTGTTTGGGAAAAAGAGGATCCGACTATAATTGATTTATCCTTTTGGGTATTTTGAGAGAATAGTTGAGGAAGATCGGTATCAATACGATTCCTTGTGATTAAAGGTATTGATTGGCTTAATATTAACAATTGCCTTTGGGTGATTGAACATAAGATAGATCTTGGAACCTGGCAAAGGAGTTTATGTTAAGATAAACAAGGGAACCTTTGCGCAACTCATATCACTTAGGTGAACTATAGGTTTAGTTGCTTGGTCTCAACTATACGAAGTTGTCTTATTTTGTATAGCGGCTTAATCCTGAGAGTATTCGATTCTGGACTAGGTCCCGGGGTTTTTTTTGCATTTGCGGCTTCCTCGTTAACAAAATCTTGTTGTGTTATTTACTTTATATTTTCGCATTATAATTGATGTTATTATAATTAAAGTAAATTGCACAAACGTTAATTCCTATTTACTTGATACGTGAATCCTATTGAGTTTGGTTAAGTCCGAACCTTTGTATCAAGTAAACACACTTTGTTGTTGTATTGTCTCGATCTAGTATCCATAGGCGATCACATAAAGTGTGCACCGATTTGTTGTATTGTCTCGAATCAGTCCATAGACAATCACTTTTGGGGAAAGGACTTATAGGAAGGAAAAGTTATAGCTTGAGGTATATTTGGGGTACCCTCGCCTTTTCATAGATTTCGAGATGAGATTTACTCACTTACATATTTCTCGAAATATGTGTTGGTAAGCTTTCGCTTCAACCAAGTTCATCTTATATTCTTGACGAAAGTAAAAATATGATCATGTGAAAATCACCGGGTAACATCTTACATGGTTTGAGTGATACAATCATTTGGTGTAGACTTGGAATATTTCGTTATGATTATTACAATAACTTGAAAATTCCTTTGATGCTAATAGTGTGTGAAACCAGCTATTGTCATCCTCTAAGAAAGTTTCAATGATTGAATAGAGTTTAGAACTATTGGATTATGAAAATAGTATGCATTCTTGCATGTATGTGATCCATGACCGGAACTATAGTATGCATACCCATATGCATACTTTTAGTTGTGAAATTTCGTGTACCAAGTACACATACCGGTATGCATACTTGCGCAAGGTATAGGCCCGGGAATTTCTGCTCGGTTTTGGAAGTGTACTAAGGTATGCATACCCGTTCGCATACTGACGAACCCGAACTCAGACAGACTACTTAAGTATGCGTACCCGTCTGCATACTTGAGTAACTAAAGTTTTAAAATTGGTTTGTTCATGAACTAATACATTTATATATTAAGAAACGTATTCTCTGCAAACCGCGGCTATAATGTTCATGAATGTATTCGAGTGAATCAAACCGATTTCGCTTCAATTGTGTTCTTGTATACTTCTATGAGAATATAGCAATTGAATAACTCTTTAACTAGTTTCATTGGAGTCATTTGAACTAGTTACGGTTTAGATGAATAAGGTCGATATGAGAGTGTTCATATAGATAACCTCGGTTAACTACTGTTGAGCCAACATGGGGTACATGTTTAGGTACGTTTACTTAAACCTAAATGAAGGTACATTTCATTTGTGTATAACAAGCTAAGTTTGATCTAACGGTTGAAAGATATTAGCTTGAATCTAATTAGGTTTTCATCTAACGGTGAATATTGATTGCTTTGTTACCAAGGTAATTTATATTGCAAACCCTAATTTGAAAACTATATAAAGGAGAACTATAGCAACTGGGAAACCTAATCCTCACACCTCATGTGTGATACTAGTTGTATAAGCTAGAGTCGATTCTCCTTTAACCTTAGGTTTTTCACGAAACCCTGTAGGTTAATGACTTAAACACTTCATTGGGATTGTGAAGCCATACCCTACTATTTTCTCTATAGTTGCATATTCTGATCTTGCCACGTTCTATCGTATTGTGTATTATATTCTCTAATATTTTCTCGAGATTTATTCTCCGATAGGCAAGATAAAAAGTAGTCACAAACATCTCCGTCCCATCATTTGTGATTCCACAATATCTTGTTTCCCTACCACACGATTAAGATTATTGTGAGGTGATTGATAATACTAGGATGTTCTTCGGGAATATAAGTCTGGTTTATCAATTAGTTCCTCTGCACCTTGATTTATCAAAAGGAGGATCAAAACTCATGTGTTCCTGTGGGAGACAGATTTATCTATTCTAATAGACTTTTCTATGTGAGACATATTTGTTTATCAAGTCTTCGACTTTGGGTCGTAGAAACTCTTGGTTGTGGGTGAGATCATCTAAGGAAATCAAGTGCGTAGAATCCTGTTGGGGTTCAGAGACTTAAGGAGCGCAACTTTTCCTTGATCAGTGTGAGATTGATTAGGGCTCAACTACATTCAAGTCTGAATTTCATTGGTAGTAGACTAGTGTCTGTAGTGGATTAATAAAGTGTGGTGTTCAAAGATGGACAAGGTCCCATGGTTTTCTGCATTTGTGGTTTTCCTCGCTAACAAAATTATGGTATCTGTGTTATTTCTTTTCCGTATTATATTTTGTTATATAATTAAAATATCACAGGTTGTGCATTGAATTGATCAATTGGGAAATCCAACCTTTAGTTGCTGATTGAAATTTATTGATCCTTGAACGTTGGTCTTTGGTATCGTTGAAGTTACTTCTCTTATATTCAATCGGGCTAGAAAATTCCTATTTGCTGATTGCAGATTGAATTGAGAGATAGAGATATAAAACTCTTTTATATACTTTTCTCTAGATTGAGTCTGGTTGTTTAGTTGATTCTCTTGAAAGTATATTGGAGTTTTTCCTGTTCAGATTGCCTAACGAAATTTTCGGTGTGGTTGTCGTACCCCCGCCTTTTCACGACATATCAACTAATGATGGGGAAAATATTCGCAAAATGGGTATATACAACGTTGGAAGTCCACGTAGATGACATGCTAGTAAAGAGAAAAAAAAAGCAGTTGATCATGTTGAAAACTTAAAAGAAATATTCGAACAAATGAGGCCATTTAATATGAAGATAAATCCGGCAAAATGCACTTTTGGAGTAGTATCAGGAAAGTTCTTGGGCTATATTGTATCAAAAGAAGGAGTAGAAGTTGACCCAGAGAAAGTGCAGGCATTACGCGACATGCCACCGCCCGCAACAGTAAAAGATATGCAAAAGGTGAATGGGATGCTTGCTTCATTAGTGTGATTCATTTCGCGCTCCTCGGATAAATGCAAACATTTTTTCAACATCCTAAAAAATGGGAAGAAATTCGAATGGAATCCTGACTGTGAACATGCATTGCAGAGCATTAAGGATTATTTGGCGAATCTATCTATTTTGCAAAAACTTGAACCGGGGGAGAAACTACTAATATACCTTGTTTCAACACCATATACTTTGAGCGCGGTACTAATTCGCATAGGTGAAGGAGTGGAGAAACCAATTTATTACATAAGAAAAACTTACAGCTCCGCTTTATGAAATTACATAAAGATTGAAAAGCTTATTCTGGCACTGGTTTATGCAACAAAAAAGCTTCGCACTTACTTTCAAGCGCACAAAATAAGGGTACTAACAAGAATTTCAAGTGAGTCTGTGCTAAATAATTCAAAAAGAGTGGGAAGAGTGGAAAGGTGGAATGCATAAATAGAACAATTGGAGTGAAGTATGGAATCTTTTCTTCACCGAAGTCACAGATTATCGTAGATTTCTTGGCTGAATTTCCCTAGGAAGAAGACGAGGATATGGAAGAAATGATGGACATCGATGAGGAGCATGGGAATCCTAAAGACCTACTGACGGAGTGCAATCCAAAAAGGTGGGAGATATTAGTAGACGGATATGCAAATGGTGAAGGAATAGGAATAGGGATCGTTTCATTTCTCCCTTAGAAGCAAGAATGGTGTATTCATTCAAACTGGAATTCGCGTATACAAGCAATGAAATAGAATATGAAGCGTTCGTGCATGTATTAAGACTAGCCCTCAAGATGAAACTAGAAGATATAAGGATAACTAGTGATTCACAACTTGTAATCCATCAAATACAAGGCTTGTATAGAACAAATGAACTATCTCTTCAAAAGTATAAACAACTTGTCAAAGAACTTTCCTCCAAAATACCTAAAATATCCTGGAGACATATTTGCAGAAAAGAGAACCGATTTGTGTATGTGTTAGCATTTATCTCCTCCATGATGGTAGATCCTATAGCCATATACGTGAAGATAGAGACGTTATCAATTCGTTCCATCAATAATGAAGAAGTGGATACATATGTGATGGTCCTAGAAAACCAAGAAGAAAAGCAGGTAGAAGAAAGACCAGATTGGAGAGTGCCAATTCATCAATATTTAGAAAAAGGATAACTACTGAGAAACAGGTTAGAGGCGCATAAGGTCAAGAGTAAAGCCACAAATTATGAATTGAGAGATGAAATTTTATACCGAAGATCATTCCTTGGACCCTCACTAAGATTCCTAACGCAAGAAGGGGGGATGGAGATATTAAAATCCATACGTCGGGAATCATAGCGGGGCGACATCATTAGCACATAAAACTAAATGGAAAGGATATTTTTTTCCATACATGCATGAAGACTCAAAAGAAGTACCAAGGCGATGTGAGGAGTGCCAGCGTCATGGAAAAAGAATACATTCCCCAGGAAAAACATTGAGTTCGACAACAAGCGTGTGGCCATTTGCAAAGTGGGGCATGAACATTGTAGGACCATTTATACCAAGAACCAGACAAAGAAGATACTTAATTATCATGACCAACTACTTCACAAAATGGGTGGAGGCAAAAGCGACTCAGCATATTAGAGACTGCGACATATTCACATTCATATTTGAAAACATCATTTGTAGGTTTGGAGTACCAGTGCAAATAGTCTCAGAAAATGGAAAATAATTCGAAGGAGAAAACATCGAGATTTTGTTTAATGCATTCAAGATTCAAAGGGGCAAATAACCTCCTATGTATCCTCAAAGCAATGGATAGGAAGAGGCAATAAGGGATGGTGTGAACGAGTTCATAACGCTTTATGGGCCTATCGAACCACAAGAAGAGAAGCGACCGGAATGTCACCATTCTGCTTGGGATACGAGATGAAAGCAGTATTTCCAACAGAGATGATCATACCTACAACGAGAAGGGAAGCGTGGGAAAAGAAAATGAACATAGAATTGATCTTGGAAAAGGTAGATGACTTGGAAGAAAATAGGGAAATTGCGTTGCAACACATGAAGAACTATCACAAAAGGTTGGCACGCTAATATAACAAAAAAAGTCAAAGAAAGGGAGTTCCATCCTAGTAACCTAGTACTGCGAAAAATACCGCCTAACCAGAGAGGAGGAGATGAAAAATTAGAAAAGACATGGGATGGACCATATATTATAAAAAGGGTTGTCTGAAATGGGATATACCAACTAATGGATAGTAAATGGTGAGATGTAGGGAGAAAACTTGATCACCAAGAAGTATTATCCTTAGGCGAGGAAATGAAGAAGAGTTTATCCTTAGAAGAACCAATAATGTTATGAGCGAGTAAAATAAAAGAAGTAAGATTGAAATAATGTAATGAATAGAGATATAAATTCAAAATGAAAATTTTATTTTTCATACATACTTCAGATAAATACAAGTAAAAGAAAAAGGCAAACATAGGACCTTATGCTAAGACCTCAATAAGAGGCAATATACATTAAAACCTCTAAATAGGGAGGCTATGAATCCAACTATGGCATGCACCCTAGTTTGCATAAATGCAAGAGGCAAAATAAATAAGACCTAATGAGAATCATAATTGGGGAAAACCTAGTAATGCATGGCCCAGGGGAAAGACATACCAACCCTGAAATCTGAGCCATGAAAAAATTGGGGCGAAACAAAAGCCTATCCGGAAGAGACTCCTGAGCCAAAAACTCGGGGAAATAAGTTCTCTCCTAAGGAGTGTAGAAACTCGATCAGGGCGCCTGGGTATACGGTTGATATAAGCGTGCCTGGGGCGTCTGGATCGTTTCCATTCATCCTTAGAAAGTCCTGGCTATGATACACTCGGTTCCCAAGAAACCCCAACTAGGATGTGGTCTCGTAACCATAAGGCAGGGGGATAAGAGGCCACGAAAATAACTGATTATTGGCATCACCGGATAGGAAGAGCCAAACCTAACCCATTAGGGGTAAGCTTCCTTAAAGGGGCAATGAGGGGGAATATAAGGACGACACCCTCCATTAGGGAGATGAATTGTGTCAAAGACGGCAATGTTATGGGGATTTTACTCAAGGGATTACATAATCCTATCACATTGTCGCGTAAACATATCCTGCAGAGGCAATAATACGAAAAGATGATAAGGAGAGATCAATGGACAACTACTTGAAAGAGTAATGGTCGCCCGCGATTTCATTTCCCAACCACAAATAATACCCTTGGCCAAGAATCACTACACCAAAAACAGGATTTTCTCACAGTGTAACATGTCACAGTATATTTTTCAGTCACTGATACACCTGTGATAAGTCCGCAACAATTATAACTGTTGCTAAATTTTGTAATCGTGATAATGAATCTGAATATTTAACTTTTTTACTAGTCACAATTATATTTGTTGACAATTATCCAGAAAATCACAATTATAATCTGAAATGATGTTTCCACCCAAAAATTCCACCACATCTAAAACATCCCCGAATTAATCACTCTTACAATTTTGGTTGTCACTACTTTCGCAACAGTTATACAAAATAACAAATTTATTTAATTTCTAAATATCAAAATTTACTTTTATTTTATTTTTTAATTTTCTTAATAATAGAAAAAAGGATCAAGACCAAGTCAACAAGTCATGACTTTGTACGACATTTGACTTGGACAAATACCAACCTTTTCTCTCGATTTTCTCGATAAAACCACAACAAAAATATCTGCTTCTTCCGAAGACTGTGAAAATAACCAAACTACCCTTATCGGAATAAGTTCAATAAAAATTTCGAAGACTGTGAAAATGACCATATTACCCTTATTGGACATAAGTGCAATAAATATTATGGAGACTGTGAAAATTACCATGCTACCCTTATCGGTAATAAGTAAAGTAAATACTTTGAAAATGACCATATTACCCTTATTGGAAATTATGATATATTTCATCTTCAGATCATCCGGACGGGAAACTCGGGTCTAACTCTAGTAATCTCTGAACCTGTGATGTTCAATTCTGATATATTTCATCTTCAGATCATCCGGACGAGAAACTAAGGTCTAACTCTAGTAATCTTTGAACCCATGATGTTCAATTCTGATATATTTTGTCTTCAGATCATCCGGACGAGAAACTTAGGTCTAACTATAGTAATCTTTGAACCTGGGATGTTCAATTCTAATTTATTTCGTCTTTAGACGAGAAACTTAGGTCTAACTCTAGTAATCTTTGAACCCGCAATGTTCAATTATGATATATTTCGTCTTCAAATTATCCAAACGAGAAACTTGCATCTAAATCTAGTAATCTTTGAACTCGTGATGTTCAATTCTGATATATTTCGTCTTCAGATCATCCAGATGAGAAACTCTGGTCGAACTCTAGTAATCTTTGAACCCGTGATGTTCAATTCTGATATATTTCATTTTCAGATCATCCGGACGAGAATTAGGTCTAACTCTAGTAATCTTTGAACCCGTGACGTTCAATTCTAATATATTTCGTCTTCAGTTCATCCGGACGAGAAACTCGGGTCCAGATCTAGTAATCTTTGAACATGGGATGTTCAATTATGATACATTTCGTCTTAAGATCATCCGGACGAGAAACTCTGGTCTAACTATAGTAATCTTTGAACCCGTGATGTCCAATTCTGATCTTCTAATCATCCGGATTAGAAACTCGATTCCAGCTCTAGTAATCTTAGAACATGGGATGTTCAATTCTGATATATTTCGTCTTCAGATCATCTGGACAAGAAACTCTGGTTTAACTCTAGTAATCTTTGAACCTGTGATGTTCAATTCTAATATATTTCGTTTTCAGATCATCCGGAAGAAAAACTCTGGTTAACTCTAGTAATCTTTGAACCCGTGATATTCAATTCTAATATATTTCGTTTTCAGTTCATCTGGAAGAGAAACTTGGGTCCAACTCTAGTAATCTTTGAACCTGGGATGTTCAATTCTGATATATTTTTTCCTCAGATCATCCGGACGAGAAACTTAGGACCAACTCTAGTAATCTTTGAACCCATGATGTTCAATACTGATATATTTCGTCTTCAGATCATCCGGACGAGAAAATCTGGTCTAACTCTAGTAATCTTTGAACCCGTGATGTTCAATTCTGATATATTTCGTCTTCATATCATCCGGATGGGAAACTCGGGTCTAACTCTAGTAAGCCTGGAACCCATGATGTTCAATTCTAATATATTTCGTCTTCAGATCATCCGGACGAGAAACTTAGGTCTAACTATAGTAATCTTTGAACCTCGAATGTTCAATTCTGATATATATTTCGTCTTCAGACGAGAAACTTAGGTCTAACTCTAGTAATCTTTGAACCCGTGATGTTGAATTCTGATGTATTTCGTCTTCAGATCATACAGACGGGAAACTCAGGTCTAACTCTAGTAATCTTTGAACTCGTGATATTCAATACTGATATATTTCGTCTTCAGATCATCCAGACGAGAAACTCTGGTCTAACTCTAGTAATCTTGGAACCTGTGATGTTCAATTCTGATATATTTCGTCTTCAGATCATCTGGACGAGAAACTTAGGTCTAACTCTAGTAATCTTTGAACCCGTGATGTTCAATTATGATCTATTTCGTCTTCATTTCATCCAGACGAGAAACTCGGGTCCAGCACTAGTAATCTTTGAACCTGGGATGTTTAATTCTGATACATTTCGTCTTCAGATCATCCGAATGAGAAACTCTGGTCTAACTATAGTAATCTTTGAACCCGTGATGTTCAATTCTGATATATTTCGTCTTCAGATCATCCGGACGAGAAACTCGGTTCCAGCTCTAGTAATCTTAGAACTTGGGATGTTCAATTCTGATATATTTCGTATTCAGATCATCCGGACGAGAAACTATGGTTTAACTCTAGTAATCTTTGAACTTGTGATGTTCAATTCTGATATATTTCTTTTTCAGATCATCCGGGCGAAAAACTCTGGTCTAACTCTAGTAATCTTTGAACCCGTGATGTTCAATTCTGATATATTTCGTTTTCAGTTCACCCGGAAGAGAAACTCGGGTCCAACTCTAGTAATCTTTGAACCTGGGATGTTCAATTCTGATATATTTCGTCTTCAGATCATCCGGACGAGAAACTTAGGTCTAACTCTAGTAATCTTTGAACCCATGATGTTCAATTCTGATATATATTTCATCTTCAGATCATCCGGACGAGAAACTCGGGTCTAACTCTAGTAATCTTTGAACCCGTGATGTTCAATTCTGATATATTTCGTCTTCTTATTATCCGGATGGGAAAATCGGGTCTAACTCTAGTAATCTTTGAACCCGTGATGTTCAATTCTGATATATTTCGTCTTCAGATCATCCGGACGAGAAACTTAGGTCTAACTCTAGTAATCTTTGAACCTGGGATGTTCAATTCTGATATATTTCATCTTCAGATCATCCGGATGAGAAACTCGGGACCATCTCTAGTAATCTTTGAACCTGGGATGTTCAATTCTGATATATTTCGTATTCAGATCATCCGGACGAGAAACACTGGTCTAACTCTAGTAATCTTTGAACCTGTGATGTTCAATTTTGATATATTTCGTCTTCAGATCATTCGGACGAGAAACTCGGGTCTAACTCTAGTAATCTTTGAACCTGTGATGTTCAATTCTCGATATATTTCGTCTTCAGATCATCCTGGACGAAAACTCAGGTCCAACTCTAGTAATCTTTGAACCCGTGATGTTCAATTCTTATATATTTCGTCTTCAGATCATCCTGACGAAAACTCAGGTCCAACTCTAGTAATCTTTGAACCCGTGATGTTCAATTCTTATATATTTCGTCTTCAGATCATCCAGATGAGAAACTATGGTCTAACTCTAGTAATCTTTGAACCCGTGATGTTCAATTCTGATATATTTCGTCTTCAGATCATCCAGACGAAACTTAGGTCTAACTCTAGTAATCTTTGAACCCGATGTTCAATTTTGATATATTTCGTCTTCAGATCATCCACTTAGAGAAACTTAGGTCTAACTCTAGTAATCTTTGAACCGTGATGTTCAATTCGATATATTTCGTCTTCAGATCATCCGACGAGAAAACTTAGGTCTAACTCTAGTAATCTTTGAACCCGTGATGTTCAATTATGATATATTTCGTCTTCAGATCATCCAGACGAGAAACTCGTGCCTAACTCTAGTAATCTTTGAACCCGTGATGTTCAATTATGATATATTTCGTCTTCAGATCATCCATACGGGAAACTCGGGTCTAACTATAGTAATCTTTGAACCCGTGATGTTCAATTATGATATATTTCATCTTCAGATCATCCAGATGAGAAACTCATGTCTAACTCTAGTAATCTTTGAACCTGTGATGTTCAATTCTGATATATTTCGTCTTCAGATCATCCGGACGGGAAACTCTGGTCTAACTCTAGTAATCTTTGAACCTGGGATGTTCAATTCTGATATATTTCTTCTTCAGATCATCCGGACGAGAAACTCTGGTCTAACTATAGTAATCTTTGAACCCGTGATGTTCAATTCTGATATATTTCATCTTCAGATCATCCGGACGAGAAACTTAGGTCTAACTCTAGTAATCTTTGAACCTGGGATGTTCAATTATGATATATTTCGTCTTCAGATCATCCAGACGAGAAACTTAGGTCTAACTCTAGTAATCTTTGAACCCGCGATGTTCAATTCTGATATATTTCGTTTCAGATCATCCGATTTGAGAAACTTAGGTCCAACTCTAGTAATCTTTGAACCTGGGATGTTCAATTATGATATATTTCGTCTTCAGATCATCCGGACGAGAAACTCACGTCTAACTCTAGTAATCTTTGAACCCGTGATGTTCAATTATGATATATTTCGTTTTCAGATCATCCGGACGAGAAACTTAGGTCTAACTCTAGTAATCTTTGAACCTGGGATGTTCAATTCTGATATATTTCGTCTTCAGACGCTAAACTTAGGTCCAACTCTAGTAATCTTTGAACCCGCGATGTTCAATTCTGATATATTTCGTCTTCAGTTCATCTGGACGTGAAACTCTGGTCTAACTCTAGTAATATTTGAACCCGTGATGTTCAATTCTGATATATTTCGTCTTCAGATCATCCAGACGAGAAACTCTGGTCTAACTCTAGTAATCTTTGAACCCGTGATGTTCAATTCTGATATATTTCGTCTTCAGATCATCCGAACTGAAGACTCGTCTAACTCTAGTAATCTTTGAACCTGTGATGTTCAATTCTGATATATTTCGTCTTCAGATCATCCGGACGAGAAACTCACGTCTAACTCTAGTAATCTTTGAACCCATGATGTTCAATTCTGATATATTTCGTTTTCAGATCATACATACGGGAAACTCTGGTCTAACTCTAGTAATCTTTGAACCCGTGATGTTCAATTCTGATATATTTCGTCTTCAGATCATCCGGACGAGAAACTTAGGTCTAACTCTAGTAATCTTTGAACCCGTGATGTTCAATTCTAATATATTTCGTCTTCAGATCATCCGGACGAAAAACTATGGTTTAACTCTCGTAATCTTTGAACCTGTGATGTCAATTCTGATATATTTCGTTTTTTGATCATCCTAATGAAAAACTCTTGTCTAACTCTAGTAATCTTTGAACCTGTGATGTTCAATTCTGATATATTTCGTCTTCAGATCATCCGGACGAGAAACTCGGGTCTAACTCTAGTAATCTTTGAACCCGTGATGTTCAATTATGATATATTTCGTCTTCAGATCATCCAAACGAGAAACTTAGGTCTAACTCTAGTAATCTTTGAACCTGATGTTCAATTATGATATATTTCGTCTTCAGATCATCCGGACGAGAAACTCCTAGTCTAACTCTAGTAATCTTTGAACCCGTGATGTTCAATTCTGAAATATTTCGTCTTCAGATTATCCAGACGAGAAACTTAGGTCTAACTATAGTAATCTTTGAACCTGGGATTTTCAATTATGATATATTTCATCTTCAGACGCTAAACTTAGGTCTAACTCTAGTAATCTTTGAACCCGTGATGTTCAATTCTGATATATTTCGTCTTCAGATCATCCGGACGAGAAACTATGGTCTAACTCTAGTAATCTTTGAACCCGTGATGTTCAATTATGATATATTTCGTCTTCAGATCATCCGGACGAGAAACTCTGGTCTAACTCTAGTAATCTTTGAACCCGTGATGTTCAATTCTGATATATTTCGTCTTCAGATCATCCGGACGAGAAACTTAGGTCTAACTCTAGTAATCTTTGAACCCGTGATGTTCAATTTTGATATATTTCGTCTTCAAATCATCCGGACGAGAAACTCCGGCCTAACTCTAGTAATCTTTGAACTCGTGATGTTCAATTATGATATATTTCGTCTTCAGATCATCCGAACGAGAAACTTAGGTCTAACTCTAGTAATCTTTGAACCTGGTATGTTCAATTCTGATATATTTCGTCTTCAGATCATCCGAACGAGAAACTTAGGTCTAACTCTAGTAATCTTTGAACCTGGGATGTTCAATTCTAATATATTTCGTCTTCAGATCATCCAGACGAGAAACTTAGGTCTAACTCTAGTAATCTTTGAACCCGTGATGTTCAATTATGATATATTTCATCTTCAGATCATCTGGACGAGAAACTTAGGTCTAACTCTAGTAATCTTTGAACCCGTGATGTTCAATTCTGATATATTTCGTCTTCAGATCATCCAGACGAGAAACTCGGGTCCAGCTCTAGTAATCTTTGAACCTGGGATGTTCAATTCTGATATATTTCGTCTTCAGATCATCCGGACGAGAAACTTAGGTCTAACTCTAGTAATCTTTGAACCTGTGATGTTCAATTCTGATATATTTCGCCTTCAGATCATCCAAACAACAAACTCTGGTCTAACTCTAGTAATCTTTGAACCCGTGATGTTCAATTCTGATATATTTCGTCTTCAGATCATCCGAACGAGAAACTCTGGTCTAACTCTAGTAATCTTTGAACCCGTGATGTTCAATTCTGATATATTTCATCTTCAGATCATCCGGACGAGAAACACGGGTCTAACTCTAGTAATCTTTGAACCTGGGATGTTCAATTCTGATATATTTCGTTTTCAGATCATCCGGACGGGAAACTTAGGTCTAACTCTAGTAATCTTTGAACCCGTGATGTTCAATTCTGATATATTTCGTCTTCAGATCATCCCATTTAAACTCTAGGTCTAACTCTAGTAATCTTTGAACCCGTGATGTTTAATTCTGATATATTTCGTTTTCAGCTGCTAAACTTAGGTCTAACTCTAGTAATCTTTGAACCCGCGATGTTCAATTATGATATATTTCGTCTTCAGATCATCCAAACGAGAAACTTAGGTCTAACTCTAGTAATCTTTGAACCCATGATGTTCAATTCTCGATATATTTCGCCTTCAGATCATCCGACGAGAAACTCGGTCTAACTCTAGTAATCTTTGAACCTGGGATGTTCAATTCTGATATATTTCGACTTCAGATCATCTGGAGGGAGAAACTTAGGTCTAACTCTAGTAATCTTTGAACCCGTGATGTTCAATTCTGATATATTTCGTTTCAGATTATCCGGACGAAAACTTAGGTCTAACTCTAGTAATCTTTGAACCCGTGATGTTCAATTCTGATATATTTCGGTTTCAGATCATCCGGACGAAAAACTCTTGTCTAACTCTAGTAATCTTTGAACCCGTGATGTTCAATTCTGATATATTTCGTCTTCAGATCATCCGGATGGGAAACTCGGGTCTAACTCTAGTAATCTTTGAACCCGTGATGTTCAATTCAGATATATTTCATCTTCAGATCATCCGGACGAAAAACTCTGGTTTAACTCTAGTAATCTTTGAACCCGTGATGTTCAATTCTGATATATTTCGTCTTCAGACGCTAAACTTAGGTCTAACTCTAGTAATCTTTGAACCCGCGATGTTCAATTCTGATATATTTCGTCTTCAGATCATCCAGACGAGAAACTCACGTCTAACTCTAGTAATCTTTGAACCCTTGATGTTCAATTTTGATATATTTCGTCTTCAGATCATCCGGACGAGAAACTCAGGTCTAACTCTAGTAATCTTTGAACCTGTGATGTTCAATTCTGATATATTTCGTCTTCAGATCATCTGGACGAGAAACTTAGGTCTAACTCTAGTAATCTTTGAACCCGTGATGTTCAATTTTGATATATTTCGTCTTCAGATCATCCGAACGAGAAACTCAGGTCTAACTCTAGTAATCTTTGAACCCGTGATGTTCAATTCTGATATATTTCGTCTTCAGATCATCCGGACGAGAAACTAGGGTCCAGCTCTAGTAATCTTTGAACCTAGGATGTTCAATTCTGATATATTTCGTCTTCAGATCATCCGAATGAGAAACTCTGGTCTAACTCTAGTAATCTTTGAACCCGTGATGTTCAATTCTGATATATTTCGCCTTCAGATCATCCGGACGAGAAACTCAAGTCTAACTCTAGTAATCTTTGAACCCGTGATGTTCAATTCTGATATATTTCGCCTTCAGATCATCCAAACGAGAAACTTAGGTCCAACTCTAGTAATCTTTGAACCTGGGATGTTTAATTCTGATACATTTCGTCTTCAGATCATCCGAATGAGAAACTCTGGTCTAACTATAGTAATCTTTGAACCCGTGATGTCCAATTCTGATATATTTCACCTTCAGATCATCCGGACGAGATACTCGGTCTAACTCTAGTAATCTTTGAACCCGTGATGTTCAATTCTAATATATTTCGTCTTCAGATCATCCGGACGAGAAAATCAGGTCCAACTCTAGTAATCTTTGAACCCGTGATGTTCAATTCTGATATATTTCGTCTTCAGATCATCCGAACGAGAAACTTAGGTCTAACTCTAGTAATCTTTGAACCCGTGATGTTCAATTTTGATATATTTCGTCTTCAGATCATCCGATTTGAAAACTTAGGCTCCAACTTTAGTAATCTTTGAACCCGTGATGTTCAATTCTGATATATTTCGTCATAAGTTCATCCAAATCAGAAACTCAGGTCTAACTATGGTAATCTTTGAACCTGTGATGTTCAATTCTGATATATTTCGTCTTCAGATCATCCGGACGGGAAACTCGGGTCTAACTCTAGTAATCTTTGAACCCGTGATGTTCAATTTTGATATATTTCGTTTTCAGATCATCCGGACGAAAAACTCTGGTCTAACTCTAGTAATCTTTGAACCTGTGATGTTCAATTCTGATATATTTCGTCTTCAGATCATCCGGACGAGAAACTTAAGGTCTAACTCTAGTAATCTTTGAACCCGTGATGTTCAATTTGATATATTTCATCTTCAGATCATCCTAACGAAAACTCCTAGGTCTAACTCTAGTAATCTTTGAACCCGTTGATGTTCAATTTGATATATTTCGTCTTCAGATCATCCGAACGAGAAACTTAGGTCTAACTCTAGTAATCTTTGAACCGGTGATGTTCAATTCTGATATATTTCGTTCCATTTCACCCGAACAGGAAACTCAGGTCTAACTCTAGTAATCTTTGAACCTGTGATGTTCAATTCTGATATATTTCGATTTCAGATCATCCTGACGAGAAACTCTGGTCTAACTCTAGTAATCTTTGAACCCGTGATGTTCAATTATGATATATTTCGTCTTCAGATCATCCTGACGAGAAACTCTGGTCTAACTCTAGTAATCTTTGAACCTTTGATGTTCAATTTTTGATATATTTCGCCTTCAGATCATCCAATCGAAAACTTAGGTCTAACTCTAGTAATCTTTGAACCCGTGATGTTCAATTTTGATATATTTCGTCTTCAGATCATCCGACGAAAACTTAGGTCTAACTCTAGTAATCTTTGAACCCGTGATGTTCAATTTAATATATTTCGTCTTCAGATCATCCAGACGAGAAACTCGGTCTAACTCTAGTAATCTTTGAACCCGATGTTCAATTCTGATATATTTCGCCTTCAGATCATCCAAATCGAAAACTCGTCCAACTCTAGTAATCTTTGAACCTGTGATGTTCAATTCTAATATATTTCGTCTTCAGATCATCCGAAAGGGAAACTCGGGTCTAACTCTAGTAATCTTTGAACCCGTGATGTTCAATTATGATATATTTCATCTTCAGATCATCCAAACAACAAACTCTGGTCTAACTCTAGTAATCTTTGAACCCGTGATGTTCAATTCTGATATATTTCGTCTTCAGATCATCCGAACGAGAAACTCTGGTCCAACTCTAGTAATCTTTGAACCTTGATGTTCAATTTGATATATTTCGCCTTCAGATCATCCGACAAGAGAAACTCAGGTCTAACTCTAGTAATCTTTGAACCCGATGTTCAATTATGATATATTTCGCCTTCAGATCATCCGAACGAAAACTCGGTCCAGCTCTAGTAATCTTTGAACCTGTGATGTTCAATTCTAATATATTTCGTCTTCAGATCATCCGAACGAGAAACTCAGGTCTAACTCTAGTAATCTTTGAACCCGTGATGTTCAATTATGATATATTTCGTCTTCAGATCATCCGGACGAGAAACTTAGGTCTAACTCTAGTAATCTTTGAACCCGAGATGTTCAATTCTGATATATTTCAACTTCAGATCATCCGACGAGAAAACTTAGGTCTAACTCTAGTAATCTTTGAACCTTGATGTTCAATTTGATATATTTTTCTTCAGATCATCCAACGAAACTCGGTCCAACTCTAGTAATCTTTGAACTGAAATGTTCAATTTTGATATATTTCGTCTTCAGATCATCCATCCAACGAAAACTCAGGTCTAACTCTGGTAATCCTTGAACCTGTGATGTTCAATTCTGATATATTTCGTCTTCAGATCATCCAGACGGTAAACTCGGGTCTAACTCTAGTAATCTTTGAACCCGTGATGTTCAATTCTGATATATTTCGTCTTCAGATCATCTGGACGAGAAACTTAGGTCTAACTCTAGTAATCTTTGAACCTGTGATGTTCAATTTTGATATATTTCGCTCTTCAGATCATCCTGAACGAAAACTTAGGTCTAACTTTAGTAATCTTTGAACCTGTGATGTTCAATTCTATATATTTCGTCTTCAAATCATCCGAACGAGAAAACTTAGGTCTAACTCTAGTAATCTTTGAACCGGGTGATGTTCAATTTGATATATTTCGCCTTCAGATCATCCGAACGAAACTCGTGGTCTAACTCTAGTAATATTTGAACCCGTGATGTTCAATTCTCGATATATTTCGTCTTCAGATCATCCAACGAAAACTAGGTCTAACTCTAGTAATCTTTGAACTCGATGTTCAATTTTGATATATTTCATCTTCAGATCATCCAACGAGAAACTTAGGTCTAACTCCTAGTAATCTTTGAACCCGTGATGTTCAATTCTGATATATTTCGTTTCCATTTCATCCGAACGATAAACTAGGGTCTAACTCTGGTAATCTTTGAACCCGCGATGTTCGATTCTAATATATTTCGTCTTCAGATCATCCGAACAAGAAACTCTGGTCTAACTCTTGTAATCTTTGAACCCGTGATGTTCAATTCTGATATATTTCGTCTCCAGATCATCCTAATGAGAAACTTAGGTCTAACTCTAGTAATCTTTGAACCTATGATGTTCAATTATGATATATTTCGCCTTCAGATCATCCAACGAGAAACTCATGTCTAACTTGTAATCTTTGAACCTGTGATGTTCAATTATGATATATTTCGCTTCAGATCATCCGAACGGAAACTTGGTCTAACTCTAATAAATTTGAACCCGGTGATGTTCAATTCTGATATATTTCGTCTTCAGATCATCCGAATGAGAAACTCGGGTCTAACTCTAGTAATCTTTGAACCTGTAACGTTTAATTCTGATATATTTCGCCTTCAGATCATCCTGGACGAAAACTTAGGTCTAACTCTAGTAATCTTTGAACCCGTGATGTTCAATTTCGATATATTTCAATCTTCCATCCGGACGAGAAACTTAGGTCTAACTCTAGTAATCTTTGAACCCGTGATGTTCAATTCTGATATATTTCGTCTTTCAGATCATCCAAACGAGAAACTCGGGTCCAACTCTAGTAATCTTTGAACCCGTGATGTTCAATTCAAATATATTTCGTCTTCAGATCATCCAAACGAGAAACTCGGGTCTAACTCTAGTAATCTTTGAACCTTGATGTTCAATTCTGATATATTTCGTCTTCAGATCATCCTGACGAGAAACTCTGGTCTAACTCTAGTAATCTTTGAACTCGTGATGTTCAATTCTGATATATTTCGTCTTTAGATCATCCGGATGATACTTAGGTCTAACTCTAGTAATCTTTGAACCTGTAATGTTCAATTTGATATATTTCGCTTTTCTTCAGATCATCCGAACGAAAATTTAAGTCTAACTCTAGTAATCTTTGAACCTGTGATGTTCAATTTGATATATTTCGTCTTCAGATCATCCAAATCGAGAAACTCAGGTCTAACTCTAGTAATCTTTGAACCCGTGATGTTCAATTTTATATTTTCGCCTTCAGATCATCCGATGAGAAACTTAGGTCTAACTCTAGTAATCTTTGAACCCGTGATGTTCAATTCTGATATATTTCATCTTCAGATCATCCAAATCGAGAAACTCCGGTCTAACTCTAGTAATCTTTGAACCTTCGATGTTCAATTTGATATATTTTGCTTTCAGATCATCCTAATCAAAAACTTGTCTAACTCAAGTAATCTTTGAACTCGTGATGTTCAATTTGATATATTTCATCTTCAGATCATCCTATTTGACGAAACTCGGGTCTAACTCTAGTAATCTTTGAACCTGTGATGTTCAATTCTGATATATTTCGTCTTCAGATCATATGGACGAGAAACTCATGTCTAACTCTAGTAATATTTGAACCCGTGATGTTCAATTCTGATATATTTCGTCTTCAGATCATCCAACGAGAAACTGGTCTAACTTCTAGTAATATTTTAACCCGTGATGTTCAATTTTGATATTTCGCTCTTCAGATCATCCGAGACGAGAAACTTAGGTCTAACTTTAGTAATCTTTGAACCATGGATGTTCAATTCTGATATATTTTGCCTTCAGATCATCCGGACGAGAAACTCGAGTCTAACTCTAGTAATCTTTGAACCTGTGATGTTCAATTATAATATATTTCTTCCCCATTTCAGATCATCCGAACGAGAAACTCGGGACCAACTCTAGTAATCTTTGAACCTATGATGTTCAATTTCGATATATTTCGCCTTTCAGATCATCCTGAGAGAAACTCGCCTAACTCTAGTAATCTTTGAACCCGTGATGTTCAATTCTGATATATTTCGTCTTCAGATCATCTGGACGAGAAACTCAGGTCTAACTCTAGTAATCTTTGAACCCGTGATGTTCAATTTTGATATATTTCGTTTTCAGATCATCCAGAAGAGAAACTCGGGTCTAACTCTAGTAATCCTTGAACCCGTAATGTTCAATTTTGATATATTTCGTTTTCAGATCATCCGAACGAGAAACTCTAGTCTAACTCTAGTAATCTTTGAACCCGTGATGTTCAATTCTGATATATTTCGTCTTCAGATCATCCGAAATGAAAACTTCCGCCTAACTCTAGTAATATTTGAACCCGATGTTCAATTCTGATATATTTCGTCTTCAGATCATCCGGACGAAACTCGGGTCCAACTCTAGTAATCTTTGAACCTGATGATGTTCAATTCTTTATATATTTCGTCTTCAAGATCATCCGGACGAAACTCGTCTAACTTTAGTAATCTTTGAACCCGTGATGTTCAATTCTGATATATTTCGCCTTCAGATCATCCGACGAAACTTAGGTCTAACTTCTAGTAATCTTTTTTGAACCCGGATGTTCAATTCGAGATATTTCGCCTTCAGATCATCCGACGAAACTTAGTCTAACTTAGTAATCTTTGAACCTATGATGTTCAATTCCGATATATTTTGTCTTCAGATCATCCGACGAAAACTTAGGTCTAACTCTAGTAATCTTTGAACCCGTGATGTTCAATTTCGATATATTCGCTTCAGATCATCCTGACGTGAAACTCGGTCCAACTCTAGTAATCTTTGAACCCTGATGTTCAATTATGATATATTTCGCCTTCAGATCATCCTAACGAGAAACTCTGTCTAACTTAGTAATATTTGAACCAGTGATGTCAATTATGATATATTTCATCTTTCAGATCATCCAAATCGAAACTATGGTCTAACTATAGTAATATTTGAACCCATGATGTTCAATTTCGATATATTTCGCCTTCGATCATCCCATCGAAACTTAGGTCTAACTCTAGTAATCTTGAACCCGTGATGTTCAATTATGATATATTTTGTTTTCAGTTCATCCGACGGAAACTTCTAGGTCTAACTCTAGTACCTTAGAACCTGGGATGTTCAATT